>JAUNZO010004532.1:0-513334 GCA_031894775.1 Chloris gayana | reverse complement strand
CCGATCTTAGAGCATCTCCAACAGCTCTTGTAAATTGACATATTTACTAAATATAGAGAACATGAGAAGAAAAAATGGTTCCAACAGCCTCTTCATCCTCCTCCTCCTATTTTTTGGGTAGCTATCCCGGCATATTGGCAAGCCAAGTTTGGCTAGGCTGCACCGCACTCTATCCTATGGTTGGAGAGAAAAAAGGAATGATATAATGACGTGGCAGTCATGCATGTGTTCACTTCCTTTTGATTTGAGAGAAAAAAGGAAGTAAATTATAGTGTTGAGGAAGTTTTAATATAGAGAGTCGAAATTTACCTATTCTGTTGGAAGAAACTATTATTTTAAGTGCTTCTATTTTTTTACAAGAGAGTAAAAACTCTTAATTTAGATAATTGGATACATGAACTGTTGGAGATGCTCTTAGCTGGTGCTTATAACACAATAAGAGTAGTATATTGGAAACTAACATAAGGTAATGTAGCAGTCTTCCCAAGAAATATGGATGGGATGTATTGGTTGAGCGGGCCGTGGGAGAGGGATGGAATAAATGTTTGCAAACATTTTGGAGTTAATTAAGCTTAAATTTTAATTGAATTAAAATTTGAAAGGAGATAAACAGCAAATAAATTATCATACATTACTTAGCTATATTTTATTTTTTTCCAAAAATTATGAATGTAAAAGTTTTTAAACGGACAAAAACTTTGATTTGAAGTATGTGATATTCATTTATATGAATAGTGTATATCATTTCATCGTGCATAAAGGATTACGACTGCAGCAAGTAAAATGTAATGGAGCCCTGCCCCTGCAGTTCCTTCAAAAATAAAAGTATGACATCAAGTTATTAACTCAGTTTTAATAGGTGCTAAAATGTTGTGATTGGTTCATGTTCTCTCACTATGGATTGTAAATTAGACTATTACACCTCATTCAAACAATCTTTTTCGGTATTCTATTCTCTTTTTTAATCATGCACAAGTAGAACTATTATTGGTGATCTCGTATATATCCCATTGCATAGATAATGCAGTTAAGAAATGTATCATACATTTTTTCCTGTATTTTAATTACCTACCTGGCTCAAAAGCTCCTTCGTAAACTACAAGCTAGTTGTCAGAAAAAACTTCAATTCATACCACAGTTTAGTGACTGTTCTACCTCACTTCATGCAGGTCACATTCCTCTAGAAATATGTTTAGGAGGCATCCGTGATGGAGATTCCAGTTTTGGTGTTTGTCCAACAATTCAGCTTGAGAATCTCTAAAGTTTGATATCGTTTTAGCCGATTTTATGTATCCTGGTCCTGATATTAATTGAACGATTTATTTTATTTTCGTGACTTGTCGACACGTTATAAACAATACTTTAGTGCCACCAGTTGCATCCCTGCCCTTGGATTTCCAGTCGACGATGAAGCTAGCTAGTTCACTGCCGCAACCTGACTGTGACTATGGGGAGAGCGATATACAGGAAGTCAGGAATCAGTAATCTATAACCAGAGCCATGCCAAACATCACCAGATGGCGTACAGCACGAACCAGTTGCAAACGCGAATCCATTGCTGCTAGGTACAACAGAGATTCTTTCCTGATGACCCCTATTCTTAAAAAGAAAATTGTTTATCTACCTTGTACTGCAGGTCTCGGCTGGCTAACTGAGAGCGACAAAGCTCACAAGGCGACGGATGAGTTCTGCGCTGACCGGACGTAAGTTTTGTCTTCTAGAATAAAAAAACACTTCCGGCACATATATACATAGGGGCCGGGTCTAGGCCCACAAAATGGTTACCTCCAGAAAACTTTTTTGTTTTTAGAGAAAAGGGGCACAGAGAAAGATAAATAGTCCACATGAGTATGCTGCGGCGGAACTCGCATTTAGTTTAGCTCAATTAACTACGTCCAATCAGCTCCCCATCGCCAAATTTGCTTTGAAGAAATTTGCATTTGACGAAACAATGTTCATGTATCTTTATCTATACTAAGCTTCATGACCATAGTATTCTCCAGCCATGCCCTTGATTAGCATAGGGTAATAAATTGAGAGGTTTTCAGGTCTAAAATAATGACCATTATTTTTCCTCAACTAATGGCCATTAGTTCAAGGCTACTTTAGTAATTTTACTAAAAAATTAATATTTTTTATCATACAAACTTGTGTTAAATACACTAAAACTTGACTACAATAATAATGATGATGATTAATCAAATTTAAAATAAATATTTTATAACAAATTCATATAAAATTTGACTAACTTATTAGTTATGATGAATTTTTGTATTATAATCATATTATTTTGACAATATTACCCTTACTAATGGTCATTAGTTATTAACTTCTAAAATTTAATCTACACCGTTAGATCCAACTAATGACCATTAGTTAGGGAAAAATAATGACTATTATTTTGGACCTGAAAACACCCCAAAAAATTACACTATGAATGTGATCTACTACTCATGCAGAAAATCCTACTCAGATATCATCACATGCACCGGTGTGATTGAATTTCTCTTGATCGAATAGACATGCATGCTTGCTATAGTTGGTACTGATACCCGGTGTATGGATGTTCTGAATCTCACATTTCGGAGTGCAACTTTCTATCTACTCAACTACGAGAGTTTCCAACATAATATGACATGAATGTCAACAAAAGAAAAAATCAACAACAGCTGCCTGCCGCCTCCAGCTTCTGCGCAGCAGCATCAACATCATCTTGGACACTGGCAAAATGTGGAGGTCGACATATTGGGCACGAGATTTTCATGATCTCCCATGGTGGACGATCCGCAACAAGCAGTGATGAAGAGGATGCTGATCTGCACGTGTGGAGGGTGGTGGAGCTGCTATGATTTTGTATGTACAGGGGGGACTGTTTGCCGCAGCAGTTGAGCGTTTTATCACAGCCATAAACATGTGGTTACTGTTGTGACTTGCTCCCTCCGTTCTTTAATTGTTGACGCTCTTGACTATTTTCAATACGTTTGACCATTTGTATTATTTAAAAAATTTAAAAATTATCAAATGCTTTAATATAATTGGTTTTATCATTAAAGTAAGTTTAAATATGACTTATAATTTTACATATTCGAAAAATATTTTGAATAAGACGAACGATCAAACATAACAAAAAAGTCAATGGGATATATTTATACAAATTGTAATTGTCTGAATGTCAAATTATAATTGTGTTACTTACTAGAAGACAATAGGTAGTACCACAGTATATATATTTATACAAACTAGTATGTAGTACCACCATGTGCTTTACCTCTTTCTTAAGCTGGCCACTTCCTCGAGTGAAAGGATCCATATATTCAATGGAGAAGAAGGTCGTAGTAGGAGATAGAAACACATTCATTCATGTATAGTGTGTACAAATGAAAGGTAGGCATCAGTAAATATACTACTATAGAACATGGGTGTATTTGTTGAGCTACGTCGTCCATTCCCATCACAGGTTTGGGGGCAGAGGACCGGGAGTTTATTTGCTCGGCTACCTCGTCCACCAGCTCGGGGCCTCTCCGATAATTTTTTAGATAATGGAATAAAATTCCAGCCTCTGCACCCTCGTGAGAGTGTACACATCCGTTTGATACAACCATCAGAGCTCTCAGGCTCTCAGCCCTCTTGTTGCCCCAGCATTGAGTAAAACTTACGGTTCAACATGACATAGCAATTTCTCGACATCAAAATCAGTACATTGTTCCGCTTCGACATGAAAATCAAAAGACTCGTCAACTTGGACAGACTGTTGTTCTTCAACTTCAATCGGCTGCACCTCAACTTCGACCGAGCCGTCTTCTCCATGCTTTGTCCACCTCTTATAATTCTCCAGGAAACCTCTCCTCACTAAGTGAGATTTGATTACTAGTGTATCTGTCCATAATTTTTTATTCTTACAGTCCACGCATGGACAATATATTTCTTGTCTTCCTCGACGCTTAGCATGCTCGGCAGTCTTCTTGAGAAATACATCGACTTGACCTCGGAAATATGCACTTAATCTTGACTCTTTGTACATCCATGTGTTGTCCATCTAAACAAGCATTACGTGAATATAAATTATAATTAATTAATTACTAAATAAAATAATTACAATTATAAATATTAAGTATTTTTAGAAAATATAAGGGAAGTAATATATTGCATAACACAATCTGCTAGAATAAATAATTATTAATTAATTACTAAATAATCTATTTACCATTATGAATATTATATATATAGAAAACATAAGGAAAGTAATATATTGCATAAGACAATGTGCTACCATATATAAAAACCAAATATACAAATTATTATTAATTGACTCAAATTTTTTAATAATTAAATTATGCTCTAAGGGTCTCTCTCAAGAGAGAATAAAGTAGATCTTAAATTGATTGACATAGGCTTATAAGACATGATTTTTTTGTATGCAACACATATACATGATAATGAGCCTATTATACACAACTCAAACCAACAACAAACCTACAAACATGGAGGAATTTGATAAATCGAAATCAAAATCTAGGTCAGATGGTAATCCAAAATTCTCCATGATTACAACATTATAGCAACAAAAATACATGGGATGAGTTTCCCTTACCATGGAGAACAAATTTCTGCAAAAAAATGAGATCAAAACCTCCCCCCCCCTCGGTTTTCATTTTTGTCCTAAATTTTCGAGCAGCCAAAGTGAGCTCCTATTCGGTCCGAACGCGTCATTTTATACTGTACAAAACAATAGCCATGGACCACATCTTCAACCGTGGCTATAGAAGAAACTATAGCCACGGCTGATGAAGTGGACCGTGGCTATTGGTGGAGGCCACTATCGCCACGGCTCACAAAGCCAACCGGGGCTATAGTAGCTTCTATAGCCACGATCCAAGGGCACAGTAGTCCACGCTCAACTATAGCCACGGTCGATTTTGCTTACCGTGGCTATAGGGTTTTGGGCTGCGTGGCTACAACGCGTTATTGTTATAGTGACACTAGCTAATTACTCTTGTATTTATGGAACTTAAGAGCCTTTTGCTGGCTCAAAGATTTAATTGTGCATTATGGCACTTTGGTCATGACATTTACTATAGGATACTAAAACTATTGGGTACTATTTCATTTATGCATATTAACTTGTTGTGCTACAAGCTCGTTAAAATTTTGAACTTCATTTTTGTTCTTGAATAGAAAATTTGAGTTACAAAATTCACTTGGCGTGCCATATGTGTCTAACTTTATTGTGGTCAGGATAAGCGGATCCAAAGTTGAGACCTATCGATGTGGACTACCATAATTAAATAAAAATCAACATAAGACATAGAATTAATCGTACAACCTGAGGCAAATGAAGCTCTACTCATAAAATCGACAAAGAATGACAACAAGGGAAAATCCATCACAGCAATGACATACACTGTGCACTGTGACGACATGGACCTTGTCCCCATCTTCAGGGAGATTTCCCTGACCAACCTGGCACCTAGGAGCTTTATATTGATTATATGGATCCTGACAAAGCCTCACCTATTTCAGCCCAGACTCTGTTCGCTCATAGCCAGGGGTACAACTAACCATTTATGTTTAACTTCGGATGCATAGCAACGGGTGGCTATACCCGCCGCTATAATCGGTTTTTACCCGCAGCTATAGTACATACCATTCTTGCAGTGTACAGACCATGCATATGCATTGTCTCAAGGACCTCGGGTCAGGCTAGTTCCTAATGCCTCTCAATCATAATGCACCCAAGATGTTTTCCAGCTCCTACCATGCGTGTCCCCCGTGCAACTTATTAGAAGCGTAGACACGAAGGACAGCCCAGTCCCAAACCCACCAGCAACCAAGGGCCGTGCGTGAAAAGCCCAATTGGTGTATCTCTGGACTGCAGTGGAGCAAAGGCCTATATGTTCTTCCCAATCTCTCTCCGATTCTGCCTCCAATGCCACCTCTGTTTCCTGTCAGTAGCTGACACTGAATATCCCTCTCTTTTCCATCTGTGAATGTTTCTGTTTTACTTAGCTTTTTATAGCAACGAAAGTAACCTAAGCGTAGTTACAGTCAAGCTGGTAAAATATCACCAAAGGAAGCCATATATGCATGAAGCTATTGAGTGAGATAATGAGAAACCACAAAAGGAACAATGATGTTGTTTATATAAGCGAATGTGTGGTGCGTTGCAACAATGAGAAAGGACGGTGGATGTGTTATTGCACTTATTCTACACAAATACTATCGTGTAGTCAGGCTCTTTCAGGATCGTGAGTCAAGAGAGATGCCTTAATTATCTTACGCTGCATTAATTACCTTTATATGTGTCACTTACCATCAGAAGACAACGAATCTCAAGAGCCATAGTTGTCTTCATACACATTATTCCTAATCCGACTAGCCCCGAAGGACTCGTATATGGGTGGTGTGCATTGTATATATCGTTCACTAGCCACGCCAACATGAGAAACGACACCAGACTTGAAGCGCCGGCGGCAGAGCACGTGCATCATCCTAGAGGAGATTCTTGTCTCGGATATCCTGGTGCGCCTCCCGGTGAAGTCACTCCTCCGGTTCCCTTTCGTGTGCGACGCTGCTGTGCGCTCACACTAATGTTATCTATGGGGTTGTGCGTTTCATGGGGTTAAAGAGACTAAAGAGGCTAAGGGCTAAAATTTAGCCTCAAGGAAACAAACATATGGGTTAAAAAGGTTAAAGTTTAGCCTGTGAGACTCAAAAGGTGGGGCAAAAGAGGGACTAAACTTTAGCCCAAAAAAGACACTAAACTTTAGTCTCAAAACTTTAGCATGCTAAAGAAAACGAACAACCCCTATATCTGGTTCGCCGACGAAGATCAACGGCGATGTGAGGTGCGCCTCTCCGTCGACAGGAACATACTATATACATGTACAAGGCCACGAGCCAAACCCTGCACAAGGTGGTGCCGGATTTGTACGGGGCTCCAAAGCCGAAGCTTAGCTTCCTTTCCGTTACCTGCACCATGCGTATCTTACGTTGAGAGCCTTGTCTCTATTCAAACATGTAGCATTTTTCTCGACTCTAGGTAATTACTCTTTTATTTATGGAACCGGAGAGAGTGCCTTTCGCTGGCTCAAAGATTTAAAGTTTAGACTGGTATTTCTATTTTCTAGGTAATTAGTCTAGCTAATATTACTCTTGTATTTCCCGAACTCGTGTGCCTTTTGCTGGCTTAAAGTTTAATCTCCATGTAATCTTATTGGGGGCGCACCACGGGAAACTCTCAAATGTTTTCCGAGTGTCCCTGTCTTTGCTGAGTATATTTTTATTCGGTCACTCGGGAGTATACTTTTATTCAGGCACGAAATGACTTCTTGGCCAAGTGCTAAACATAAAGCACTTGAAAAAAATACGCTCGGCAAAAATCTTTTTACTGAGTGCCAGGAAAAAATAATACTCGGTAAGAGGTTGCTTTGCCGAGTGCACAGGCCCGTGATGTGGGTAGGCCGAGCACCCTTTGCCGAGTGTTGTGCTCGGCAACAACTTTGTCGACTGTTTTAGGCCTTTTGCCGAATGCTTTGGGCAGTCCGACCCATCGAGCACTCGGTCCTCCCGCTCGCGGTGGTCCACGGAGATCAGGTGGCGAAAATGAGGAGTTCACCTTTTCAAGATCCGCATGGTTCATGATCCATAGTAAGCGGTTAAGGTCAGGTGGCGGATCTGCACGCGCGAGGGTGGTTGAGCTGCTATGCTTCTACAACTACAGGGTGAGTTGATTTTTGCCACAGGAGCTGTGTGTTTTATCACGGGCATAAGTTATTTTTGTGATCGTGATTTACCTTTCAAACCTTTTGTGTATCATTGAACGTCTAATTATGATACACTCACCTGTCTGCTATCAACCGCTAGCATACCAACTATATATATTGATACCAACAAGTTGGTGGTACCGCCGTGTGTTGCGCCTCTGCCTTGAGTTGGCCACCACCAAGAGAAAGGATCCATATATTCAACGGAGAAGAAAGTCATAGTTGTGGATAGAAACACATTCATTCAAGTTTAGTTTGCGTATAGGAAAAGTAGGTATCAGGAAATAGACTACCATAAGTCTGTGTGTGCGTTCCAAGTGACCGCGTGTGTGTCTGCTAAAACACATTCATTCCAGCTAAAACTAACCCACACCATGCAGTTAGCTAGGGGTACAACTGGAGGCTTCCTATATGTAGATCGGTCGACAAGAGTCTTTCTATAGATCAATGTTTGAGATTCGTGTAAACTAGATGAACACTACAAATTCACGCGGGTGGAGAAGTGAAGGGTGACTAGTGCTGCCACGTATCTCGACAAGATTGGAGCGGGTGGGAGGGAGAGATATATCAATTGATTTCGAAATTTAAACATATTTTTCTTCCAAACTGTAACTCCGTTTTTGAATCCCTTTGCACCACCATGTTATTTAGAATTAATTCTACGAAACAAGATCCACTATGAATATTTTTAATGCCTTTTTTAAAATCAAATTTTCGTCAATATCTTCAATGCACTATATCAACATTTTGTTTATGCTGTGTCAACATTGTTGATATTCTATATCAACATTTTTTTCTGAAAATGTTGATTTCATTTTTCTGAAATGTTGATTTGTATTTGTAAAAATGTTGACACGGATTCTCTAAAGTCACGATAGTGGGAATCGATCTATAGTTGAGAACCATTGGACAAAATGGTTTGCTGCCCGCTGCTTCATGGGCCACGTGGGCCGATCTATCTATCGACTTCCATCGATCAATCTGAGCATAGGACTTCCCGTACAACTGACCGTTTATTGTTAGCTTCGGATGTATAGTGGTGGGTGGCTATGCCCGCCGCTATAATTGTTTTTTACCCGCAGCTATAATATACCATATTTGTCGTGTACATTATGACCATGCATATACAACGCTGCCAGGACATCACGTCAGCATAGTTCCTAATGCCTCTCAATCAGAATGCACACAAGATTATCATGTTTTCCAGCTCCTACCATGCGTGTCCTTCCTGCAATTTATTAGAAGCGTAGACACCAAGGACAACCCAGTCCCAAACCCACCAGCAACCAAGGGCGGTGCGTGAAAGCCCAATTGGCGTATCTCTGGACTGCAATGGAACAAAGGCCTATATGTTCTTCCCAATCTCTCCCCGATTCTGCCTCCAATGCCATCTCTGTTTCCTGTCAGTAGCTGACACTGAATATCCCTCTCTTTTCCATCTGTGAATTTTTCTGTTTTACTTAGCTTTTTATAGCAACTAAAGTAACCTAAGGGTAGTTACAGTTAAGCTGGGAAAATATCACCAAAGTAGGCCATATATGCATGTAGCTATTGAGTGAGATAATGAGAAACTACAAAAGGAACGATGATGTTGTTTATATAAGCGAATGTGTGGTGCGTTGCAACAATGAGAAAGGACGGTGGATGTGTTACTGCACTTACTCTACACAAATAGTATCGTGTAGTCAGGCTTTCAGGATCGTGGGTCAAAGAGAGATGCCTTAATTACCTTACGCTGCATTAACTACCTTTATTACCTTATTATATGTGCTTCATAGCTTTATTATATGTCAATGACCATCAGAAGACAACGAATCTCGAGAGCCACAGTCGTCTTCATACAGAAATTATTCCTAATCGGACTAGCCCCGAAGGACTCGTATATGGGTGGTGTGCGTTGCGTTGTATATATTGTTCACTAGCCACGCCAACCGAGTGCTTTGCCATACGTTACATGATAGATATGGCGACACCGGACTGAAGCGCCGGCGAGGAGATTCTCGTTTCCGAGATCCTGGTGCGCCTCCCGGTGAAGTCACTCCTCCGGTTCCGTTTCGTGTGCGACGCTGCTGCGCCCACACTGACGTTATCTACATCTGGATCGCCGACGAAGATCAACGGCGGTGTGAGGTGGTCCTCTCTGTCGACAGGAACATACTATACACGTACAAGGCCACAAGCCAAACCCTGCACAAGGTGGCGCCGGATTTGTACGGGGCTCCAAAGCCAAAGCTTCCTCTCCGTTTCCTGCACTATGTAGTACCTTACGTCGAGAGCCTTGTCTCTATTCAAACATATAACATTTTTCTAGAATCTAGCTAGGTAATTACTGTTGTATTTATGGAACTGGAGAGCCTTTTGCTGGCTCAAAGATTTAATTTTAATGAACGAGTGGAATATCTCTAAGGAACTAGCTATGAATACGCACTATGTAAGAAACTATTAAAGAAGACACTTTTATTGGAGACTCTGATTTGAAAAGAGTCTGTAATTATACATTGGAGACTCAGATTTACTGGAAGAGTCTCCAATATCTTTAGTCATGTGGACATTGTCTTGAGATGACACATATTAGAGACTCTTTTTGATAAAACGAGTCTACAATAAAAAAATATGTAATATTAGAGACTCTTCTCGTATAGAGGAGTCTCTAATACATTACATATTCCAGACTCTACTTATGATACGAGTCTCCATTTTGATGAACGGACCCGAAATTGCTATGCACCAGCATTCTTTCCGTCAGTTCGCGTCCGCTCAGGCGCTCACCCAACTCGTAGCCTTTGACCGCGTCCACTTCATCATCCTCCAACCAAAGCAGCGCTGGCTCTCTCCCCACCCCCTCAGATCTCATCTCCTCCTCCGCGTGGATCTGAGCCGCCTCACCGGAGCAGCCACACCCTCACTGGAATAGCCATGAATCCACCTGGATCAAGCGGTAGCTGGTTATGGGTCGTTGTCTACCGCTCTACACACGCCATCGTCCTCGACCCTTGGAGAGATCTGCCGTGCCGCCGTACTCGATCCTCGGCGAGATCCCATCCCCAAGTCCACACGAGCGTGCGCAAGCGTCGAGCAAAGTCGAGCTCCGACGGGTAGGTTTGGTCGTGCCGCTCGCGTTTGAGGCAGAAGCAGAGGGCCGATGAGCTCGCGTAGGGTCGCGCCGGTGTCCGATGATCGGGACCGCCGCGCCGCTTGCGCGCCTGGGGTCGGGGCAGAGGCGGCAGGCGTCCACGCCTCCGCGGCCTGCACTCGTGCGGCTGTGGCGGCAGGCCTCCAAGCTGGTGCGGAACCTGTGTGTGACCATCGAGAGCGTACGATGACCGAATCCGGGACGACAAAATACTGCACCGAGGTGGCAACAACAACCATGGCATCCACGCTTCATTGTGGCTCGTAAGATCCTCAATCTCGTCCCTCGCACTCCCTACCTCTTACTCATCCTTGCATGGTTCGTGTTGCTTGCTTGCCTGCCTGGTTTTTGTTGTCACGCGCCGCCGCTGATGCATGCTTGGTCGTGCCTGATCTGCAGCCTGCTGCTCCGATGGGAGAATAGTGCCACAGATTTGCCTTTCCCTATAGTTGATATTGGGTAGTAATCATTTTTTTCTTAGATATCTTGTCAGAAAATTTTGTGTTGACCTGTTGTAGATGCTTATCATTGAGATGCAATTTGAAGAAAATTTTACATCCGTGTATACATTGCTTGTTGTTTGCACTTGAAAAGCAAGCACAAGGGCTCCTCTTTTGGGAATTTTTTTACCTAAGTGAATCTGAACCAAAAGTAACGGAGACCGCATAGTGGTTGTAATCTAGTCACATCTGAACTTGGAGTTTAACATAACTTACATTTTTTTATGGTTCTCACTTGTCGATAATAGCTATGCCACAACCTTCTCATTGAGTGCCATTTAGGTTTGGCTTTGTTTATAGATCAGACTTTGAATTGTAGAAACTAGACTATCAAGTGATACACACCCTTTTTGTAGCTTGCTTGTGCAATAATTTTTATTGGCCATTAACCATTAACAATTTTTCCTACCTCCTGTAGTGTAAGTCTGATATGTAGTTATAATATAATATGTATATTGGTTTACCGAAACTCAGGTGCAGTTCTTCATTTTTCTGATACTTAGGTGCGAAGGTGAACAAGAAACACATCCATTGGTAAACCTTGTGATCTAACTCAAGGTATATCTTCTTTGATGTAAATCTCTTCCTACATTATTTTCTGCTTACTACACTTTCTGGATGATGCATTGACGTATCACCCAACAGGTTTCTATGTCTTCAAATATAGTAGCTTGCTTGTATTTCCATTGCTCGCTCCTGTAGCTCTCAGGTTGCTTGTCTCGTGAAAGTTTCAGTAGTAAAACCAGAGCTCCTTGTCAGTTCTAGATTGCACAAATTAAACTGAACAATAGTCAATAATATTTGTTTTCTAAAGCTTTAATTTCAGATTTCACTGTACTTATGAGCAGCTCTTGAAAAACAGTTAGTAGTGTTTCTATTTGATACTGATTTGGTAGAACAGAATAGTTGACAATGGATGTTTATTTTCTAATGCTTTCATTTTAGATTTTATAATCTGCTAATAATAACCTCTGTTGAAAAGAGTTTGTCATTCTTAATAACTCAAATAGTACACCGAAAAGCTAAGTTTGTCATTCTGTTCTGAAATGAACTATCTGCACATATTGTTATTATGGATTGCCTGCTTGCTTTTTAGATAAATGTTCATAAGGTATAATGATTCTGTCCTATAGAGCTTAGGTTTAGTCATTTTCTCAAAGTTATCCACACCAGTCCATGATTTTTCAAGTGTTACTGACCGCCGCCGGTCGCTGATTTCTACTTCCCCTGTTTGCCTTCGCTTCACTAACTACATGTGTTGTGCTTGCTTTCTAATTTCCAGGCCGCTAGGTATGATGACCTGCAGGAGCTCGTTATCTTGTTCTCTGCAGGGACACACAGGTTGATACGCTCTACAGATTTCTTCCCTGCCTGAATTTATCTTACTCTGCTCTACATGGATTTCTTGGGTGCTATTGCATTATCATGTGACATGGATTTCTTTCCATTTTTGTTTAGATGTGCTGGACTGAGGAATAGATTCAGCAGATAAGGTCCTTTGATACTGACTCCATATACTAGAAAAATGGTGGCTATCAATAACCTGCAACCTGATATCTATCTCAAATAACCTCTATCAGATTCTAGTATAGTTCATCTGTCTATCACTATGATTATGTTGTGGTGCCTGTGATCTGTGAACTGAGCAATGTATATTTGCTGTGGTGTCTGTGATATGTGAATTGAGCAATGTATGTGTGTTGTGGTGTTGAGATTTTGGTCTATGGATTTTTTTTTATTTTCACAATTATTATTGCAGACTCTGGCTAGCAAAACGAGTCTGCAACGATGGGTCATTGGAGACTCTATTTTGGCAATACGAGTCTGCAATTACTCTCTCATTGTCTCCTATTTACAAAACAGAGTCTCCAATGAGTGTCATTGCAGACTCGAAAATTAGAGTCTCCAATGACATATCATTAGAGACGCGAATTTAGAGACTCGAAAAATTAGAGTCTCCAATGTGACTTAGGAAGAGTCTCCAAAATTGTTTTCTTACATAGTGACGAGCACTTGGAGACTAGCAATATACGTGCCTGAAGCGTGACCCGGTCTTTTTCTATCTTCTTGCTTACCCTTTTGTCTACCTATTGTCTTATGTTCTTTCTGTATCTCACCTTTTCATGTCTCGTATGAGTTTCATCTCTAGCCTATCCCGACTTGTTTAGGATAAAAGGCTTTGTTGTTGTTGTTGTTATAATCTTGCCCGGTGCGCACTACGGAAAAAAACTCGATGTATCCCGATTCTCCCTGTCTTTGGGAGTATTTTTATTCGGTCACTCGGCAAACGACATCTTTGCTGAGTGCAAATATGAAACACTAAAAAAAAATGCTTGGCAAAAATTGTTCTGTCGAGTCCTAAGAAAAGAAATACTCGGGAAAGAGGTATCTTTGCTGAGTGTTTTTGATGGAACTCAGCAAAGAGCTCTTTGTCAAATGTATTTATATTTGACACTCGACAATGATTGGAGTGTTGCTGAGTGTCTTTTTTGACACTCAGCAAAGAAATATTTTTTTCCTTTTCCACCCTGAAATGTTTTCCTACTCTCCGCGAACAATGTGTGTTACTCCATGTTAAAATTTGGCATATTTTTTTATTTGTTTGCTGTCTTTAATTAATTAATTATATTTCAAACATTTTTTTGCATCAATCAAAATGGAACTGCACATGATTCAAATAATAAAATACAAGGAATATAAAAAATATATTCATGTTGTTTAGCCCAGTTTGTGGCCTTGTGCATGAAATGAAAAGAAATTTTCCTTTTCTTTGTAACACCCCAGCCGTTAGAAGCCTATAGTAGTTATAGATTGGGCCCAAGTGGTGCATGAAGTAAAGTGGAGGTGGGAGTAGTACCACATTGGAAGTTTAGGTGGGTGAGGGTCAGCATATAACCCTCGTTCCAACTATAGCATCACCAGGTTAACCCTTTTACATGAAGCGAGGCCGAAAGTGTAAGAGTGGTGCTATGCATGAATGCGCGTGCCCGCCCCTACAGAAGGGTTGGGCGGTAAGAGGACTTTGGACGCCGGGTGTTACATTAATTCTTATTCGAGAAATATGATTATTAAAGTTTGTCCAAAAGATTTTAAATTCTTAAAACAATAAAGTCTGAAAATCCTAAGATTTGTCGTGGTATCACACGTGGAGGATGATAAAAAGTTGAGAAGTTTCTCACATTTTGTGATAAGGATGTTTATAAAATTGAAACATATCACAAGGAGTATAGTGTCATTATATGTGACACTATTGGTGTGCAATCAGTGTACTACGCAACTGCGAGATTTTCCAACAAAATCTTACACGAATGTTAACCGAAAAATTAACAACACGGTTCATGAGCCTGCAACCTCAAACTGGTTTTGCACCAGCATCAACACCATCGAGGACACCGGTAAAAATGTGGAGTTCACCTTTTCACAATCTGCATGGTTCATGATCCACAGTAAGCGGTTATGGTGAGGTGGCAGATCTGCATGCGTGGGGGTGGTTGAGCTGCTATGCTTCTACAACTACAGGGTGAGTTGATTTTTGCCGCAGGGGCTGTGTGTTTTATCATGGGCATAAGTTATTGTCACGATACCTTTCAAACCTTTTGTTTATCATTGAACGTGTAATTATGATACACTCACCTGTCTGCTATCGACCGCCAGCATACCAAACTATATATATTGATACCAACAAGTAGGTGGTACCGCTGTGTGTTGCGCCTCTGGCTTGAGTTGGCCACCACCTCAAGAGAAAGGATCCATATATTCAACGGAGAAGAAAATCATAGTTGTCGATAGAAACACATTCATTCAAGTTTAGGTTGCATATAGGAAAAGGGGCAATTGCAAGACTGCCCTTCTTTTGGAGGTCAATTCTGATTTTGAACCTCTTTTCTAAACTTTGCAAAATCGGACCTCTCTTTTGAATATGAAGCAACCGTTTGCCCTCCTTCCAATCCACCGTTAGGCTTAGTCATTTTCCGAAAAAAAAAACGAAAACTAAAGCAAACGGTAACAAGACAAAATTACCCCTACGGTTCTTTCTTGTCTCGTGTATGCACCAAGTCCTTCACAAGCAGCAAAGAAACCTAACCCTAATGAGCTGGGCTGACGGCGGCGGCTGCTGAGCGAGCAGGCAGGAGCGAAGGCGCGCGGGCAGGCGGGGGACGCGGACGGGCGCGGCGCCCGCGCAGGCGAGGCGCTGCGCGCTGAGCGGGGACGGGGACGGGAGCGGCGCTGCGCGCGAGCAGGCGCGCGGGATGGCGCGCTAGCGAGCGCCGCGGCAAGGGCGCGTGCGGGCTGCGGGCAAGCGGGCGCGCGTGGCGTGCGGGCGAGCACGCAGGCAGGCGCGCGAGCGCGTGAACGTGCGGGCAGGCGTGGGTCAGGCACGACGCTGCGTTCCTGGGGCTGCGGCAGGGTGGATGGTTGTTCTGGATCCGATGGACAATCTCCAGTCTATGGATTCGACTTATTCTGGGTACATATTTTTCTCCTTTTATCTTCTTCGCATCAAGTAAATTCTATCATGCCATTGTTAGGTTGATTGTTCTTGATACAATTGTAGGTTGATTCGCAAGGATGTGAGTATTGTTGTTAAAATGGGTTCATATTTCAGTCTTTCGGATGAAGGGCCTAAGAAATATTGTAGAAGAAAATCATTGCCACCTATTGTTGTTGATGCTAATAGCTATGGGCTCATGCAACTAATTAACTATATAGCTGAAGAGGAAGAGGAACGGGTGGTGGAAGGGGACTTGGTGCATGGTTCGGTCTTTAAATGTGATGTTTCATGCGTGTGTGTGTAATGCTGAAATAATCTTTTGTTGAACTTGTATCCTTGTTGGAGATATTTCATGGTTATGTGATGTCCAAGTACTATGTGTTGAATTCATGTTAAAAATCATGACGATGTTGCTGAAATTATGTTGCGTGTTGAATTCTTGTCAAAAATCGCTTAAAATGCTGCTGAAATTATGGTGATATGTTGAATACTTGTCAAATTTTAGTTCATATGCTGCTGAAATATTTTGAAAAATATGTCAAAATCATGCTCAGAAATGCAGTAGTAAAAATCATTTTCAAAACTATCGAAAATCTGTTTTTCTGCATTTTTTTACCAAGGGTATTTTCGTCTTTTTACTATAGGTTTGACACCGTTAAATGCCCCTAACAGAATAGGGGCAACCTGCTGCTTCATATTCAAAAAAGAGGTCCGATTTTGCAAAGTTTGAAAAAGAGGTCTGATTTTAGAATTGACCTCCAAAAGAAGGGCAGTCTTGCAATTGTCCCATAGGAAAAGTAGGTATCAGGAAATAGACTACTACAAGTCCGTTTGTGCGTTCCAAGTGACCGTGTGTGTGTCTGCTAAAACACATTCATTCCAGCTAAAACTAACCCACACCATGCATGGGCATGCGTCTGTGCGTTCCAGGTGATTGTGTGTGTGTCTGCCAAAACGCACGAGTTCGCGTTAGTCCAGTGTTCACCTTGTGTGGCACGTTGCGGCGAGTAGCTCAAGTCGTTGCAGGGAAGGCTGAATTGTTGGACAGGCGTAGAGGGCCGGTTCATTCATTGAGTTGATTGCTCGCGAAACAAAGGAAGTTGGATCATTGGGTTGTGCTAGTGCGAAGCTTGGGCGTCGGATATAACTGGTGGCATAGGCACTACGTCGCCACGGCATGTAATCCTTGTAGTCGAATTGTCCTAATCTATTTGTTCGACCAAATAACAGCCAAGTCACAGGCCGTACGTATTGGTGGCCACTTCAACCTCCGTCCGTATGTGAGTGCGAGCAATTTGAGGGCTCGCTCGGTCCAATAGTACCTGTATCCACGGTCTGCTTTGTTCTATGCTAGAAATTAATCAAGAAATAAGCAAGCCACGCTGAGATGCATGCACATATTAAACCTTATCAACACCAACATAGTTAACATATGACCTGGATCACGGTTTACATTGATGGATGTTGCTGGTCTTTTATCGAGTGTAGCTTGTGTCTTCCTTGTTGTAGGTACCTGTTGCGTTGGGCCATGGTTTTTGTGAGGACCCGAATTTCACCTAAGTGAAATCCGCATCCTTTGTACCTCTATGTCACTTCCAGAAGTATGACACGTACATCCATCACAAGTTAGTATAGAAAAACCATAAAAATAGAGAATGAAAGCAAGGCAAGATAATAGAATCTCCAATAGTACATCATCATTATGCATAAGTCTCAATCTCATGGATACAAAAGCGTGGCACGCAGGCCATCGCGATATCAAAGTAGAAATCTAGCGGAAGCGAAGCGGAAGCATCTCTGATGAAGTTCGGCGATGAAGACCATACCCACAAGCGACTCGAGTGTAGGCGAGACCGTCACTCCTCTCCGTCAGCTCCCTCGGCTGGCTCGGCCGGCTCCTCTGCACCGGCGTCTGAAAAATAAAGTGGGAAAGCCGTGAGTACATAGAGTACTCAACAAGCCGCAACTACCTAGCAACAATGTATGCATGCTCGGATATTTCAAGGATAGGCAAGCGCTAGCAGCTAAAGCATTATTCCTCAAGTCTATGTGAATCATATTTTATTATTAGTCAAAATTTTATAAGTGGCGTTGCAGAAATTTTATTATTCCTCAAATTTTATGTCCAGCACACCTCCACTGGAACCACAGTTCGAAGCCGAAAGTAAAACACCTATCGAGAGGAGAAGTAGTAAATGCTAATCAAGTGGGTCGCTCGGAGGTAGTACCCATACTTTGGGCTAGACTATACGTAGATTTATATATCTCTGCAGAGAGTAAGCAACTGTACCTATGTGAAGAGGTACTCAAATAAAAGACCACCGTCATGGCCCCAGCAAAGCAACACTCACAGGATCACTCTACAAAGCATCGAGCGGTAGGCGCCCGTTCCTCGGGTCCGGGATCCTCTAACCACAACATAGGAAAAGAAGGTCCTGAAGGGTGTAACAAGGCGTACCACGGGCTAGGTGGGATATCCTCTGCTCGTGGGTCGAGACAACCGCTCCAACACCCACTACCACTATTCTCTACACCACGGCGGGCCACCCGAGTCCTCCGCTAAGTATCATGATCCAGCCCGCCCATACAAGTCACGTGGTATGCTAGTAGACCAACGAGCAAGCAAGCACAAGAACCGGTCCTTAAGCTACCGGGGCGAGTCACCATCCCTCTCCTCAAAACAACGGTCTCAACAGGTGTCACCACAACAGGGACCCCATAACCCAAGGTCCCTACACAACTGTACCCGCAACAGGTACTCTTCAATTAGAGACTCCCCAAAAGTCTCCCAGCACCTAACCACCTACACTCGCCCCCACAAAAGCCCTACAGGGTATCTAGTATAGAAATTCGACACCTAAGAAACACCTACAATTTATTTTACACAAAAACATGTATAGTCATCATGAGGTTCAATTAAGCAACTAAGAAATTACTAAGTATGCGAGTAACGAGTAGAACAACCTATGGCAAACAGTGGCAAGGATGGCATAGTCCGGCATAGGTAAACTACAAGTGCAAGTAACCATTCACATGCATGGATCAATTTAATGCAAATTGCTAAATATGAGCAAGAGTGGTCAAGGATTGCGGCTTGCCCGGAAAACGCTGGTCCCGGGCCGCGTCGGGATACTCGTACGGCTGCTCCGGTGGAAACTCCTCAAATTGTGGCTCGACGGGAACTCCTCGGCACCTCTCGACGGATAGATCGTGAAACAGGGGTTAGACACGCATAACGAGGCAATAGGAAAAAGGACGAAACGAATAACGGAAATTACGGTACTAGAACATGATCAACGCAAGCGACCGCATATTTTTCCGACACTCCAGGAAAAAGATATGAATTTCCAAAGATTAATGAATTATGGAAATTCAGAAAAATCCAAGAAAATGAAAAACCAGGGAATATTCTCAGAATATTCCCTGAAAATATATCCTCGAGAATATTCCCTCGAAATATTCCGGAGGAATATTCCGCGGTCCGACATCGTGCCGTGGACCGGATCCACCGAGATAATCTCTCTCCTCTTCTCCCTTCGGTCTACGAAGACCAGGTTCATGCGAGATTCAAAACCCACCCGTGGACCAACCCCATCGTGGCAGGACCCACGGCTGACATCCGCATGACGTCACGCGACCGGAGAGGGCGGCGCCGCCCAAGCTCCGCCGCGGGGGCTGCCGGAATCGGCCCTTCTGCCCGCTACGGCTCGCCGCGGACTGCACCAATGGCACCGGGCGACTCCCCATACACTCACGCATCTGCCAATACCGGTCGCGAGGACCAGCACTCAACGACGGCGACGAGCGGGCTCGTCGGAGGTAGCACGACGACGGGGAAGAAAGGGGAAAGCCCCACCGAACTCCAAAACCCCCAACCGGCAACACTAGCATGTAGCCCAAGCTTGCGCGAACACAACGGAACCGTCTACGGACCCAAGGACCCACCGGAGCGACGTCGGTGGCAAGGTCCGCGGCGGCGGCTCAACGGCGTTCCGCGAAACGAGGTAAAGCTCCAAGCTTTCACCAAACCAACAAGCGCATGAGGACCAGGAGACCACTACGGAGCTAAACGACCGGAAAAAGGAGCATGAGCAAGACCCTAGGCGCTAGCTCGCCGGCGTCCATGGTGACGCGGCGGCGGAAGACGACGAAGACCTCCAATTCGCAAAGAATCAGAGGGGGAAGGTGGGGGAAAAGGTGCAGCAGCTCACCGGCAAGCTTTGACGGCCTCGGGAGGGACGGAGAGGTGCTGACGAAGGCTTGCGATGACGGACGACGACGGCGGACCACGACGGCGCGCGAAGGAAGACGGTGATTACGCTCCTCCGTGTTCCGGGGCTACAAGAATTGGTAAACGTTGAGGAGCATGGAACGGAGCACGAGATCACCGGAAAGGCACGGACGACGACGATAGACGGCGATCTCCCCGGCGGACGGAAACTCCTTGCGGCCCGCTTGTCCCCCCGGAGCACGAGAGAGCGAACGATGAGCACCAGGCGACTCAGCGAGACGCACCGAACACGAAGGTGGTAACGGGCTCACCTGGCGGCCTCTTCCACCACGGCGCCGGCCCAAAACCTCGACGGGAGGAGAAGTGGCTAGGGTTTGGGGCTTCTCGCCCTGGCGGCGCGAGGGAGATGGGAAGGGGGCGGCGGCTGGTGCGGGGGTTTTGCAGGCGGCAGAAAGGGGAGGGAGCAGGTAGGGCTCGTGGCGCTACGCGACACTCGTCCGAGGTGGCACGCTCCACGGGCTCCGCGCGGGAGGGAGGTGAGGTGGAAAGTTGAGGGGAGGAAGAAGAACTGTAGCCGGTGGGCTCGGGCTGGGCTTGGGCTGGCGAGAGAGAAAAAGAGAGATACGGCCCACGACGACGATTTCAAATAAAAAGATTTGTGAATTGTTTGATTTGTTTCCCTCCTGTTTGAACATTCAAACCTTTTCCAAATTTAGTCAAACCTTCTCCATAAATTCCAAGATTTTTACTACAAGACATTTGTTACAAATTTTTGGGATGTTACAGTTTTGCTTGCAATCTTGTTTTACTTGATCTCAGCTAAGTAACCACTCTTTACTAACGGTTTAAATAATATTGTTGCTTGGCACTTGTGTCATGTGTGGTAGATGCGATCAAGGATAAACCTTTCAATATAGGAACGTGCTTCAACGACCTACAATCATATATGCCAAGTAGTAGTCTTGATTTATGAGCATAACAATATATGTGATTATATGGTCGGGTGCAGTCTGCAACAATGTATTGATTACAAAGCTGTTCATGTAATGACTTGCTCGGTTTACTATCACAGTTGAGATATCTCCTATCATTATGCAAAACATTATATATCAAAAGATTGAACATTATTATTTCAAAAAAAATCTAACCGTTTGAAGCAATTATAGGGTGAATGCATGATAATACATGAAATCAATCTAAAGATGTTCAGAAGGAAGATGTGATATATTCCCCTAAATCGACACAGAATAGCGGTGGGTTACTGGGCAGCACTGAAGACATCGTGATAGTCTATTTCCTAATGCCTACCTTTCCTATATAAACATGGATTAAGCATGACTGAATATGCTTTATCCTCAGAAGTAGAACTTCCTTTCTTTTCTATTGTTGCATTTCTGGATCTTTCATATACGGGTAGTGGAAAAGTGAAGGGGAATCAAAATACTAAATATTGTTACTTAGCAGGAGAGAGTTGATTGATATAGCAAGAGAATTAGTTGCAGGTATGGTGAATTTCGAGAAATGCAATAACTCCGTTATCGGTGAGGTCCGGTAAAATATATTTACCACCTGAGATCTAAATTTAATAGCCCATCCACATAAAAGTGTAATATTTTCTCATTTCTATATTACTTTATACAATTTTTCTATGTTAAACCTTTAAAGATCGATAAACTCTTCTATTACAAAATTTGGAAAAATTTATATTAATTTAGATCGATAAATATTCCAATAAGTCCGATAACCCTGTTTATCGGTGACCTTCGATAAACCTTGGGTGGGTTGTGTGTCGCTGGCGGCATGGTCTTGGTGGGCGCTAGGGATGTCGGGGTGGTCCCGGTGGACAGCGGCGACAGTGGGCGGCATGGCGGTCAGGGTGAGCCACCGGCAAAGTCCGGGTGGGGCAGTGGCGACGATGGGTAGCATGACGGTCGTCGTGGGGTGTCGGGGTGGTCGTAGTGGGCGGCGGTGATGGTGGGTGCGTGGTCGGTGTGGTGTCACAAGGGGTGGAAGCAGATGCCCTGGGGGAGGGGTCGATCTAGGCAGCTAGGGCGGTGAAAGATGGATTCGTGGTGGATTCTGACGGATGCTAGGGAGAGGGAGGGGTGCGTGGGTAGGAGACGTGTGGTTCCTTCTAACAATTAGTGTGCCATGCAAGCCTACTATTTTTTTTTGTTTTGTGACTTTCATCTTTTGAGTTACCTGACCAATACATGTGTTGCATGCACTTGTAGGTTACACTGACTTGACTGTTCCAAGTGAATTTCAGGGATTGAGATTGAGATTCGGAGTTATTCTGTAGTATAATGAAGATCATACCGTTATTCTTGTAGGCAAAACTAGGAGGCAAGATGCCATGACCATTCAGGGAAAGTTCTCAAAATCTATTTCTCACACTAGTATAATAGGGAAAGTATAATTGTGGGTTTAGCCCTGTGATCTGTTGTCGATTTCATCTTTTAGAACCACATGCCAATTTGTCCATAACCTCTATTTAGATTGATTGGATTTTCCTTGTAATGTCAGAAACAATTTTTCAGAAATATGGTTTTGTTACATTTTTCTATTTTTTGCATACTACCATACTGCCAATAGTTTCTTGCAATATGACAAAAAGTATGATTTCATATGAATGAAAAGCGTAACACAGCTTCATGTGAATGGAAATATATTACTATATATTTCTCTATTGTTCCGTGTTCTGCTATTTCCTGCTCAATTGGCCTTATTTGCTTAATTACATGCCATGCTTTTTTGAAATTGCCGTTTAGGTGGGCGATCGAGGAAGTTGGAAAGCTTGGATACGGTGGAAGCTGTTGATATCAAGTTCGTAAGGTCACGAAAAATAATCAGCAGAAGATGGAAGGAAATGTATAATCGGAAAGGAATCAACAGCTCGTCCTCTGTTTCAGAGGACACTATCAGATTCTTTTTTTTTTTTTGAAAAGAAGACACTATATTAGATTTCTGAATGGGCAAACATGGTTGCTTATGGCGGTGCTATCCCAAAGCAGCTGGGTTACGCACCAACATGCGGCAGCCGTCCTTCGACACGTGAGGACATAAGAACTGCCCCCAACAATCGGCCCACTGGGATCCACAAGAAACGTTTGTTGCAGGTCGGCCTAGCAACGGCCCAAGAAATAACAGAGCGCGGAATAGAGGACCGGCCACGGCCCACGGGCCACTGAAGGTCCAGGACGTGGCAGCATTAAGCATGACAATTTGAAGATGGACAGGCTGACACGACGCAGGAAATTTATGTGTCACGCCTAGAGGGGATCACGTCAGTAAAAAATGGCCGGAGTCCGGAATCCATGCGCCTTCTGCTATGGACTGACCAATACCGACCTTAGCTGGTGCTTATAACGCAATAAGAGTAGTATATTGGAAACTAACATAAGACAATGTAGTAGTCTTCCCAAGAAATATGGATGGGATGTATTGGTTGAGCGGGCCGTGGGAGAGGGATGGAATAAATGTTTGCAAACATTTTGGAGTTAATTAAGCTTAAATTTTAATTGAATTAAAATTTGAAAGGAGATAAACAGCAAATAAATTATCATACATTCCTTAGCTATATTTTATTTATTTTTTTCAAAAATTATGAATGTAAAAGTTTTTAAACGGACAAAAACTTTGATTTGAAGTATGTGATATTCATTTATATGATTAGTGTGTATCATTTCATCGTGCATAAAGGATTACGACTGCAGCAAGTAAAATGTAATGGAGCCCTGCCCCTGCAGTTCCTTCAAAAATAAAAGAATGACATCAAGTTATTAACTCAGTTTTAATAGGTGCTAAAATGTTGTGATTCGTTCATGTTCTCTCACTATGGATTGTAAATTAGACTATTACACCTCATTCAAACAATCTTTTTCGGTATTCTATTCTCTTTTTTAATCATGCACAAGTAGAACTATTATTGGTGATCTTGTATATATCCCATTGCATAGATAATGCAGTTAAGAAATGTATCATACATTTTTTTCCTGTATTTTAATTACCTACCTAGCTCAAAAGCTCCTTCGTAAACTACAAGCTAGTTGTCAGAAAAAACTTCAATTCATACCACAGTTTAGTGACTGTTCTACCTCACTTCATGCAGGTCACATTCCTCTAGAAATAAGTTTAGGAGGCATCCGTGATGGAGATTCCAGTTTTGGTGTTTGTCCAACAATTCAGCTTGAGAATCTCTAAAGTTTGATATCGTTTTAGCCGATTTTATGTATCCTGGTCCTGATATTAATTGAATGATTTATTTTATTTTCGTGACTTGTGGACACGTTATAAACAATACTTTAGTGCCACCAGTTGCATCCCTGCCCTTGGATTTCCAGTCGACGATGACAGCTAGCTAGTTCACTGCCGCAACCTGACTGTGACTATGGGGAGAGCGATACACAGGAATCAGTAATCTACAACCAGAGCCATGCCAAACGTCACCAGATGGCGTGCAGCACGAACCAGTTGCAAACGCGAATCCATTGCTGCTAGGTACAACAGAGATTCTTTCCTGACGACCCCTATTCTTAAAAAGAAAATTGTTTATCTAACCCTCCCTCCATTCATTGTCTACTTGTACTGCAGGTCTCGGCTGGCTAACTGAGAGCGACAAAGCTCACAAGGCGACGGATGAGTTCTGCGCTGACCGGACGTAAGTTTTGTCTTCTAGAATAAAAAAAACACTTCCGGCGCATATATACATATATAGGGGCCGGGTCTAGGCCCACAAAAATGTTACCTCCAGAAAACTTTTTTGTTTTTAGAGAAAAGGGGCACAGAGAAAGATAAATAGTCCACATGAGTATGCTGCGGCGGAACTCGCATTTAGTTGAGCTCAATTTACTACGTCCAATCAGCTCCCCATTGCCAAATTTGCTTTGAAGAAATTTGCATTTGACGAAACAATGTTCCTGCATCTTTATCTATACTAAGCTTCCATTATCAAAAAAAAAAAAATCTATACTAAGCTTGATGACCATATTCTCCAGCCCTGCCCTTGGATTAGCATAGGGTAATAAATTACACTATGAATGTGAACTACTACTCATGCAGAAAATCCTACTCAGACATCATCACATGCACCGGTGTGATTGAATTTCTCTTGATCGAATAGACATGCATGCTTGCTATAGTTGGTACTGCTACCCGGTGTATGGATGTTCTGAATCTCACATTTCGGTGTGCAACTTTCCATCTACTCAACTACGAGAGTTTCCAACATAATATGACACGAATGTCAACAAAAGGAAAATCAACAACAGCTGCCTGCTGCCTCCAGCTTCTGCGCAGCAGCTTCAACATCATCTTGGACACTGGCAAAATGTGGAGGTCGACATATCGGGCACGAGATTTTCATGATCTCCCATGGTGGACGATCCGCAACAAGCAGTGATGAAGAGGATGCTGATCTGCACGTGTGGAGGGTGGTGGAGCTGCTATGATTTTGTATGTACAGGGGGGACTGTTTGCCGCAGCAGTTCAGCGTTTTATCACAGCCATAAACTTGTGGTTACTGTTGTGACTTACTCCCACCGTTCTTTAATTGTTGACGCTCTTGACTATTTTCAACACGTTTGACCATTTGCATTATTAAAAAAATTTTAAAATTATCAAATGCTTTAATATAATTGGTTTTATCACTAAAGTAAGTTTAAATATGACTTATAATTTTACATATTCGAAAAAATATTTTGAATAAGACGAATGATCAAACATAACAAAAAAGTCAATAGGATATATTTATACAAATTGTAATTGTCTGAATGTCAAATTATAATTGTGTTACTTACTAGAAGACAATAGGTAGTACCATAGTATATATATTTATACAAACTAGTATGTAGTACCACCATGTGCTTTACCTCTTTCTTAAGTTGGCCACTTCCTCGAGTGAAAGGATCCATATATTTAATGGAGAAGAAGGTCGTAGTAGGAGATAGAAACACATTCATTCATGTATAGGGTGTACCAATGAAAGGTAGGCATCAGTAAATATGCTACTATAGAACGTGGGTGTATTTGTTGAGCTACGTCGTCCATTCCCATCACAGGTTTGGCGGCAGAGGACCGGGAGTTTAGATAATGGAATAAAATTCCAGCCTCTGCACCCTCGTGAGAGTGTACACAACCGTTTGATACAACCATCAGAGCTCTCAGGCTCAAGAAATAAAAAAAGGAGCACTCAGGCTCAATTTCTCCTAATGAGCTCAACTTCTCAAATCCATCCAAACTTCCTAAATACTTCCATGGTCACTGTTTTAAGAAGTCTGCAACCATTGTTTAGCTTGACTTGAGCTTCCTCCTCCTTATACAGCAACGACCATGTTCGGATCCAACAGGTTGTCCTGAAAATAACCTGCAAAAAAGTATTAGATGTTTTGCTATTAAATACCATATAATTTCTATTCAACCGAATTGCCCAACATAGAGCGGTAGCACATAATAAAATTTGGTTTCTAAGGATAGAATGAACAACATGTAGCCAAGACCCAAACATATCTGAAATGCTTAAAGGAAGTTGAATTCCAAACATGATAAAAATGGTATTCCAAAGAAAACTGGCGAACTGGCAATAGAAAAAAGGTGTTGTATTGTTTCAAGTGAACTACAACAACAACACTTGAGACTACCATGCTAACTCCTTCTTGCGAGATTATCCTTGGTCAAGGTTACCCCTTTATGAAGATACCACAAAAAAAATTTAATTTTCAGCGGTACTTTAATTTTCCAAATTGGGCACTTTGTTGGTATGACTCCTTTTTAGATTAAGGATTGATACATAGAGCGCACCGTAAAAACACCGCTGCTATGCCAAGCCCAAACAAACTTATCTTCTCCATCCAAAATTTTGGTCATAATAATTTTGGCCACTAACCTGCCATGCTCTCAACTTTTCATCTACCAATGCTCTCCGAAAAGACATATTAAATGGTATCGTACTCAAGGCATGTGCAGCAGTGACATTCTTCTTTCTAGTGATATGATATAGTGATGGATAAACCAAACTAAGAGCTCTAGTGCCAATCCAAGTGTCCTCCCAAAATCTAGTTCGAATGCCACTATGAACACGAAAGGATCCTCCCGACAAAAAATGTTCTTTTACTTTCATTAGTCTAGCCCAAAAATGCGAGCCACACCCCCCCCCGGCTTTTTCTTTACTTGAGTTAAAGTCTTATTGGACAAATATTTCCGTCTTAGCAGATTTTGCCAAACTCCTTTTTCATTAATAAGTTTGAAAAGCCATTTACTTAAACGAAATGTATTTTGAGTTTCAAGAACTTGAATTCCTAGCCCACCAAAATTTTTGGTGTACACAGAACACTTCACTTAGAGAGTCTATATTTTTTCTTATGGCCGTCACCTTGCCAAAAAAACCCTCGATCGATGCATCATGCATGGTTGCGCTGCCGCCCGCCCCATGAAGTGTCATCTTCTTCCCATCTGACGCATTGGAGGAAGAAAACAGAGAGAAGCTCCACCATTGATCCGCTTATAAATACATCATGGAGCATCGCTGACAGTGAGTTAATGTTCTATGGACCACTGTGCTACTGAATGTACATTAAACGGGCCTGTGTATACGTGTGCTTGGTAAAGGTAGCGGAGAGAATGTGTGCCTGTTTAAGTGTGCTTGGTCCTGCTGTCCCACTACAACTAACATCGCAAAATTTTATACTAACAAAGACAAATGTGCAGGGCAACTTTTGTTACTTTACAAGTTTCTTTTCTTGATTTTAAGTTTTTATAGTGTGGACATAAAACAAAAGCATTAAGCTTCCTTTGAAGAACACGTAGTGGCATAGAGAGGAGGATTCCTTCTCAACCATAAAAATCACGTCATGGTTCCTTGTTAGCCATCATTGAAAACTGGAGGACCAGGACCACAGTTCTAGCTAAAACATTGGATGCATAAATGGCTCACATCAAACTTTGGAAAAAATTACCATCAAGGTAATTTGGTCGTTTCTTATTCCATACGGCCCATTAAGCTATGAATTTTTCGAGCAGCTACAATCGTTGTTCCAAACATCAAGTATGCATTCCTTGATATGCACATCACGCTACTGGCAACCACAATCGAGATTCTTGCTTCCAAAGGTGTCACTTCGCCTGTGCTGCTTCTAAGTAAAGTCATGGGCACAGCTGAGCAATAGTATGCTCTTTTGTTCGCATGTTGACCAGTGGAATTATGCATCAAGAAAGAAGAAAGAGTTGGTCAGTATGGCATGGTAATGCTTTAATCGGAGGTTGCTGATCCCCAATGTACTCCCTAAATCGTCTTTAATTAGCTGGGTATCGCAGCAGTGCCCTGTACTCACAGACGAGTAGCAGGTCCTTCCGTGCTCTCCGCAAAATTGATTTCAATTTTGCTTACCTAGGGTATGAAGTGGATATCCGTGCTCCCCAATTTTTTCCAAAATTATTTTTATTTTTAATATTTAGATACTTCAGATTTGTTCCCCAATTAAATCTGGTGGAATGTATTATCTTTTCTTGGTACCAATTTATGCATCATCTGCTCCATATATATTGACCAGTTATATTACTGTCATGATGCATAGCTCTGCATAATTTTTCTTACCTATTGTTATAAATTTAGGAATTTTCATGATTAATTTAATCCAAAATTTAACGCACATGATGATAATTATAAACATACTAATAATTGGAAAAACTCGGTTTAGGGAGTACCCTGCGGAGGGACCTGTGCCGAAGGCACTAGTGGCTCTATTCCCACGAGACATTTTTCGTGAGTTTGTTCGATGTAGCCTTTACAAAGTCGATGCAGGAAGACGTGTGCAGTGGAGTCCTCGAACGGCCGCCTGGAAGTAGTCGAAGTCGAGGAGGAAGTAGTCGATCGGGAAGACGAGGTGCGAGCAGTCGCGAAGATGCTCCCCAAAAACTTGATCGCCCGCAACACCCGAGCAAGTGTCTCTTGCGGGAAAGGTTCTGGAGGCCTGCTCTCCCTGTTCTCTGTGCATGCAGTGAACCTAGACGGGAACGGGAAGGCAACTTGAGAGGAGGGAAAGCATAAGGCACGAGTTCCTAAGAGAAGGGCTGCTCGCTAAAGGGCGAATTGCTTGGGTAGACGTGAGGTCCTTATATAGGCTCAAGGGGCTGTCCCAGGTAACGCCCGCAATCAATGTCCGCTCGGGTAACGTTCGTAATTAATTTGTAATTAATTCTCACACGGTGTAACAGAAAAATTTAATTACAGCTGTTTCCAAAATAAACGTCACGCCTAGCATTAATTATGGGCCTAGACTATTTGCTATTATTACAAAAATAAAATAAAATGGGCTTTATGGCCCCATTATTTCAGCACCTATTTGTATAACAATCAACATACGTTAAGCCCAAGGATTGATTCAAAAAATCATGGTTTCTGATAAATGCGACAGCGAGGCCTGGAGAATTTTAATCTGTGTATTATGATTGTTTACTCTTTCTAACATGATTACTCGAGGTGATAAAACATATGCATGCAGCAGTAAGCAATATGGACATTTCAATAGACCTCCCATATCCTGCTTTCTCATGTGCCACATATGAGTTATGTATATTAAGAAAGTTCCAATATGTTTGACTTACTACTGGTTATTAACTGATTATTTCTTCTTTACTGCCATTCCATTTATTGTTTTATTGCAATTTTTAATGCATCAGTAGATATGTATGATGGCTCAGTGGCTGTTTCTTCCATGCATGCAGAAAGCTAAAGACTCAATTTTCTCAACTCTTTACTATCTCCAAAGTGCCTCGATTTTAATCAAGATTGAAATGCAATCCACATCATTCATTCCCAAATTGAGAAAATTCAGACGTTATTTGATATTTTTAGAATTTTAAAATCATTCTAACACATGTAGGTGGTCATAATTTCTTAAACAAGTATGTTGAATTTCTTTTTCTTTCATGGGCAAGATCCTAAATTGGGCTAAACAACATGATTATAATTTTTATACTCATTTTATTTTATTATTTGAATCACTTGTAGTTCAAATTTGACTTTATTTAATAAATTGCTTGAAATGTAATTAATTAACTAAATATAGCAAACAAAGACAAAATAATACCAAATTTTAACATGGAGTAACACATGTTGGATGTTGAGATTGGAAAAATATTTGAAGCAAGAATAGAATTTTTTTTTGGCCAAGTGTCCAAAAATACACCCGGCAAACCCTCAACTTTGTCAAGTGCCAAAAAAATACACTCGGCAAACAATCTTTGCCGAGTGTTTTTATTTTCGGCACTCGACAAACAATCTTTGCCGAGTGTATTTTTTGTACCGAGTGTTTTATGGCTGACACTCGGCAAATATGTTGTTTGCCGAGTGCCTACATTAAAACACTCGGCAAACTCTAGAACACTCAATATAGTTGAGTTTTTCCGTAGTGATGGCCAGAAATATGTTAAGTTTTTAATTGACTACATGGCTTGTGATAGTGCATCATCCCTGATATAGTTGGGAGAGCATCATCCCTGAAATGTACTTTGAATGAATCTCAGATGCATAATTAACTCTGGTTTTGTCAATATGTACACTTAGTGCTGACGTTTCCATGGTAACATATGATCGCGTAAGTCGTGGTTGTTGTTAGCAGTGGACATAACAAGATGTAAGTCAAATTTGGCGGGTGGGATCACAGGACATAATGACAGATTGTTTTTTTTTTTCATTTCCATGTGAGCACTATACTGTATGACGGCAATTTATTAAGTTAAAGAAATTGTTGGAGAGAGTATTGTTGTGCAGAACTGGATCTGGATTAATTTCTCTCCACTGGCCCTCCCCATGTGTCTCCCCAACTGATCTAAAAAATATAATTTAGCCCTCCACCTTGCATGTTCGTTAGTTCGGGTGGAACTGCCATGAAGCAGAAACCAAATTAAGTGGGTCTTGTGACACCCTAGTGTCACCTTTCTGCGAGTTAGCATTATTGAAATAAGCCACTGACCTGGTTGAAGCTTCACAAATGTTTCCAGCAACATGCATAGTGTTTTGGGTGGTAAATTAATTCAAATTCGGTTTGGGTTGAACTACAACCCAATTTTTCACAACAGAATAGGGCCCTACCAAAAATGTATGTTGTAGGTCATGGCAAGGGAAAAATTCAGGCCCAACCACGTCACTTTTTTCAAAAGTTTGATGCCCCAAATAAATTGGTTAAACCCCAGAAACGAGACTGTTTGCCAATTGTATGTGATTTTTCCTGGGGACGTTTTGAAGAGTTTGACATCTCAGACATTAGATCCAATCCTGAGGAGCACGAGGATACTTTGTTTTGGAAAATTTGAGCTCGGGAAGGATTTAATTTGGAATTTATAAGCAGCACCAGTTTGGAAAACCAACCAAAATTTGGAATCCTGCGGGCCCAACTGTCGGTGCCTCCCTCTCTCACCGGTGCATGCGTCGGACGTTATCGGCGCCAATGCGCCGCGTGGCGGCCGTATGTCGTTCCCTCCTCGGCTATAAAAGCCAGCCGGACGAAACCGTAACCCTAGCTCGCCATTCCCATTTCCGTCGCCACCTTGCAGCTCGCCGCCGGCCACTTCGCTCCGCCTCGCTACCAGCCAAGGCGCCAGGTGAAGCACGAGCCGCCACTACTCTCTCCAGGCTGAGCAGCTCGCGCGCGATGGGCTGAGTAGGGTAATTTCCCGGAGCTCCTAGGGCACGCACCACAGCGTCACTCTCTCCCTCGCCGTCGATTCCCCCACGAGTGCGTCGTGCGGGTGAGCCGTGCCTCCGGGAGCCATCATCATGGCCACGGGATGGACCACGGGGTCGGGATCCCGTGTGGCCATGGCCACTCCCAATTTGGAAGGATGTGGCCCGGTGTGTGGCACGGCGTGGATTTATTTTAAAGAGGCTATTGTGTTTTTACCCTTGATCCAACGTCCAATTGTGATTTTACCCTCCGTTTTTCAACTTTGTGATTTTACCCATGCGATTTCAAAACGAAGTCAAAAGTTACCCCTATCGGGGGTAAAACCACAATAAATATATTGTGATTTTACCCTCAATAGGGTTACACTTTGTGTTCGTTTTGAAATCACAGGGGTAAAATCACAAAGTTGAAAAACGGGGGTAAAATCACAATTGAGGTTGGAAACAAGGGTAGAAACACAATTGTCCCTATTTTAAATTATCCCAATGGCATTTCTGTAAATAGCCGAACTTAAGTGAAAACTTAAGAAATTCTTATCTTTTGATCTAGAGCTCGAAAAATACAAACTAATTTTTTTCGAATCCTTGAAGATGAACTTTTTAATGGTGTGCTTAGCTTGGCATGATCATAGGCAAATTAATTAAGTTAACTTCATTTTTAGAGATTCAAGAATATTGCTTAATTAATTATTTGATTGCCTTTGATTTTTGGGCTTAGCTTAATTATCATTCAAATTATCTGCATAGTTACCACAAGCACTTAAATTGCTATCTTACCTAGCTTTTCCAAGGTTTAGTGATTTATTTTATTTGATGATTAAAACAAGTCCAAAATAAAATGATGAGACTAAAGGAGATGAAAAATATAAGTTGGACATAGAAGATATATGATAATTTTCAACTTTATTGTGCAACATTTTGGTCAAAAAGAGCTCCAAACCCTAGAAAATTTTAGCTACCAAATATGGGGGAACACCATTTCTAAACATGAAAAAAAATACATGGATTGGCATGAATTTACCTCCTAGAACAAATTTCTTGGAAAAAACAGATTCAAAACCTTCCCCCTTGTTTTTTAGCTTTTTCCGGCCACCGTACGGACACACCTCCGTGAACAGCGCCCTACGGACAAAGTGTCGGGTGGAAGGAGGAGGATCGTGTCCAATATACGCGACCTTTGTAATAACGGGCGCGATGACGTCACCGCGACGACGTTATTACAGCATCCTCTGTAATAACGGATGGCCTGGTGTCATCTGACGTCTATTATTCAGTGTCCACTTGTAATAACGGCGCCACGTGACATCAGAAGCGGCTGTTATTACAGTCCACCACTGTAATAACGGTTGGCTGTGATGTCAGCACCAGTCGTTATTGCCATGTGTCTCTCCACTGTAATAACGGCACCGGAGATGATGTCACCGGCACCGATTATTATAATGACCCCTGTAATAACATGCTACCATGGTGACGCCATATTCGACGCACTGTAATAATGGGAACTGGGCTGCGCGTTATTACTGGAAAATTGAAGGTGCTATCTTTGGACGTTATTGTAGTAGTGTCAAGAAATAAGGATAAAAATAAATTGTCTACTCAGTAAGAAATAAAAATAAGATTGTAAATTATGCAATCTCTCCAATGTACAAGAAGTCCAATTCCATTGAGGAGTATCGATGTAAACACTATATATAGACACCTAGTTACCGTCGTATGCTTCCCCTGCCTCAAGTTTACCACTAGTAAGAGACGAAAGATGTGCAAGGAGAAGAAAGAAAGTTATAGTAAGAGAAAACAAATATTGATGCATGTTTAGTCGATAGGAAAGGTAGGCATCAAGAAATGGACTACCACATGATCTTTCTCTAGCTTCCCGATCAAGCTGTTTTCCTCGCATGCAGAAGGACAGTAGGCACAATCCTTTCGATCCTTTTGGTGGAAAGAATACAAGGCATTGCTGGAGGAAATCCAAAATGCATGTTTATGCGCAGCGTTGATTATTACTCGCTCTCTAAATCTAATGTAGTTGTGATCTGGCCTTAAGCTCAAAACACCAGAAAGTACTTGCCTGCTAGAAACACGTAGCCTTTTTGGCTGCATATCAGTTGCCAAACGCATTGCACATCAGTGATCGAGTAGTACAGTACTTTCTGGCTACTACATGAACGAGCCTGCTGTCTTGCAAAAACAATGAGAAATCCTTAATATTGCTTGAAGAAGATACCTCTTGTTTTGGATGCCCAGACTGAGGAGGCCCTTTCTGCTTTGAAGGAGGTGTTGGCTCGCACACTGTGCACCATCTATTTCGCGATGCCTACCTTTCCTATTGATTTGGGCTCTGTTCGTTTTCTCTCCTCTAAAATTTAGCACTATCATATCAAAGAGAATCTTACTATTTATGAATATTTCGATCAATTTAATGATAAAACCTTTTTGACAGATTGCTGCTAATTTTTGAGATGAATCTAATGAGCTTAATTAATCTATATTTTGCTAAAGTGATGTTACAGTAACCGTCTTCTAATCATGACTTAGTTAACCTCATTAGATTCGTCTCATAAATTAGTCTAGGGGCTTGTAATTTATTTTATAATTAAACTTTATTTAGTACTCTTAAATAGTAAGATTTTTTTGATATGATAGCTATAAAGTTTAGACTCCAGGAAACGAACACACCCTCGGGCATAGTCCCCCACCGAGAATAAGTCCCGAAGATAAGGCATTCTCCCTATTTTTTATGTCGGTTCAACCTTCGTCCCTGCCCACGCAATCAATTGTGGGGCTATATATTCCAGTGGTGGACGGATAGCAATTAATTAAGACAACTGACTTAAAATATATAGGCACAAAAAAATTAACATAGAGTAACGTCATTCTCAGTGGAGCCTTTCATAAGCATTAAATAGTATGCCACATATACAATTTTTGCTGATAAGGGCATGTACAATCCACAGACGACACGGATCATCTATAAAACCTCGAATTTATCATGCAGATAGATATATGGGCAGCTCATACAACTCAAAGACGAAGAACCTGTCTCTAAACTATTTAATGCTTTCCATATAGCTTAAGATCAACTGTAAATATGGTTGTGTATACCATTGTGTGGCTATTCCGTACTGCAAACATCCGACGCGGTTGAAAAAAACGGACACAACGTGGACACGTCCTGACCACATGCTCCACCACCATTTTTTTTTCATATACCCTCTACTGGCCAATCCAACATTCAACCACCCATTCAGGCTAATAGAAAAATCAAATCAGAACCTGAAGCATTGTTTCGTCCCGCGGTCCAAGACACAAGCACTGGTCATGGTCTTCTTCAATCCTCACCCACACTGGGCCACTAGAGCGCTCGCAGCTGGCTCCTTCACTAGAGGCCAAGGGTCACCGCGATCTTACCCACGGAGTTCCTCGGCTAGTCAGCCACCAACACTCGTAGGATATGACCCTGCAATATCGGGCGTATTGAGCCTGCAAAATCAGGCATTTTGGGCGCTATTACGCACCCGATATTGTAGGGTCGGACCAGCAATAGCGTCCGGGCCACCCGCTATTGCAGGAAACCCAGCAATAGCGGGCCTACATCTAAGATCCATAGCCAATTTAGCTGCGGGCCTGACAGTCCGGCCCACGGCAACCGACCGTACCCTCCTATAAATAGGTGGGGCGGGGGAGGGGGATTGGGGGAGTGCAGCACTGCACCGTCACTTATTCGCACGCCGCACCACCACATAGTTAGAGTTAGGCTTCGGGTTGTGGCGCCGCCACTTCTCCTCCCCTCCTCCTCCTCTCCTCCTTCGCCTCCCGTCGTGGGGTGCCGCCGTTGTGGCCATGCGAGGAGAAACAAGCGTTCCTGGGGCCAGCATGCAATGGTGCTCCGGCTCCTCCGGCGGCTCCACCTCCTCCTCCTCCACTGCGCGGATCTAGCGGCGGCTTGAAGGCGATGCTGGCCGCCGTCGTGAAGGAGTTCTTCACGATGGCGGCACCGGAGGCGCTCCTCCTCCTCCCGTGGCAGCACCCCATCCTCGTGCCGCAGCACGCGCGGCGTGACACGCCGAGATGGGACGGCGGCGGCAGGACAAGACGACGGCGAGACGGGACAACGGTGTGGCAACGGCGTCTAGGGTAGGTCCCAACCGGGGCCTGCCATCATTTTGTTGGTAGATTAATGGTGCTAGTGGTGGTTCATGGACTAATTTTCTCTCGTAAATAGTGACATGACCTCCACTATAACAATAACTCACCGTAGCCACGTAGCCCAAAACCCTATAGCCACGGCAAGCAAAATCGACCGTGGTTATAGTTGGGTGCGGGCTACCGTGCCCTTGGACCGTGGCTATAGAGGCCACTATAGCCACGGTTGGATTTGTGAACCGTGGCTATAGTGGCCTGCACCAATAGCCACGGTCCACGTCACCAACCGTGGCTATAGTTTCATCTATAGCCACGGTTGAAGAAGTGGACCGTGGCTATTGTTTTGCACAGTATAAAAGTCGCGTTCGGACGGAACAGGAGCTCGATCTAAGTGTGGCGGCTCGAAAATTGAGCAAAAAAATGAAAACCGAGGGGGAAGGTTTTGATCTCGTTTTTTTTGTAGAAATTTGTTCTCCGTGGTAAGGGAAACTCATCCCAAGTATTATTTGTTGCTATAGTGTTGTAATCATGGAGAATTTTGGATTACCATTTGACCTAGGTTTTGATTTCGATTTGTCAAATTCCTTCATGTTTGTAAGTTTGTTGTTGGTTTGAGTTGTGTATAATAAACTCATATATCATGTGCTTGTGTTGCATACAAAAAAATCATGTCTTACAAGCCTTTTTCATGTCAATCAATTTAAGATCTAGTTTATGCTCTCTTGAGAGAGACCCCTAGAGCACAGCTTTAATTATTAAAAGATTCGAGTCAATTAATAATAATTTGTATAGTGGGTTTTTATATATGATAGCACATTGTCTTATGCAATATATTAGTTCCCTTATATTTTCCTCGAGGATACCCAAGTATCCCGACCTATCTACCCCGAGGTCGTATAAATTGTGGTATGCATTGCATAGTGTGCACCTGCCTTTCTTATGAAAGTGTTCTACATTGTATGTTCATCCTCCTCAGCTGCATCCTCTTCTTCCCCGTTCCGATGCCATGGAATGTAGTCATTTTCTTGGAAAAATATATTTTCAACTAAGTCTTCAAAAAAATTCTAACTTTTTGGCAGATGACGATGACTCTTGATAAGCATATGCATATTTAGGAGAACGGGAAGATGGGGTAGAAGAATATAGAATGTAGGGTGTCTTTTATTAGGAAGGTTGGTACAATAAAATGCAAGACATACCGCAACTCGTACGACCTTAGGTAGACATGGTCGGATGCTTGGGTATTCTCCGGATCATCTTTGTGATGTGTATGGCACATTATATTTGATTTTTCGGAGGATACCCAAGTATCCCGACCTATTTACCTTGAGGTCGTATAAATTGTGGTATGCATTGTATAGTGTGCACCGACTTTCTTATGAAAGTGTTCTACATTGTATGTCCTTCTATCTCGTCTTCCTCTTCTTCTATTTGATCCCGATGCTATCCATGTTCTGATGCCAATGCTAAATAATCCTTTTCTGTCATCTTTTCTCTATTTTAACTCTCTCCTCTAATTGTTTGCTACTAAATCTTTTCATTGTTACGCTAAAGGTATCAAATCCTATAATGGCGGACAGCCCCCGATCCAAGTATACACAGGAGGATGTTGTGAATATGAACCATGAAAACTCCTCATCAAGTGGACAATGGGAAGAACCGAGAGGATCCTCACCCCCCCCCCAGCGTCGTGAACCTAGGGGTATTAATGAGGACCCGGATTACGTGCCCTCGTAAGAGGTATCACGTGAAATGTCATTCTTTCTTTAAATATTTCAAGTTTCCCGTATTAGCATATTACCGAGCTTCAATGATTCTTTATATGGTAGGTTCCTCGACGAAGTGTTCGTCGTGCCTTGGCCGCACAAGCGACACATTCCATGGCTTGCGAAGACACACCTCATGAGGAGCAAACGGAAAACATACCGGCCCATGAGTCCCCCGTAAAGCGCAAGCGTGGGGGTAAACGGTCCGCGAACAAGGCCGAGGGCACATATGAGGTGACAACACCGGACCCCGCCGACCGGGAGCCTCGTTGAACCAATGGGTGTCCATGCAAAATGGCGGAATCGTTGTTGTGTTGTTGTTAGGGAGAAATGCAAAATAACCTGGACCGAATGGAAGCTGGTTCCTCAAGAGTGTAAAGAGGAAATGTGGAATGCCGTTAGATCACACATTCTCTTCCCACCAGCGGACCTCGAGAAAGCCAAGAAGGCAACGCTGACCGCAATGTCACATATCTTTCGAGAATGGAGGTCCCGACTAAACCGCCGTTACGTGAAACGTGGCATAACACCTTTTGACGATTATGGTCAAATAAGTCCACAGGATCGGGAAGAATTTGTTCAGCAGAAGACAGCTGGGCCTGCCAAGGACCTTAGTGCAAAGATGTTAGAGCTGAACAGAAAAATAAGTACAAGCCACACTTGGGCCCGGCAGCTACAAGAAAAAGATTCCGGAGTGGAAGGAGATGGAAGAAAAGCTCCATGTCGAAGGGAAGCCCGATCCACTAGATGGCCTCGAGCCGCGTGCCAAAAATTGGGTCCGTGCGCACTCTAAAATGGATGAAAATGGGGAGATTATTCCGATGGACGCGGAATCGGCGCAAGTTATCCAGCAATTGACGGGTGACATCAAGTCGCAGACGCAGCCTGGTGTTATTCAATCCGAATATCACGAGACCAACTCTCTCTTGCTGTGGGGACCAAAGAGCATGGCGGGCGGGTGCGAGCAGTGTCCTCCAAGGCAACTTGGAAAGAGGGTTTCTCCTCTAGCTCTTCCTCCTCGTTGTACAAAAAATATAAATTTCACAAGAAAGATAAGGAGGAGAGGGACAAGGAAGAGTGGAGGAGACAGATGGAGATGTACCAAGCCGACATGCGAAGTGGAAGTATCCCCGATACGACTCCTACTCGTCCCAACCATTTCGCCTAGCTTTACCTCCCCGTTAGAAGGGGAAGTGATAACGCAAGAATGTCTTTGTGAGCTGCATGTGCCGTTTGGTTACAAGGGAAATACCATGAAGGTTGCAACTCGGTAGAGCACTTCTAGGACAAATACTCCACAACATGGATATTCCACCCGGTACGTCCGTGTTACCGTCGAGGAGGTCAACCAAGGATGTGAGGAGCACGAGATTGAGTGCCCCATACCCGACGCGGGGATTATAACTCTACATGATGCTATCGGTTCGTTCATCATGTGGAAACGTCGTGAGGTTGTGCTCTCGTAACGACGAGTTTCCCCTCCCCTTGTCCGGACACGGATCGGTTCATGAGAGTCAACAATTCACGGGGGATGAAGTCGGAGCAGGAGAACCGTCTCCTTTGTCGGGTGCTGCTTCACCGCTAAGGAACAAGGTGAATAAGGATATGAAGCGGTTATGAGTCCTATACTCGCGGACAGCCCGCAGCAAGAAACCGCCACAAGTACACAGCTATGAGGACCCTCAAGCAACAAATAGTGCCTCTTGTCGAGCCGGAAGGGCAATGTATCTCCTCTCGTCAAGCCGTAAGCTGAAACCCTAGCCTTTGATGAAGAGCCTCGGCTTATCGAGCCTCTTCGTAAGGAGTTTACTCCTGTAATTCCTAGGATGATTACGCATGCGGGGGTGGATCCGTCAAAGCCGCAACCTGAACATGTCATGAAATACTTGGAGCGAATGAGGAAGGGACCCGTGCAGCCAATCACGGAACCTCGTCAATTGGTACATTACGATGATGACATATTTGAGGGTCGTGACGAGAATGAGGACTTCCCAAATTTCATCTTTGGCAAACCACTCGTATCTAAAAACATGTTGTCAAACCTACCGTGGGAGATGCGGAAGCTGCATGACCGGTACGTAGCGGTAGGGAAAGAAGGAGTGGATATGATCACCTGTAAGCTTCCGAGGGACGTGTTCAACGACACCGGTGATTCGGTCCTTGGACTATATTTCAATCATATCCACACTATGTTTCGCCTCGGCGAGATGGACACGACCTTCGTAACCTTGTGGTGCATGTAAGTGCCTCCATCCATCTTTTTCTTGTCTCATACTTTTTGCAGTACATGTTACACACTCCCTTTTGCTTTTAATGTAGCTTGAATTCAACATTTCAAAAGAAGAGATACGACGGACCCGATTGGAAGGTTGTATATTGTGACATCCCCTCCGGGATACCCGGGAATCGGAACAGAGGGACACTCGACGAAGCGAGTTACAACGAGTGTATCATCTCATACAAGCCTGAATATATACATCATGGTATAATACAACCAGGTTTTCAAAATACAAACATTCGTGCAGCGGAAAGATAACATTATTGAAGTTTAACATCCTACGAGTCTTTAGCGGAAGCTTACTTATAATACAACTCAAAAGGTTTCACCAAACGTCGTGATGTACTCGAGCCCTTCGTACATCACGGTCCTCTCTCCTCAAGGTGTGGGAATACGTTCCCACCGAAGGGAACCTCCCTCCGGACATTGCTCTTCCTCGGAAAACTGCCGTACAAGTCGTGATAACACGACTCATTCTCTCGTGAGGTAACGAACAAACCGTGAGTATTCTAATACTCAGCAAGACCGACCCGTCAACGTGGCACGCTAAGGCCGACGCCTAATATGCTAAGGCTTTTTGGCTGTGGGGTTTACTCCTTTGCGAAAAACAGCATTAAAGGGGTGAGTCCTTACTTTCAGTATTTTAGCTCCATATTAAGTTCATTAGCTTGGATGTTTGCACCTATCACGACTGCAAACAAGTTTGCAAGACAAGATCATAAAGATCAGTTATCCTTTCAACCCTCATCTTCATCTTCCAGTATTATTTACTACGATGTGACGAGCTAAACAAGCGGTACTCATTACTGCGAGGGATAGCGATTCGAATCGATTTATACCAGCTGGCAAAACCCGACTACACGACGCATACGCATCACACCGATCGTATACGACAACCTTTCCCACTAGCACCGACAGCAGACTAGCCATTTCCAACTCCCCGGGAGTATGGCGAAGCCACGACTATCCTCGTGGTCGACCCATCTCCCTCCCGTGAGACTATCCTCTCACTAACAGCACGGCAAAGAGAGCCGGCTACGCTACATCTCTCGGGGCGATAGGGTACATCAGCTTGTCGGGCCCATGATACCAGCATGTAGTACGGTACGTTCAAACTTGTTCAACTAAGCCGACAACGGTACGGTCCTTGACCGACACGGACGGGGCTACCACCTTGCAAGACCTCATCTCCGTCTTGCCCTTTCTCCTACGGGGCCCGTCCGGTCTCAACTTCATTAACACTCTCTCCTTTCATCATCTTTAGTGCCAACACACAACGCTTAAAGCCTCCATGCTTTAAGTGCCCTAACCAGCTACCGTTGCCACTATGAATTAAGCTTAGCCTCTATCGAGCTACCTGTACCAAGTATAGGATAAACAGACGGAAACCTACCATAATGCATCTAGGGTGTCAACCAAAACCCTAACACCCAATGCACAAGCATAACTGTACTATGTGATAAAAGAAAATATTTAAAAACATAGGTAGGATGCACCGGGCTTGCCTTGAGTTTGGTCGAAGTTAAACTCCTCAGTGGCTGGGTCGATTTCGAGATTCCCGCTCCGACTCGCCCTCGGGTGGAACCTCGATCACTTCGTAACCTAGTCGACCAGACAACGCATCGCGAATCACGATCATGTATGCATGAATGCATATGATGAGAGGATGCAAAAGTTCATAAGTTAAGCCTTGTATTAACATAATGATTAACGTTTAATTACCTTGGTTAATTAACGAGTTAAAGATAAGTCTACTTATTAAACAAGTAATTAACAATTACTTAAGCTGATTAACGAGTGTTTACTAAGATCAACATTAATTAATGTTGTTCCCTTAATTTCTTAATTAAGGTTACTAATTACTTAAGTTGAATAATTAAGGAATTATTCTGATTATTAAGCAATAATTAACTAATTACTTTAAGTGACTAAAGAAGAATAGATTAGGATTACATAAAATAACATTGTTTAAATTTAATTTTGGAAAAAACAATAAAGTTTATTATTAATTTCGTCTGCAGTATCTCCTTTATTAATTAAACTCATTTTTCATAATTAAACATTTTATTTACATAAAATAATAGCCCTTCCTTAATCAAAGAAAGTAATTAATTACTAATTAATAAAATAAATTACTCAAAATATATATTTTATTTCACCAATGGGTAGATCTCATTTTTCCGAGTTAAACAAAGTTGGTTTGATAATTTTCTGAATTTTATTAAATTTTCTACGAATAATTGAAGTTTGAACCAATTTCCGAAAATGAAAAATTTGTAAAACAGAAAAGAAAGGCTTTTGGGCCGAAACAGAGCCGGCCCACCTCGGCGTCTTAGCGGTTCAACGGCTCACCCCGGCCCAACAACCCGAGCGCGGCCCGGCTCGGCTCGGCCTCGTGCGCCATGGCGCCAGGCGGCCGGATCGCGGCGGCGGGTCGCCGGAGATGGTCCGGAAGCTCCGAAGCTCGCCGCGGACCCTCCGTAACGCTCCCCGGCGTGAGGCGACCTCTCTAGCACCGACGCGCTCACATGAGCTCCACCCTAGACACGCCGGCGGCGAGGTGCGGCTCCACCGAGCGTTCGGCGCCGTCGCACGCGACCCACGGTGCATGAAATCCCCCGCCGATTCTTCCTACAGCATCACGGGAACGAGGGCTACACCGGCGCCAACACGGTCGACGCCCGGGTGGCCGGAACAGGGGCTCGCATCGGAGGCCGGCGGAGAACCCGCGGTCGGACTCGGGAGAAACATCGGATTCCGCCACCGTGGTTGGAAAACCGGAACCAAGGATGGCCGAGAGACTAGAGAGTAACATTGCGCACAGCATGGAAGAAGAAAGGAGGATGATAACGCACCGGAGCGGAAGAATTTTGAAGCGGCGGCCGGACACGTCGGGAATGGTCGCTCGGGAAAACGGCTCCGCTCGTCGAGGTTAGGGCTGCTCGTCGGGAATGGAGACGAGGCGCAGCTCCGGCGTGGGCGTGCGGCGCGGCCGGGGGTGGTGGCTTGCCGGAAAGGTGGCCGGAGGCGGCCGGACGGGGTGGAGAGCAGGCGCGGCCCGAGCGAAAGGAAACCAAGGGAGAGGAAAGGATGAGCTCGGCGGATTTTATCTTCCTCGAACGTCGGTTGGAGCGGACCGCCGTGCAGCCGCCGCGTGGAGCAAGCTCCTGCGTGGCGTGCGGCGTGGCGGCCTGGCCGAAGGCGGTGCCCGGGGCGGCGCTGCGTCGGTGAGAGAGGGAGAGAAGAGAGATTGACACAGGGGGCCCCGGCATTTTACATAAAACCCCCGGGTTTTTAACTAATTGAAACGCTGATTTCCGGGCTCCAAAAATTCCGTAAAAATTCAGGGAGATATTTGAAAGTATTTTAAACATTTTTCCTTTTAGGTCCAGGTTGAAATTCCAAACTGGTTTTTGAATTAAAATTCAAGTTTAAAAATGAAAACATAAGCTTTCATTATTTCTTGTAGGTATTTTTACAACTTGACATGAATTAGCAAGTAACTTCAAAAATTACTTACTGTTGTGCTTCACAAAAATTTAATTCTTTTCTTTTCAAATGCACATGATGACATGATGATCCATGAAATGCAATGTTTATTTTTAGAGTTGTTACAGCCCTCCCCCTTACAGGAATCTCGTCCCGAGATTCGCGGTCGAGACGACTAAGCGACGGTACTAAAGAATTCGGGGTAGTTGGATCGAAGAAATTCCTCTTGTTCCCAAGTAGCTTCAGCTTCCGAGTGATTACTCCATTGGACCTTATAGAATTTGATGGCCCGATGACGAGTCACTCTATCTTTGATATCGAGAATTTTGACCGGTCGCTCGTCGTACGTCAAATCCGGCTGTAATTGTTCCACCTCAGCTGTCGGTATATCAACCGGTGGTTTCAAACATTTCTTCGCTTGAGACACGTGGAATATGTTGTGTATGCTCGCCAAATGTGCTCGGCAACTCCAACCGGTAGGCCACGACTCCACATCTTTCTAGGATTGGAAACGGTCCGATATATCGTGGTGCTAACTTGCCCTTGATTCCAAACCTTTGAACACCTTTGGTAGGAGATACTCGAAGATAGACTCGATCTCCAACCTGAAATACCAACTCTCGACGTCTCTTGTCGGTATAGCCGATCCGTCGAGACTTAGCCTTCTTGAGATTCTCGCTGGATTAGACGGACCTGTTCCTCTCGCATCCTTTACTAGGTCCGGCCCGAAGATCACCCTTTCTCCACTTTCGGACCAATTCAAGGGCGTACGACAATCTGCGTCCATATAGAGCTTGGAATGGCGACATTCCCGCACTCTCCTCATAGCCGTTGTTGTAGGAGAACTCGCCAACGGTAAACACTTCTCCCGCCTTTACCATAGGTCAAGACACATGCTCGAAGCATATCCTCGAGATATTGATTGATCCTTTCTGTTTGTCCATCCGTTTGAGGATGATATGCTCGAGCTTCGTATTAGCTTGGTTCCCAAGGATTCCTGCAATTGCTCCTGAATCCGGAGACAAATTGTGTTCCTCGGTCTCGATATAATGGTCTTCGGCACTCCATGCAAACAGAGAACTCGAGCAATGTAGAGTTCTCGCATACTTCTCGGCAGTGTATCGAGTGTGTACCGGTATGAAATGAGCAGACTTCGTCAACCTCGTCGACAATGACCCGATTGAGTCATGCTTTCGGGGACTTAGTGGTAATCCAACGATGAAATCCATGCCGATGTCTTCCCACTTCCATTCAGGGATACTTAAAGGTTGTAAGGGTCCTCGCTTGCTTTAAGTGCTCCGCTTTAACCCGTCGACAAACATCACATTCATTGACATACTTAGCTATTTCTCGCTTCATGCGCGTCCACCAAAATCTTCGCCTTAGATCTTGATACATCTTGTTAGTTCCGGGATGAAGAGAATACTTGGACATATGAGCCTCATCCATGATTTTCTTGCGAAGGGGTTGGTCTTTTGGTACCACCAATCGATTCTTGAACCAAATAGCCCCCTCGTTATCTTCTCGGAAACACTTGACTTCGTCTTCCTTGAGTCGCCTTCTTATATGTTCCATACCAACGCTCTTCTGCTCGAGCTGCTATCACTTCCTCGCGCAAGGTAGGAATAAGAGCCAGATTGGTTAATGCTCCATACGGAATAATCCGAAGATTTGGCTCATCATTCTTGGGTGAGGATGCTTGAGTCACGAATCGAGCCATAAGGTTATTGCAATGAACCTTGCGACTTAAGGCATCGGCTACTACGTTTGCTTTGCCAGGGTGATAATGAATCTCCAGCTCATAATCTTTGATTAACTCCAGCCATCTTCGTTGGCGCATGTTCGAGTCAGCTTGAGTGAAGATGTACTTGAGACTCTTATGGTCCGTATATAGGTGTACTAAGTTGCCCAAAAGATAATGTCTCCAGCTCTTTAATGCAAGTACCACCGCTGCTAGTTCCAGATCATGGGTAGGATAGTGTTCTTCATGACGCCTTAATTGCCGAGAGGCATAGGCAATTACTCGTCCTTCTTGCATTAGAACACACCCAAGTCCCGTGCCCGATGCATCACAAGACACATCAAAAGGTTTCGTCGGATCTCGGTCGAGCAAGTACTCGGAGCCGTAGTCAACAACTTCTTCAATGTTTGAAAAGCTTCTTCACATTCTTGGCTCCATACATACTTCTTATCCTTCTCCAAGAGCTTAGTCATTGGCTTGGCGATCTTTGAGAAGTTTGGAATAAACCTCCCGTAGTAACCAGCCAATCCCAAGAAACTTCGATCCGGGAGACAGACTTCGGTGATTTCCAATTCAATACATCTTGAACTTTGCCAGGATCCACCGCCACTCCTTCACCTGATATAACATGACCTAGGAATGGTACTTTCATCAGCCAAAACTCATATTTGCTGAACTTAGCATAAAGCCGATGATCCCTTAATCTTTGTAACACCACTCGTAAGTGATTAGCATGTTCCTCTTCCGACTTGGAGTAGACCAGGATGTCGTCAATGAACACTACGACAAACTTGTCCAGCTCCGGCATGAATACAGAATTCATGAGGTACATGAAGTGTGTCGGGGCATTAGTCAATCCAAAAGACATCACCAGATACTCATAAAGTCCATACCGGTGGAAAATGCAGTCTTCGGTATATCTTCGCTCTCATCCTAATCTGATGATATCCCGACCGAAGATCTATCTTGGAGAAGACTCTAGCTCCCATTAGTTGATCAAATAGGATATCAATCCTTGGATGAGGGTATTTGTTCTTGATAGTAACGGCATTCAAAGGCCTATAATCCACACACAGTCTTAATGTCTCATCCTTCTTCTTTACAAACAAAGTCGGGCATCCCCAGGGCGATGAACTTGGACGTATGTATCCTTTGTCCAGCAATTCCTTTAGTTGTACTTTCAATTCTGCCAGCTCATTGGGTGGCATTCGATACGGCCTTCCGGATATTGGTGCGGTTCCAGTGCTGTAACTCTATCTTAAACTCTACCGCTCGGTCCGGCGGTAGTCCCGGTAAATCGTTCGGAAAGACGTCCTGGATACTCACGGACTATAGGTATATCCTTCGGACTTTTACCCACAACCTTATTGACCATTGGCAGCATAGTTTGAGGAAAAGTTAAAAGCAAGCAATCTCGACCATGAACAGGAGAGTTCGGATATACGGCTCGAGATGCTATATCCAATACTGCCTTATGGAAATCCATCCATTGCATGCCAATAATTGCATCTAACCCTTGCCCATCCAAAATGATTAATGAGGTAGGATAAACCTTGTTACCCAACCTTAATGGCATATTGGCAGCCTCCTCATCGATAAGAATTTTACCCCCGTGTGTTGAAATGATATGCGCACGAGCAATTTGGATGGTATGATATGATGCTTAGTAACATATGACTGGCTGATGAAATTATGTGTAGCTCCCGAATCAAATAAAACCATAGCAGGATGATCAGCGATAGAAAACATACCCGCTAGGATTTGTCCTCCTTCGGGTAGCTCTTCTCGCCGTAGTAAAGTTGGCACGGCCGCCTTCACTTGTGTATTCTTGGCTGGTGCCCTCTCGCTGGTTCTCGCGGCTGCCCTTGAGGTCGGGTGCATATGGTGCCTTCTCGGGGATATGGGCAACTGCGGTAATAATGTCCCGGACGGCCACAATTGAAGCATGGCGGTCCATTTGGCTGTGGTGACTCGACCCATCGGTCGGGGATTCCGGAAACTCGTTGCCGATAGGGCGGTCGGTACCGATTCGGCCGCCGTTGTTGTGGCTGCCGGGGTGGTTGATTCGGTCGGTAGAAATTGGGACGAGAGGGGGTATGCTGATAACGCTGACCCGAGGGTGCAGTGTAAACCAGCCTCGTACTTGGATGGTCCCCCACTTCCTTGTCCCGTAGCCGGCCTCTTCTTGTTCTTCTCCGTCCGATGAAGACGGATAGAGTCTTCTAGTGCAATAGCGTCACTCACAAAGTCGCTGAAGCCGTCGACCTTGTTTAACACCAAGCGGGACCGTAACTTAGTACTCATTCCCTCCTTGAACAAGTTCTTTTTCTTGGCATCGTTGTCCACATGTTCAGGAGCATACTGGGCAAGGCGGTTAAATACCTTGGAATAGGCGTGAACATTCATATCTCCTTGCTTCGATGAAAGAAATTCCTTCCGCTTCGATTCATTAAGCCCTCGGGAATATGATGCTCTCGGAAGGCTTTAGTAAACTCTGCCCATGTAACTTGATGTCCTGGAGGAAACATTGCTTTGTAGTTGGCCCACCAAGCTCCAGACGAACCCTTGCAGCTTGCCGAGAAGCGAAGAGGGTCTTCCGATGATCCGTACATGGAAACAACTCCAACTTTGACTCGATAGTGCGAAGCCAATGATCAGCTTCCAATGGTTCCCCCGCATCCGAGAAGGTTGGAGGGCGAACCGACAAGAAATCCGAGAAGGTCACCCTTTCTTCCGGTGCATTACGGCCTTGATGACGTTCCGGCGGAGCAGTGTTGCGGACCAATTGCTCCAATAATTCTCGCTGCTCCGCGCGAGAATCCAAGCATCGCTGCAATGGCTTGAGCCAATATCGGGGTGGTGGTGGTGTTTCCGCCCGCGTTGAGAACTCTCGGGCTCATCGCGTCTCCTCCTTCCACTCATTCTCGTCCAAGGAAAGATTACGTTAGACATCTTCATTCCAACATAATAATGGGAGAAGCAGGAATACGTAGAGGAGAACTCAAGTCGTATGCAGCAATCCATCTTTATTAAAGCACCATCGAACCCAGTAACACACATCTCTATACTCACGTTACAACACTCGTGCGTGGATACATCACGCTCCTTATTTAGCTAGCGTCTAATTTACATACCGGTTCTCTCACTTGCTACTAGCTAGCACTTCCCTATGCCTCGCGACGCCCGGAGGTCACCTCCCGACTTACGGAACTCGCTCGTCTCGGATTCTCGCATCCTCTAGTCGAGGAATCTCCGTGAAGTCTATAACCGAATCCACGTCCATTATCTCTTCAGATCCTCCTCTTCTTCTTCAACTTCAGCCTCCATAGGATCCTCCCGTGCTACCGGCTCGTTGCTCGGGAGGTTGTTGTCCTATTGCTTCATTCATTAAGGCGTTGTGGGCTTGCAGTAGATCTTGCTCTAACCGAGTGATCGCTGCATGAGCATTTGCTAGTTGCTGATCCTTAAATTGAAGCTGCTGCTCCCTCGTTTAGCAACCGCGCTCTCTAATTGCTAACAACTCTTCCTTTTCCCGTAGCTGTCTCTCCAGCCGAACTATACGAACATCTTCCCGTGATCCTCTTACTTCACTCACACCCGTACGTGTGTTATCCATCTCTCGTGAAGAAGTAAGAGCATCGGATACAAGTAGATACTAATCCTAATATTTCAGCAAATCTTTTTATTCTAACAACTGCATATATACATAGATATAGTACTATCATTTCCATCGTTATTGTTGGTACAAACTCAAACCCACTTCGCGTACACTCCCATCTGCCCAACCTCCGCTAGTATCCTATATACATCTGACCTATGTCAGCAAAATGTGGCTACCCTCCTACATTAGTGAGAACACAACAACACTAAACCGCCGGTGCGTGGACTCGTCGCCGTCCGACACAAAGTCCCAAGCCGGCGACGCGGGTGGTGGCTCGTAGTCCACTCCGGAGACCTCCTCGTCGGGTGGACCCCGCTGCTGCTCCCGCTGCTGCTGCTGCTGCTGCTGCAACATCTGCTGCTGCAACTGTTCGAACTCGGCGAACAGGTCGTCGTGGTCGTGGAGTAGGTCGTGGTGTGCCTCGGATAACCCGTTGTACTGCGCCTGCAGCTGACCCAACTCGATCTCCCTCGCCATCGGTTCTCCACCACGTGGTTGCGCCGAGCGGTCATTGCGGCCAGCTCAATCGCGTGCACGTCGTCCGACTCGCGAGCGGCGTCTCGCTCCTCTCAGTAACCGTAGTCAGCTGTGCGTCCAAAGCTATGACCGCTGCGTGAAACCCGTCACGGTCCCGAGTCACCTCCACTATCTGCTCCTCCAGCTCGGCGATCCTAGCGTGGGACCTCCGGATCTCCCGACAGTCCACCCGACAGCGGTGCTTCCAAGTACCCAACCTGTCGGTCCCGACTCCGGGTCCTCGCCTCTAGGCCGTGAAGCTGCTGCTCTAGCTCAGCAATACGGGCAGCTCGTGCCTCCTCCTCCTCCCGGGCGCGCTTCCTACCGCGAGTGACCGGCATCTGCAGGGAACATGTTTAAACAAGTTAAACACTTCTTCCCACGTAAGAAAACGAACTAAAACAACCTATAAAGTACTACGAACTAGCTGAAGACATACCCAAAATATTTACTTAGTGCAAAAATATGATATGATGCATGCTCGAAAACTAACTATACGTACCATAGTATATAACACTACAACGGGTAGTTAGCACTTCCCCAAAACCCGAACATCGAACAGCTTAGTAGAAATCTAACTATTCTACATCCTTATAGGGCTCCGTACTCTCTCGTGTTCTAAACGCACTAAACGTGTTAAGTTTTGAAAATAGACTTGTAATGATATACTGTCGCTCTCGAACTCGCTTCCGATACCAGCTGTGACATCTCCTCCGGATACCCAGGAATCGGAACAGAGGGACACTCGACGAAGCGAGTTACAACAAGTGTATCATCTCATACAAGCCAGAATATATACATCATGGTATAATACAACCAGGTTTTCAAAATACAAACATTCGTGCAGCGGAAAGATAACATTATTGAAGTTTAACATCCTACGAGTCTTTAGCGGAAGCTTACTTATAATACAACTCAAAAGGTTTCACCAAACGTCGTGATGTACCGAGCCCTTCGTACATCACGGTCCTCTCTCCTCAAGGTGTGGGAATACGTTCCCACCGAAGGGAACCTCCCTCCGGACATTGCTCTTCCTCGGAAAACTGCCGTACAAGTCGTGATAACACGACTCATTCTCTCGTGAGGTAACGAACAAACCGTGAGTATTCTAATACTCAGCAAGACCGACCCGTCAACGTGGCACGCTAAGGCCGACGCCTAATATGCTAAGGCTTTTTGGCTGTGGGGTTTACTCCTTTGCGAAAAACAGCATTAAAGGGGTGAGTCCTTACTTTCGATATTTTAGCTCCATATTAAGTTCATTAGCTTGGATGTTTGCACCTATCACGATCGCAAACAAGTTTGCAAGACAAGATCATAAAGATCAGCTTATCCTTTCAACCCTCATCTTCATCTTCCAAGTATTATTTACTACGATGTGACGAGCTAAACAAGCGGTACTCATTATCGCGAGGGATAGCGATTCGAATCGATTTATACCAGCTCGGCAAAACCCGACTACACGACGCATACGCATCACACCGATCGTATACGACAACCTTTCCCACTAGCACCGACAGCAGACTAGCCATTTCCAACTCCCCCGGAGTATGGCGAAGCCACGACTATCCTCGTGGTCGACCCATCTCCCTCCCGTGAGACTATCCTCTCACTAACAACCGCAAAAGAGAGCCGGCTACGCTACATCTCTCGGGGCGATAGGGTACATCAGCTTGCCGGGCCCATGATACCAAGCATGTAGTACGGTACGTTCAAACTTGTTCAACTAAGCCGACAACGGTACGGTCCTTGACCGACACGGACGGGGCTACCACCTTGCAAGACCTCATCTCCGTCTTGCCCTTTCTCCTACGGGGCCCGTCCGGTCTCAACTTCATTAACACTCTCTCCTTTCATCATCTTTAGTGCCAACACACAACGCTTAAAGCCTCCATGCTTTAAGTGCCCTAACCAGCTACCGTTGCCACTATGAATTAAGCTTAGCCTCTATCGAGCTACCTGTACCAAGTATAGGATAAACAGACGGAAACCTACCATAATGCATCTAGGGTGTCAACCAAAACCCTAACACCCAATGCACAAGCATAACCGTACTATGTGATAAAAGAAAATATTTAAAAACATAGGTAGGATGCACCGGGCTTGCCTTGAGTTTGGTCGAAGTTAAACTCCTCGGCGACTGGGTCGATTTCGAGATTCCCGCTCTCGACTCGCCTCGGGTGGAACCTCGATCACTTCGAACCTAGTCGACCAAGCAACGCATCGCGAATCACGATCATGTATGCATGAATGCATATGATGAGAGGATGCAAAAGTTCATAAGTTAAGCCTTGTATTAACATAATGATTAACGTTTAATTACCTTGGTTAATTAACGAGTTAAAGATAAGTCTACTTATTAAACAAGTAATTAACAATTACTTAAGCCGATTAACAGTTGTTTACTAAGATCAACATTAATTAATGTTGTTCCCTTAATTTCTTAATTAAGGTTACTAATTACTTAAGTTGAATAATTAAGGAATTATTCTGATTATTAAGCAATAATTAACTAATTACTTTAAGTGACTAAAGAAGAATAGATTAGGATTACATAAAATAACATTGTTTAAATTTAATTTTGGAAAAAACAATAAAGTTTATTATTAATTTCGTCTGCAGTATCTCCTTTATTAATTAAACTCATTTTTCATAATTAAACATTTTATTTACATAAAATAATAGCCCTTCCTTAATCAAAGAAAGTAATTAATTACTAATTAATAAAATAAATTACTCAAAATATATATTTTATTTCGCCAATGGGTAGATCTCATTTTTCTCGAGTTAAACAAAGTTGGTTTGATAATTTTCTGAATTTTATTAAATTTTCTACGAATAATTGAAGTTTGAACCAATTTCGAAAATGAAAAATTTGTAAAACAGAAAAGAAAGGCTTTTGGGCCGAAACAGAGCCGGCCCACCCGGCGTCTTAGCGGTTCAACGGCTCACCCCGGCCCAACAACCCGAGCGCGGCTCGGCTCGGCCTCGTGCGCCATGGCGCCAGGCGGCCGGGATCGCGGCGGCGGGTCGCCGGAGATGGTCCGGAAGCTCCGAGCTCGCCGCGGACCCTCCGTAACGCTCCCCGCGTGAGGCGACCTCTCTAGCACCGACGCGCTCACATGAGCTCCACCCTAGACACGCCGGCGGCGAGGTGCGGCTCCACCGAGCGTTCGGCGCCGTCGCACGCGACCCACGGTGCATGAAATCCCCGCCGATTCTTCCTACAGCATCACGGGAACGAGGGCTACACCGGCGCCAACACGGTCGACGCCCGGGTGGCCGGAACAGGGCTCGCATCGGAGGCCGGCGGAGAACCCGCGGTCGGACTCGGGAGAAACACCGGATTCCGGCCACCGTGGTTGGAAAACTGGAACCAAGGATGGCCGAGAGACTAGAGAGTAACATTGCGCACAGCATGGAAGAAGAAAGGAGGATGATAACGCACCGGAGCGGAAGAATTTTGAAGCGGCGGCCGGACACGTCGGGAATGGTCGTTTCGGGAAAACGGCTCCGCTCGTCGAGGTTAGGGCTGCTCGTCGGGAATGGAGACCGGGCGCAGCTCCGGCGTGGGCGTGCGGCGCGGCCGGGGGTGGTGGCTTGCCGGAAAGGTGGCCGGAGGCGGCCGGACGGGGTGGAGAGCAGGCGCGGCCCGAGCGAAAGGAAACCAAGGGAGAGGAAAGGATGAGCTCGGCGGATTTTATCTTCCTCGAACGTCGGTCGGAGCGGACCGCCGAGCAGCGCTGCGTGGAGCAAGCTCCTGCGTGGCGTGCGGCGTGGCGGCCTGGCCGGAAGGCGGTGCCCGGGGCGGCGCTGCGTCGGTGAGAGAGGGAGAGAAGAGAGATTGACACAGGGGCCCCGGCATTTTACATAAAACCCCCTGGGTTTTTAACTAATTGAAACGCTGATTTCCGGGGCTCCAAAAATTCCGTAAAAATTCAGGGAGATATTTGAAAGTATTTTAAACATTTTTCCTTTTAGGTCCAGGTTGAAATTCCAAACTGGTTTTTGAATTAAAATTCAAGTTTAAAAATGAAAACATAAGCTTTCATTATTTCTTGTAGGTATTTTTACAACTTGACATGAATTAGCAGTAACTTCAAAAATTACTTACTGTTGTGCTTCACAAAAATTTAATTCTTTTCTTTTCAAATGCACATGATGACATGATGATCCATGAAATGCAATGTTTATTTTTAGAGTTGTTACATATATCTCAATCCGAGCTTGATCAATCAAAGTGCGATCAACCCCGGATAAATGAGAAAGACAAGATATATAAGGATAAGACACCACAAGAGTTACAAGAACTGAAGGACACCATGAGGACAAAAGCTAGGGGTCGAGTTGCAGGTTATATTTACAGGTGCTTCAGGGAATGGCAGGATTGTCACGCCATTTACGCGCCTTACGACTTCGAGTAAGTTCGACCACTACCTTCGTCTCGTCGATCGTAAAGATAGATGACATAATAACGAATACGATCTTTTGTTGCAGTAGTCATTGGATTTGTTTCCGATCATGCCAAAAATTGGATATCTATTAGTCTTGGATAGCCTTGACTACGACTCCAATCGCTACGAAGATATCGTGAGCGTTATAAATTGGTAAGTATAGACGTACAATTAAATAGCGATAATTTCATGCAATAATACACTTTTCTCAATACTGTAGTGCTTATTTGAACTACGTAAAGAACCCGAAGGTGGCACGTTATAGAATTCGGAAACAAATATACTTTCGTCATAAATTTCCGGTAAGACACACGTCACACACATCTAATTTTTTTATGCTGCTATCATTGAAATAGAGTGATGTTTTTTACTTCACTCTATTTAACAAGTGCATTAAGCAAGTAAAAGGTAGTGTGCATCGTGGATACTACGCATGTGCGTATTCGAGCTCCGCTGCATCCTACTTGAATGTCATCACCGATGAGACCACCGAGGAGGTACGCTAAGATTGCATCCGTTTAATTTACATTCTTTCTGTTTTTGTCTATCATGTACCAACTTTTATGTATTTATTGACAGCGAACAAAAAGTCTAGAAAAGGCAATGATAACGGACGGAAAGATATTGAATGAAATATCCAAGAATGGAATCCCGACGGCGCGAAAGCATCTAAGTACAAATGACATGTACTACATTGTCGCTAGGATGTGCCGTTTCTTGCTTAGGGAGGTCATCAGTCCTCGTGGTCGGTTCTTTGACGAGCAAAGTGAAGTGACGAAGGAGCATCGGGCACTTTTCGAGTGGTGCAGCTCGAAACGACCGTACGAGTCCGATGTTGTTGAAGATTCGTATAGTGTAGACTTAGTTTGAAAAAACATTGTGATGTTCACATTATTAAACTTTTGATGGATTTTGTTAATATTTGTAAATATTTGTAAATATTAATGTGATGTAATACTTTAATGTTAATGTGATGTAATTATGGTTAATGTTATGTAATTGTAATTTATTATTTCTAATGCGTATTTATTTTTTTTATTATTAAAAAAGTAAATAGCTACGGTTCACTATGCCAACCGTAGCTATAGTGGTGTCCACTATAGCCACGGTTGGTTTATCGAACCGTGGCTATAGTATTCTACTATAGCCACGATTTAGAACCGTGGCTATAGTGTCCTACTATAGCCACGGTTGCCTATGTTAACCGTGGCTATAGTACGCCACTATAGCCACGGTTGACTTAGTGAACCGTGGCTATAGTTGCGTACTATAGCCACGGTTGTTCTGTTTTCCGAGGCTACAGATGGTTTTCTGTAGTCTCGGAAACATAGCCACGGTTAGGGCTGACCGTGGCTGTAGAGCCCCCAACCGTGGCTATAGTGAGTTTTTGCTATAGTGCTCAGTGGCGAGTGGCGTTTATGGCGTCCGTCACTGCCCTTTTAAGCCCACCGCCATAGAGCATTATTGTAGTAGTGCAATGTGACAAAGAACGAACAAAATTCTGCTCTAGTAGGAATGAGAGGCAGGACAGGCAAACAAGTTACCGTGGAGATATTCCTTTTCTCGTCTGGATGCAACTTTTGCGGACGATGGGTGGGAGGACGATGTGCTTACAAAACAAGATGTATTTGGTACGCAGAGAGTCGAAGCTGAAACAAAGCTGATACTGGTGACAATGTTGTATTTATGCTTAATTATCAAGCAACGTAGAGTTGGAGAGTTCATCTTGTTTTGTGGTTCGTTCAAATAACAAAGCTTCGAAGTGTTGGTTGTTTTCTGGGACCTTGGACCAGTGTACCTGAGTAACACAAGGTAGTACTACTGGCCTAGTTGGAGAGTCCACATCATGTCAGTGACATTTAATCTCACACACAAGCTTCGATGTCCTACCTTGGCCGAATGCAACGCGTAAGCCCCGAGCCGTCTGTGCTGCTTGAATAGAGGAGTATCACTTTATATTTCATATAGAGTGCCATCTTATGCTTCTTGCCAGCCTTAAGGTACACCGAGAAAGATCCAGATATGCAACGAAGAAAGAAAACTACAGTCAGAGAAAAAAAACAAATTCATGCGTGATAATTTACTGTATAAAAAAAGGTGGGCATCGGGAAATAGACTTTCATGAGAATTCTCAGTGCTAATCCCACTGGAGTCAACTCCGTTTCCTCTTTTCCTAATATTGCACAGCTGGGCTCCATCTTTTGAGCTCCGATCCAGGTGTGCATAGACAGCCATTGCCGCAGGACGAAATTACGATCTGGCCTTAAGCTCAAAATAATCACGAGGGTATTGTAATGCTTGCTGAAAACAATTTATATTTTGGTCATGCTTAAAATATCACGAGGGTTTATTTAAACTACCAAGCAGGTTTATTTAGAAAGGTCCCTTTAATTTCCCTGAAGTGAAGGCCATCACAGTATGGAGGCCGCTGTATAATGATTTCAGTGGGATCATGTGGTAGCCTTGATGATGCTCAGGTCAACAGGGCGTGGCCAATTGCGCAATTGGCATCTTTGTTATGTATAACCTACTCTATATATTAAAGGTAGTGAATGCTCATGAAAGTAGTCCAAATCAGTCGGCTTTCCTTGAAGTCACCTTCAAAGTTTATATGAATGAAATAGATAGAAGTATAATACTAGCTATCTACATGCAATAGTGCTTTGGAAATGGAATTTATTACTGTAGTCAAGACCCATGACTGGACTCATGCCCCGGTTTTCTCGTTAAGGTCTGTTAGCGCCAAGGCAAGGGAACCATGCAAGAGTGCTCGGGTGAACCGGCCAAACATTCGAGTTCGAACGTCTGGTCCGGAGTGGGACAAGAACCAGGAGAAGGCAACGATGGCCCAGAATGAAGGATAAAGCGGCAGCTGGAGAGAAGGAAAGTCAACGATTATCAAACAAGCTATCAGCAACCTTCTTCTTCTTCTCCAATCCTCTGTTCGTCCCTTCTGAATTCGCATCTATAATCTCCACATACTGGGTTTGTACCAGTAATCAAGACAGTAATTCGTGAGCACGCCACATCGGGGGTGCAAACAAGGTCAACCACGATTAAGATCAGGTCATGACAAAGTGGCTAGTAGCTCATCATAACATAAAAGCAAGATTAGTAGACCTATACATCCAGGGTGGCTTGTGAACTTAATTAGTAACTCCTGCCGTTGATGACCAGCTCGTGAAAAACCCGGTCATGGGTTAACAAATATATAGCCTCTGCCTTGAAGTCCACAGCAGCATGGACAAATGTTGGGCATGCATTGTATACCTCTGTAATGTAAGGCAAGTCGAATTCCTTATGCAGCAATTGATGGTGATGACTGCTTGATTCGTTGCCAACCCCAACCAAGGACAGGTACCGTGGACCAGGAGAATACCAAGAAACTAAGGCGGGATTATTCTCTGGAACAAGTACTGGGACCTGGAGACAGGGTACAGCACAAGCATCAAGCATGGTAATGCGCAAAGGAAGAGTCGATTCTAGAAGCTTATTTTCCCGATGTAGTGTGCAGAATAATGCATTTTGTTGTAATCATCGGACTATACATGTTGTTGGGAAACCAAATATGATACGTATATGTGCAATGTGATTGCTCCCAGTCCCATTATTTGTATGTTAATAATATGCACTTGTGAAAAGTGGATGATTATGTGGTATTGATTGAAAAATAAGAACAAATGAGATATGCCCAACGTGATAACAGACCTATTATAGCAAACTTATGGGAGTGAAATCCGATCCGAACCCTAGCCCCCGCGCCGCCCTCCGAGGCAACATGGGCGGCAATCCCCATCCACCGCCACTCGGCCTCCCTTCTTCCTCCTCCCACCCGGCTGCTTCCTGAGCTGGCTGACGACACAACCCGCGCAGCGGTTAGGAAGGCGGCGGCGGGGTAGTTTCCGTCGCCTCTCTTCTTCCCTTTTCGTTAGTGGACTTCGAGATCGGTTTCAAGCCGTTTGGATCCTGCCACCTTGGACTTTACCGGCCTTCCTCTCTGTGTGGCGGGGCGGAGGCCTTCCTTCACGCACGACGGTGGTGCGCATTGCGGAGGCGACAATGATTTGCTGCTGTTTACAATGCATGTTGGCGGCCATCCGGGATCGTGCGGGTGGTGGCTTTCCCGTCGTTGATGCGCCTGTGGCACGCGTTGCGGATCTGAGCCACTGTCGGCTCTCATCATTGATCCGCTCGTTTGTGGAGCTGGTTGGCCTTACTGGTATTGCTTCTTGTGATGGGAAGCCTTTGGGCAGAACGTCATGGTTGCAATTGGGTTGCGGCCACTGATCCGCGGTGGCAGCAGGTGCGATTCAGATTCCAATCAACACCGGGCGAAAGCTTGCTTGGTTGCGCCAGTACCGACGATGGATCCTTCTTCAAGGTGTTCTCGAGGTGTTACATATTTGGATATTTGGAAGACTTTCAGGTGAAAACCTTGTATCACTCTGAAATGGATGATGGTGGCATCTTTGATGTTGTAACCTGCTTGAAGGCATCGTTTTGAAGTTCTTCCATGTGTGGCATGGATTCATCACCTTTGGATTCTACTTCGACATCTCCGGCGGCTATCGACAGATCGGATACAGCTTGGGTAGTCTTGCTTTAATCAACAGATGGTTCGTCTAGGATTGGCATTTGCTTAAGCTCAAATGAGCTTGCGGAAAACCTTACCCAAACAGCTGAATCATCACAGTTTTATTTTGGAGATGTTTTTTCCCTTTTAGTTTTGTTATGTGTATCAGTGTGCACATGTGCACTTCTAATATTGGCCGACTCATGTCGGTGGTTGTATTTGGTTCTTAGAAGCCAAGGCTAATGTGGTTGTAACTTCTTTGAAAGCCAAGGATGGGATTAATTTCCCATTATCTAAATAACAGACCTGTACAAAATACAGGGGCCACCCGCCTTTATATGTTACCAGTTTGTTACAGAAGACATATTTTCGCAATTCACATTAAAAGTTGTGGACATAGGCAAGTAGATAGCCATGCCCTATAAAACGACCAGGTCACTAGACAGCCCACCTTGTGTGGAACACCGATAACTGCAGATACCTAGACACTGTTAATAAATGTAGAACGATACACATTCAGGCTTGAGTGGCATCAGGGATTTATGGTCATGATCTCCACGACCTTTTGTCTATGCAAGGCGTGCAGACAAGTTTTAGGTTGCATCACCCGAGATTGCAAAGATGGCCATTCACTCTTCGGTCCAAACTGTTGGCTCCTGTTCTGCAAGCGGGCTTGTCATGGTATGAGTCTCAGTGCGAAAGAATGATCTATAATTCATTATTACTTTATATTTTTTCTGGTGCATTGACTTTATGAGATTCAATGGACCTTCTATTTTAGTGTAAACAATTTTCGTCATAAAAAATCTTAGCATGCTCTCAAAACTTCAAGAGTAAGACATGATTCATTTCGGTAAACCCCCTAACTCTGAGTTGCACCTATTGTTTACCACAATACGGAAGGCAGTACAAATGTATAACTTTATTGTGCCTAGGTCACATCTATTCCATATTGTAATCTGGAAGACATCAAAGTTGATGTTCTAGCGTGTAAGATGGTAGGAAAGAACTATATGAAGATCAAGATATGCACTCTTGATGAGTTCATGTTCTGCATGCCCAACATTTAATGATTCCACAAGTTAGTAGTTGAGTCTTTGTACGAATAATAGTTACTTGATGTTACGCTTTGAAGGCATGCATGCCATTAAAACCGATATGTGCAAACTTAGTAAGAAGCAATATCTAGTTCAAGGTTTGGCACTCAAAACACTGTGGGATCACCTAAAACGAGTTGCTTTTGTGGGAGGTTATTACATACCAGAGCTAAATTATATTCAAACAAAATCTGATAACTTTTTCAGGAAACAAACACTCAGTCATGCATGCTTAAGGTATCAGAAAACCATAAGTATTAAACCATGCCATAGTGTTAGTGTGTGCAATAAATCATGTTATGGTGTGATCTCTGTGCTTGTGTTGGTGTATTTTCGTCTGGTTCCATGTAGTTGAGGTCTAGTTTATCCCGTTGGAGAAGAATGCAGAGCATGAGGAAGGGTCATGTTTCAAGGTGGCAAATAGTTCCACGGAGAGCAAATGGATCAAATCTTGAAGATCGATGAAGCTGTTGGTTGAATCACCTTTGAGGTTATAAATGCAGTTGTAAAATGTCTTGTATGAGTGTCCAGAGCCATTTGTCTTGACACATAACAGCAAACATACAGGCCGTTCAGGGACCCTGGTGTTTGTTGCCAAACCCTAGTGACTACTTTGCATCTTAAACCTCGATCAGTGTGCGAAGTCGAATGTCTTTATGCTACTCGGTTCCAATAGAAAACGACTCCATCCTTCCCAAATAATAGCCTTTGAATCAAGCCGAAATAGATGTCCAATGATGAACACCGTAAGAATCAAAGAATCAAAGGAACATCTGAATACTTGACACTGATGAGACCAGCAGGCTAATGAAGGCTGCATAAATAAGGGTAAGACAAGGGCAACGACCGTATAGCTGCGCCACAATGGCCTTTGGTCCTGAAGAACCACCACATGTTAGGAAATCACTCCTACATACAGGTCCAATTCTTTGACCACATGTCCACGTGCACATCTAGTTAGATCCTATCTGCAGCTAGATGTTTAACTAGGACACAACATTCTTGTGTAGGTACGTGATCCTCCATGAGCACTGGGTATCATGGACTAAAGACTCCGGTATCCAACAAGCTACCCATGGTGCAGAATACAAAGTTCTATGGAGGGATTATGCCCTTGAACAGGTTCTGGAACATCTGAAGACTGGCCACAAAAAGGCCGTCTAGCTCTGTAACCATATCATGTCTGATTTGCAGTTCTGCACCCTTGAGCTAATCCCTCAAACGTTTTATATTTTCTACATTAACGCCCTCTTGGTGGTAAACATGCCTAGGCACGCTCACAGGGAAAAAAATTGCACGATAGTTTATGAACAATTTGCAACACAGAAAGCTGGTAGGTCCTCTCCTTGTATGTCTGCCTGCCGTTCATCCGCTATAAATTTATTTTTTTCTGTACACAACTTTGGCTAGGGACTTTCTATTCGGTGTCAAATATATTTAGCTTCAATAATATTAGCATGCTCTCAAAACTACAGAGTAAGGATGATCCATCGTCTCGGGAACCCCCATACTCTTAATTGAGCTTATTACTTACTAAAACACTTAGTAGAGACTGAAATAACCATTGTTCCGAGCGTAGGAAAGCCACAAAGCAGCTAGGCAGATGGAGATACACTCTTGATATTCTGAAGTCCCAAAATTGAATGATTCCACAGTTTAGCGGGGTATACAAAATGAAAAGCAGACCGGTTTTTGTGATTTTCGGTAAAAACAGTTTGGCCCGGTTTCTTCAGTTAAGAGGTTTTGATTAAAAAAATTGTAAATTTTTATATTTGAGAAAATTGTGTAAATACTACGGAAAATAATGACGCTGTTGGATGAAACGATTTCATAAAAAGGAGCTTGTTTGAACAATAAAAAAACCAAGAAAGAAAAGGCCAAAAAAAAGGAAACGCCCTTTCTTCTTCCAGGAGGCTACTACTCTACGGCACCTGCACCCTATCAGTTCGGCACTTCCGCCTCCAACGGACTCTCCCCATTCCATCCAATCTGCTGACACCTCCCTTCGATCCCGGCTAAATCGCCTGGATCGGGACACATTACGTCCGATTGTCACCATAAAGTCCGACTAGTCGTGCTGCTCAACCGGCTAGCCGCAAATGTAGGATGGCTAGCTAGAGTTATCAGATGTTCAGCAGAGTTTCCGAGTGCACTCGCAAAGCAACGTCACCTCTGTCGCCTCACCTCCTCCGGTGTGCTTCCTCGCCCGCGTCAGGAATCGGTTTGCAAAGCCTTGGGGATTTTTAGGTAGTTGAAGAAGAAGAAGAGAAATGAAGCTCATTTTACCACGTTTAATTGTGATATTTAGAGAATAAAATCGTTGATTTTTTGCAAACAACTGTCAGAACCAGTCGGCTAGCTATTCCGATTTCGGTAAATATCACTCAAATTCGTTTTGTGAAATTTATCTGGTAAATCGAGTGATTTTTTTTGGTTTTCATGAAAACCGTGATATTGGTGATCGACGGTTTCCTCGGCTCCAACGATTTGTAAACCTTGCAATTTAGTGGTTGACTCCTGGTATGAATGGTGGATGCCACCAGCAAGCATGCCTATAAAAAGGTCTTTTCAAGTCAAGCTCAATAACAAGCAGCTCTAGATAGTTACGCAGTAGGTACTTGAAACTGTGTGGGAGACTGGGAGTACAAATCACCGGAACGAGTTACTTTTCTTGGAGGTTGTATACATAATATATTAGCTCGGAGCAGATGAGATGATTGAGCTGGGAGTTTTTGTCCACAAAAATGTGTGGGGAGCTTTTGGTCCAATCGTGACCACCTTACACAGGAATAGATGTGCTAGTAGGCCTGTGAGACACCAGGAATTCATGAAGATACAGGTACCAAGCCCAGCCTAGTGCCATGAGCCAGTCATGACAGCCGTGGATATCCGAGATCTCCGCCAGTCTAAAAATGTTGTCATGTGCGCCACTAAAGTGTACACGGTTCAGTGCAAGGAATGAATGACACACTCAATTCCCGGACGATGACAACCATCAACACATGAGGCATGCACTACTGGCTGAGCTATTGGACCACCTGCTTGTCCAGTTCTACAACCGTAGGCTGACTTGGTCGATGGGCCCTGCCGGGTGGGATTGGTTCATGAACCACCGGGACCTAGACTCCACGGACTCTGTCAACCATGGACCGCTCAGTGTCCAGTCTATGATAGATGGGCCCCACACCGCGAAAATATCTGGTCAGAATATTCCATTCCTTTTTCTGATATTCTTTAATTCCTTTTGAATTGTTTAATCTTTGGAAAATCTTAACAAATTCCATGGACCTTAGAAAATTACGCGGTCAGTTATGTTAGGATTACAACATCGTTCTCTACGTGTTAATGATGTTAATGTTCATGTTCTAGCGATGATCAAATCGTTCTCTAACTATTCAATTTCCAATCTTCCTCGTAATTCGTGTTGTCTACTCGATTTTCATGTCACTTAATTGTTGTACCTGAACTTTGGATGAAAGTGGATGACTAGAAGATTCTGGATTGCCCGACGCAGCCTTATGAGGACACAGATCTTATCTTGGACCCGTTTCAAAGGCAAGCTACATCCTTGATCACTCTTGCTCCTATTTTAGCAACTGCATAATATGAACTCATGCATAACTGGTTACTTTGCTTAGAATCATTCATATGCAATATCATGCTACCTATGTCATATTAACCCTATGATGCTCTACTGATGATACTCACTTGCTAGCATGCTTAGTTGCATAATTGAACCCACACTTGATATACATGTTTTTGTGTAAAACAAAAATGTAGGTGTTTCGTAGGTGTGAGTTTCTTCATTAGCAACCCAATAGGATTTTAGCAGGGCCGAGTGTAGGTGATATAGGTGCATGAGAACTTTTGGGGAGTTCCCTTGGGATGGTGCTCGTTGTGGGCACAGCTTGTGTTTGGGGCTTCGGATTGATGAAGTCCCCTGTTGGTGGTTGTTATTTGAGGACTTTGGTTGGAGGAGAGGGATATGGTGACTCGTCCCGACAGCATAAGGACAGACTCACATGACATCTGTCTCCAGTGCTTTTACATACGTACCACACGTCTCTATATGGGCGGTTGTGCTAGATCATGGACTTAGCAGAGGACCTGGCTGGCTCGCAGTAGTAGCGAGAGATAGTGTTAGTGGGCTTTAGAGCGTTGTCTCGACCCCCGAGTAGATGATACCCCACTTCGCTAGTGGTAGGCCTTTCATACATTCAGGACCCCTTGCTATACCTTGGAGGGATCCCGGACCTGGAGGAGCGGCAGTTGCCAGTCGATGCTTCGTGAGTGGTCTAGGGTAAGCTCGGTGCTTGGGTTGGTGCATCGGCGTGGGTGTCGAGCTTACTACATGTGGGTACATGTGTATATAATTTGCAGAGTTAAAATTTGTACATAAAACCGTACCCGCGGATACGGGCATTACTCGAGAGTTTCCCGAGTGATTAGTTTACTACTTATCCCCTATAATAGATGTTTTACCTCCGACTTTGAGTTGTGGTTCCGGTGGAGGTGTGATAGACTAAAATTTGACCCTTGTAGGAAGCTGTTTATTTTTGTGTGACCAATTATTAAATTGGACTCACCTAGACTTCAGGATAATTTCTATAGTGCTGAGCCCTTGTCTTATCCTTGGAATATCCTTGCATGCACCACATCGTTGCTCCGTAGTGCGGCTTGCTGAATACTCTATGTATTTATGACTTTTCCACTTTGCCTTTCAATCGATAGTGGTTCAAGCTTCAACTCCAATTCTTTGTCGATTCGACTAGAATAAGATTGAAGATGAAGAAGCAGGGTTTGACCTACACCCAAGCTACCTATGGAATTGGATTCATCACGAAGACTTCTGCTGCCATTCCCGTTTGATGTTTCACTTCTGCTACCATTCCCACATAGTGTTTTGCATCTGCTAGTATTCATGTATTGTTTTCTTGGCATGCAGGCGATGACCTTGTACTCAGGTGTTGTTGACATCATTCCCTTTTGGGGAAATGTCGTATCTTGTATATTATCTAATATTCTTCTTTTTTATGGTTATCTTTTATACTAATTGTGTTGGTTGTACAAGTCACACTCCTGGGAGTGGTTAAGAGGTACAAAGGTGCGGTTCTTGCTGTTTGCGAGAATCAAGCTTGTCACACCTAGACTTGTGTAGTGTTATCATTTAGGTCCATAAACTTGTAAGTTGCTGAAATACACATGAACTTATCTTTTGGTGTCATCTAGGTCCACATCGTTATTAGAATGTATAAATCTACTCATATGGCACCTCAAGTGTCATTAATGGACCACTTTTGATAAGAATAGGGTAAAAAGTTCGACATATTAGATCTATAGAGCACGAAGATGTTATTTCTATACATGAAAATGTAAAATTGTTGGTGGAAAAATATGGCTAGGAGCACCTACCATGTGGCATGCCACATATGCATGTTTTTGTCAGAATCAAAGTTAACAATGCTATAGTATCTTTTTTTTTTGACAAAAATTGAATGAAAAACCAAACAAAAAATCTTTTTTGTTATAGTATTCATTTTTTATTTTTTGGGTGAAACTAGGTGGACTGCTCAAACCGGGCCAGAGTTGTTTTTCCGATTTTCGTAAAAAACTTACTTTCACATTTTTATAAACCATAGCCATAATAGAGATATGGACTTAAATGACACAATATGACAAGTTTAAGACTCGCGCATTTTTCAAGTCCACATGAACGTAGATGACAGTATGAGACAAATTTAGGGATGTGTTTGTGCAATTCACAAGTTTATGGACCTAGATGCCACTATGGAGCAAGCTTAATGACCGCCAGCGTACTTCTCTTTTAAATTATTTTACATCCTTATTCTGCTCATGTTAGTAGTACAAGCTTACCATAGATCTGGTTTTGTGCCCACTCTTGGGAACATTTAGTTGAATTACATGGAGTAATTTTACTGAACATATAATTTCCCGTGATAGTTTTTATATTCCTGTAGCTGAATATTCGATTTCTTGCGGTGGATCAATTGATTATTTGATAGATTTGCCACTCCTTTTTTTTTTGTTGTGATTCGATTTGTTGCTGCTAAAGGTGTGAATAAAATATAGTATGAAACAGCGCAGGGGCTGGCCCATGTAGATTCAAGGGTATTCAGTTGAATACCCATTATTTTTGACAAAATAATTTATATATAATGCATCCTGTGTATATAGCGAAAGAAAACAAAAATAGACATACAAACAGTCCATTCAAACGAAAAAGAAGCCCATATAGACACTCTGGACCATTTCGGCCATTGACTTTGCAGCCTCCTACTTTTTACTCTCCGGCTCTTCCGATCATCCATCAATTAGTGCCTAAAAGGCCGTCGGATGGGACAGCGATCGACGTACCAGCGATCTCGGCGCCGCTGTGAGCTGAAGTTTGAAGACCAGGTGCTTCGGCAAGGAGCACGGTGGCGCACTGCGCACGGCAAGCAGCCAAGCAAGTCGGCAGTTGGCTACCTGCACGTCAACTAACAGCGTCAGTTTTTGCAATTGTTTGAAAAATTGGGATCAGGTCTGATTGGTGTTGAAATTTGATATCTGAGTAGCAAATTAGTCGATCTTTTATTCCATATTAATGTTCCAAACAATGATACATGTGATTTTGTTTATAGGTCATGAAAAGGAAGAATAGTGCCACTACCTGATCCAGAGAGTGCTATTCCATATTCCAGTGAAAGCAAGATACAATAAAAATAGAGGTTCCAATAAGAGAAGCTGATCCCAGCCTAATTGATCTGTACCTGTAGATGAATCACTTATTTTCATTGAACGAGAATTCTTCTTGCAAGTTAACGACAGGAATCTGCGGTCATAGCATGTGTTTGTATATCGTATGATTCCGATAGCGCAGCACCATAAGACACGCGATTTCTCGGCTACTGTCTCCTTGTGCCCTTGCCACATGTTGTGTCTAAATAGAAAAACGAAACCCCACATGAACGCCTGTTTCGTGGTCGTTTCGTCCTTTGTCCTCGCCGCAGTTGATCTGTCGATATGCTGCCTTTTGCTTATCACACCATTGAAACGACACTCTTTTTGACAGGACTAAATGACTTGAAAGGCATCTATTTTAAAACGGTGGTAGTATCCGTTATTGCTTTAGTTGATTTCGTGAACCGTGTGCTATGAAAAAAAGTAATGCTTTCTTTTTTGCTGTTAAATATCAAATTTCAATACGATATATCATCTATTTTACTCACAATGAAACACTACTATACAGGAATCCTGGAGTGTCTAGATATGTTTCCACTGCTAGTACTGGTGTCTTGTCACTAACAGAATAAAGTTATGCAATAATAGGAAAAATCACACTATAATAATGGACGTCGTTACTAGGTAAATGTTACTGCAGGCTCTTCCCTATGATAGCGGTCACAGTTAGCCCGTTATTGCAGTGTCTATTTTCAATAACGGGCATGATGACATCAGCATGCCCGTTATTGCAGTGATTTTTCATGAAAATAAAAAAATGCTCCTATTATCACTAATTTGCTCCACTGTCAGATTAGAGGTAACACCTCAATTAAATCATCAGTATTACAAACATCAATCACTACAAGAAATATGACCTTCTGCGACGATTTTAGGGTGACATTTTATGAAAACGTCGCAGAGTGACCTATTTTACGACGTTTCATTCATTGTAGCGACGATCATTTCAGGTGTGTCATAAAAGTCACACAGAAATCGTCGTAAACTAACCCCATGACCTATTGCGACGAATAATTTGTTGTCGCTAGAGGGAAACTAGGAACGTCGTAAAGTTACGACACTAGTAAATCGTCGTAACTTTTAGTTTTCGTCACAAACATTTTTTATTTTAAAAAATTACTTATAGTGTCTAAAATGCTTTTATCTAAAAAGCTATTTTTAGTAAAATATATCTATAAACAAATACTAATCATTTGCTTGTTCAATAACGACACATATTTTTAAGGGAAATTAGAAACAATAAAATATTAATGTGACATTTTTTATAAAATAGAAATAATAAAAACCTAGTTTTTTTCACTCATCCACAACAAAGGACTTTCAAAGTCAAATCTATAAAAATGGTGAAAGTTTTAAGAAAAAAATAAACAAAAGTAGTTTTTTCAACCATCCAAAACAAAGGCTAAATCTTGAAAAATGGCTAGTATTGGGCCTGGGCACTGGTTGGATGTACTGGGCCATTGCACTGCTGGTTGGACTTGATAAAAGATGAAAAAAATAATAGGAACGTGCTGTGCTGGGGTTGAGATTCGAACTGCAGACCTCATTTGTTGTAAACAGCACCCTTACCACTAGGACATTCGGAACTTTTGAATAGCTTACGAAGTTAAATTCTTTTATTACTTTTTGCGCATATTTCTTTTAGAGATAAACTCGACCAAATGTCCGAGGACTCCGTGCATCTGCCTCCGCCGCCAGCAGAGCGCCCCTTCTCCTCTCACGACCAGCGCCGGCGTTCTCCAACGATCTGTTCCGCCCCGCCCCTCCCCCCACCCCAGCACCACCACCACCAACCCCCACGCCGGCATCATGTTCTCAGGAAGCAGCAGCCCGGGGTAACCTGCATCTAGACGAGGTGAGCGACGATGCGTGGCCTGGCCAGCAGTGGCCGCCACACCTAACTTTTAGCAGCGACTTCCCCTTCCTCCTGTTCTTATCTCAGTTCAGCCAATTGATGCCCAGGGCGCCAACTTTTGGTGCCAAGAGCGGCAAATTTGGAGCAAATAGAGCCAGGCGCGGGCCGATGGGCGGCAGGCCAAAATAATTTTGAATGCAATTACGATTTCATCCAAAACAATGGTGTATGGTCAGTAGCTGGATCAAGGGTAATACTGTCTTTTGCATTGACTATATTATGACATGCCCGTCATTCTCCAAACCCTAGCTGGCCGGCGGCGCATTCGCACGGTCTTCCCCCATCGCAAGCGCAGTCCTCCCTGCGCCCTCGCCGCCCTGCACGGGCTCTCCCGTCCTACCTCGCCGCTGCACTCCCTCTCCTTCCGCCGGCCTCTACCTCGCGCCGCAATCCGCTGCTGTCCCTCTCCTGAATCGCTCGCGCCGCACTCCTCGGCCGTCGCCCCGTTCCAGTGGCCGGCCGCCGCTCCGCTCCAGTGAACCGTGGACGCCGGCCGCTGCCCTGCTTCAGTGAAACGAGGACGCCGGCTACCGATTCATGCACCATGCCTCCCGGTCGGAAGCTGCGTCAGCCGGTACCAGGTAATGCCCGTGGGTTCCTTTTTATGTCATTCTAATTTCTATCGAATCAGGTCCATTGATGCTACTTAAGTCCATTACTAGAAATACAGTGTGGCCTTGCCACACTTGTTTGTTTGTTTATACCTTTTGTATCATCCTATTGTTTGTTTGTTTATACCTTTTGTATCATGCGTTTTTGTTTTTCCTCTTTCGTGAAAAATGCATTTGTGAGGTTCAATTTATATCTGAATTGAAAAATGCATTTGTGTTCGAGTACACAAGGGACCTTTTAACTAACTTGAATGTGTTGTATATCCAAATAAAATTGTAGCAATGGATATTGAATAACCAAGTGCACTCTGAATACAAAATAAATTAAGAAAAATAACCAGGTGCACTCTGAATACAAAATAAATTAAGAAAAAAGGGCTGGTGCTTAGGAACTAACACCACACTTTGTAGGACTGAAAAAGGCACTCTGAAAACAAATGTAAGATTAAATAATACAAACAATATTAGTAGGGGAATAATTTTACTTCCCTAACCCCAGCCTGTCAAGTGTATACTGCAATTTACATCATCTTAATATGTCATTGGTTAGTTAAAGTTACATGTTTTATTTCTCATGTCAAGCAAAAATACTTTCCCAGGATGGTTATAATGCCATCTTATTCTTTTGTATACTTGCTTATTCAGTTTTTGTGTTATGCATGTATAGTGGAGGATCCACAGAATGACTATGAAAGGCGGAGGCTAGAGAACATTATGAGGAACAATCAAAGGGCACAAACTCTTGGGATTAAGAAGTTTGTCTCACTTCTGAGGCAATCTAATAAAACGAGGAAGTCTAAAGGTCGTCAAGTTGCTCATGACATGGACAAAGGTGACTTAATCGATAAGGTATCGACAATAAGATTAAAGTGTTTTAATCTTTTTTTTGCTTAGTTTCAGAGTTAAATAACATTTTTATTATTTCTTCCTAAATTATGCCTCTGAGGCATTGCAGGTTTCAGAGGAAAATTCAGAGACTTTACCCGACAACAATTTGCCAATGCACACTATGCAATGTGGAAGAGCAGGATGGAAGAGGGTGTTGGCTATTGAACAACAAGACGAACCTACTAGATTGACCAGACAAAGGATAAGGGAACAGCAGCAAGTTCAAGCAAGTGATGAAGGTGTCCAAGATTCAAGTACAAATGCACAAGACGATGTTACCCATCCCGATGACCAGAACAATTTATGCAATGAAGGCAAGTTGCTCCTTTCACTAAGATAATTTGACATATCTGCAATGATCAAATCTGTTATAAAGTGCAATGAACCTAAATATGTAATGACAACCAAGGAATGAAGATCTGCCTTAAGTTCATGATTTTCACTAGTATGCATCAAGAATCAACCATACCTGAGAACTGTTAGTAATGTCTAGTACTCTATTCTTAAATTATCAAGCAGAATATGCTTAAGGTTCTAGTTTTAAGATTTTTGGCATATTTCTAACTGTAATTAAAATATCCCACACATTGGACTCTGAAATACTTTCCTACTGGTGTCTACTTTATGGCAGCATATACCTACATATTTGTGCTGGAGAAGTGAGTAAATATTCGAGTGTTACTGACTTTGTTACAAAACCAACTTGTGTTCTTTTTTGGGCCTGTAGATAATTTCATAACATTTTTGTTCTGGTATCAATTTAATCTTGACATATGGTACATGTGTTGGCAATGGCATGGGAAATATGGAAACATTATAACTCTAGAATATTCAGAAACACAATCCCAAGCTTTCAATCATGGAGGATAGCCTTTATCACCTCCATGAAGCTCCAACTGTAGAGATACAAAAATGCAGATGACCCTGCCTTAACACAATGGATAGAATCCTTGTCATAGCTTTTTTTTTTCCTTGGGTCCTCCAAGCAGTTATGGACAGTCACCATTGTTTAGCCAATTTTTCCTTATTAAGTCATCACACGATGCAAACTGAATGAAGGCAGGCCAGATGACTTGAGTTATCTTTTTCATGGTCTATCTACCTTCTTGAATACACTGCATCATGTATATTTGCTTGTTTACTAATTTAGCTGTTTATTCCTAGGTCAACAAAGTTTTTCGGAAGAACGATCGAGGGGAATAAGTTTGGGCAAAGGCTTGCATAAGTTAACTTTAAGTTTACACACAAAGATTCCAGTGCAAATTGCTGAAGGGAACAAGCGGCCAGAGGCACCGATGCAAGCTGCAAAGTTAGCATCTGAAGGTGGGATTATACTACGTCAACACATCCCAATTCTTACGCACTGGAAGGAGTACAAGAATGATAAAAATAAAGCCTACCTTAAAGAATACATTGGGAAAATTTCTGTAAGTGCTATTATCTTAGTATTGTATTTGACTTCAGTTCTTAATTGTTCTGTCAATACATTAGGTCTGATATTGACACTCTTATCTAGGGTAATTTTGCTATTGATACTGAGAACAAGGCGGTGGTTAATGCAATTGCGGATCTGTTAAAGTCCGGACAGAGACAATTGAGGCACAAGCTTAAAAAGAAGTACTTTGATGGTAAACTGGCAAATGAAGTACCTATGACTTCGCCAGTTAGTACCATTAGTGATGAACTATGGAGAGAATTAGTGGCGATGTGGTCGTCACCGAAGCATAAGGTATTGAGGTTGTTGTGATAATATACTATCTTAGCATTTCTGTTATAGAATAGCAGTCCTTCTCGGTTGTATTCACTTTGCTATTTTAAATCTTTTTCTGTTCTACTGGATTTCTTTGCAGGAGACGTGCTTGGCAAACAAAAGGAGTCGTGAGAAAGTTCAGTATCCACATAGGACAGGCTCTAGATGCTATATTGCACAGTTAGCTGTATTGGTAAGTATCTCCTTTTCTAGAATTCTCATGTGTAGTGTGTTCAATGTGTGCGTTTTCATCTATTCTGCTTGCATGGAGCATTATATTTTTTTCAGGTTCCAAACTAACTTTGAAATAATGTTTGCATCTAATTTCAGAAGCAACAAGAGAAATATAAAGATGTGCCACCAAATGCGATTGATCTTTTCAAAGACTTTCATTGTAGTAGAAAGACAGGGTTCGAGTGAACCTGTCAAACAAGCAATTGTAAGTATATATTCTTTTTTTCCCATAGTGAATCCATAAGCTGTACTATGAAAGGTTGAAGTACATCATCAGTTAATCCTATCTGATATTGAGATTATGTACAACAAAACAAAACAACCTGCCAAGCTCATCTTGGATCATAATTTGCATTTGCTATATAACCTTAGAAATTCCTACCAGTGTACCAAGTTTTTATGATTGTTCCTAAACATTTTGAAGTAACTCAACATACCAGTATTTATTTCTTTTCTTTGTACACATTAGCATTTGTTAACCCATTGCATGTAATGATTTCCAAACAACAAGTAAATTCTAGTTAACTGTAGTTTTTCCCTTCAAATTAAAAATTGTTATTTTCAGTCCTGGGCACTATTAATAATGCTTATTTGGATCACCATATTCACTTTATCATTCATGACACATGTGAATGATGCACTGTTAATAATGTTACATGCTTGTTTCTCTATAGGCACAAATGGAGGCTATTGTGGATGAGCCTGTGGAGGAAGGTCAAGTGCCAAAGACTCCTCAAGAAGTAGTAGCTGAAGTGTTGGCATCAACCAGGTTTCTTAAAAGTGCTGGTCTACAACCAGTTGTTGCAAACAAAAGCTCAAGGTCTGTCTATGCAGCCCGAGTGCAAGAACTTGAAGCTCAAGTTCAGGAACTTCAAGCAGGTAATGAAAATGCTGTAGCATTGCAAGACCAAGTTGTTGTTCTAGAACAGAAATTAGTTGAATCAGAGGTGACCAGGGACAAAGAGATTGGGGCATTAAAGAAGCAACTTGAAGAAACCGATGCCATTCTTCGACGTCTTCTTAGTATCAACAAGTAGTATGTCACTCTTGACACATTTAGCTACCATCCTCTCTTGTTGTGGGTCGATGTGAGACCACTAAGGTATTAACTTTTGTTGGTTGGATGGGTGGATCGCTAACCAATTATTTTGGTACATTTGAATCTGATGTGGTGACTTGTGACATACTGTCTAATTTGGGAGTATGAAATGTAATGTAAGGATGTGTTTTGGATGACTGAATTGTATGGTTGTCTTTTGGACTTGACTATAAAATTGTGTATCTGTATGGCTGAATTCTGGTCTTTGAAATTATGTGTATGGCTGATTATGTAACTACGGAATTATGGATTTGAAATCTATCATTATAATTCTGAAACTATTTATTAGAAAAAATATTGGTTAATATTAATATATGGGCCTAGAATCTTTATTTTGCTTGGTCCATGATATAAAATTGGTCTGGCCCATATAATTTAATGGATTGGATCATATCACGAAATGGGCTTAGTTTTTATAATCCAATGGATTCGGGTCGTAATACTAATTGGGCTTAATTTGTGTTATGGACTTTAACTAAGATATCAAATAGGTCCAACCCGTAATGTATAATGGGCCCAGCCCATATCAGCTTACCATATATATGTTTTACGACGTTTTAAAGTATAATAGCGACGAAACAACATCGTCACTAATCTGCGACGAAGTAAGAATCGTCGTAAAAAAATTGTGACGAAAACAGATTGAAACGTCGCAGAATGTCTTTTATAACGGACTATAGGCGACGATTTCAATTTCGTCGCGCTTACGTCGCAGATTGTAAACTACGACGTATTTTAGACATTTTGCAACGAAACTACAACGTCACAGAAGGTCAAATCTCTTATAGTGAATAAAAATATGTGTATTACAAATCACATTGTACACAAATTGATAATACCACTACAATTCCAACTCTAACGACACAAGGATATAGTGACAGGAAAATACATTTCCTTTACATTGACAGGAAAATAATTTCAGAAAAACAAAAAAATTACACATTTGATCGGTTGTTACAGAAATATTAACATGCCACATTCACAAGTCAATGGTTACATCAATATTAACCTGTCATGGGACTAACTTCTAAGGAAGCAAAGACCCTGTGGTATGATCTTACCTCCAATATACATGAATCACTAAGACATAATTATGAACCTCTACTAAGTTAACATGGCCACAAATCAAACTCACCACCCATCCTGGTTATGTTACCAACTGGTTTTAACGGTGGCTTCATTGGCAGTATAGATTGCAAGTGTTTTAAGTAAGCCATACTAGGCGGATTGACTACTGTTGATGCTCAACCTAAATCAAAACTTAACATAGTATCAGTAGTAAATTGTTCAGTGTGTACAGTTATCCAATACAGTAAGTTGTCACTATCACTAACTGAACAATGAGAACAGAACGTCGACATATTTTAACACCTTCCAAACACAACTATCTGCAACACCGCAGTCATATGCATAGACCAAAACACTTAAGGACTACCTTATGCCGGCGACCCCTAGCCGGATCTGCTGCACTCGGGGCCGGATTCGTCACACCCGGGGCTGCTGTCGAGGGGAGGGTGGAGGGGGCGCGTCGGAGGAGGAGATGAGGGTGCCACCTGATAAGGGAGGAGGGGCACTCGAGGTCGCAGGCTCGGGGCCAGTGTAGGAGGGAGGAGGGGCACTCGAGGTCGCAGGCTCGGGGCCGTTGTAGGAGGGAGGAGGGGCCGCTCAGGGGCACACCTGCTCGCGAGGGGGAGGGATCAGGCGGCCGCTGAGGGAGGGGAGGGAGGCAGCTCGGGAGTGGAAAAGGAGGCGAAGGTTAGGGCTAGTCGCTGATTTTATAGTCGATCTGTGGACTGTGGAGATGGGTAGTTGAGATGGACCATGGCTGCAAATAGGGCCTATTTGTTTGTAGCCACAGTCCGTTTTTGTTCCGTCTTTATTGTATTTTTCTCCCGTGGCTATATTATTGTTTTGTTATAGTGATGGGGACATTGCATCACGCCCATTGCACTGTCAGCCCACGGTGTGCCAACCTTTCGCATGCCATGCCAGTGGCTGGCCGTGTTCTCGGTGAGCAGCGAGTTCTTCACAGTGACCACCACCGTGTCGCCCTGCGTGGCGTGGATAGTGGGGCTCGGAGTGCGCCAGTTGATGGTGATGGCGAGGTTCGGCGTGCAATCCGAGTGCACCAACTGGTAGCTGATGTCCCAGTTGTGGTGGTGCGTCGTGGAGAGAACCACAGTGGCTATCAGAGAAAGGGAGAGGAGAAAGAGGCAGAAGAGTTGGAATGGCAGCAAAGCCATCGCAGACACGTCCTGCCACTAATCCGGGTCACAACACCCTTCTTGCTTGGGATAGCTAGTGTGGTTTATGTTGATATGATCTTGGGGTCCTAGACTTATCCGTACTTATTATACAGACAATGCTAAGATCTATTAAATGTAGGTGTACCAGTAGTCGATGAGATTCGCCAGAGAACGTATATTTTCTTTTGATGTTCATTATCATTCTTACAATATAGTTGTGGTTCATATCCCAAAATTGTGTTTTGTGAAAAAATAAATCCCTTAACTATTACTAAAATTATAAAAATATCCTTATACTATGGGCTAGTATTGAAGAACTACTTGCCAGTATTTTTGACCGAAGAACTCAACTAATTTTAGCATGAGAGAATAATAAATCTCAGCAGTTTGATTACCGGAGAAGTTAGAAACTTATAACAGTTTGTTAAACCATTCGTACTCCCCTTCTATCGTGGTGGAAGGGCGATCCCGTTGATCTACCATGATGAAAATATGCTGAGCAATCAATCACGTACTGTAAAGAACAAACAAAGTGTAATATATAGATGTATACAGTACGTTATATATAGTTCAATAAATATAAGTCGATTGGTGCCAATCACTGCCTGAGAAATTTCCAAGGCCCCCGGGCCGCTCCCATCCTGCAGCATCAGCAGCTAAATTTTAAGAAGTTAGACCAGAACCTAATTAAAAATAAATAATTCGTGTATATATGTGTGCAAAAATTTAAAAGAGCAGTGTTGATCTCTGTCTACGCACCGCCAGGTGCTTGCTATAGTTCTAACGCTCATATAGACGGTCAGTGCGATCCAGATGCCTACGAATCCGCTATGTGAAGAGAGCAGTATCAAGCACGGTATGGTCACGGCCGCCACGCCAACCTGCCAGCCATTTACCATGCAGCAAGTCAGAGGATCCTCAAGTGGAAGGGTTTTTAGTTGGACAGAACTGGTATACATGCCATTGAGTAAGCTGAGAAAGTATAGTCTGACGCCCCAAAGTTGATGCCATCGAACACGAAAGCCAGGGTGTTCATCCCTTGTGTGCCTGCAACGAACTGTGTACAGATGATACTAACTATTAGGTGCTCAGATACAGTAAGATAGGATGGCCTAGCTAAACTGTAACTGGACCGTGATGGAAATATAAAACTGCTACTCTGGACACCTGAGCGCATACAGAATAATGTGACAGTTAAAATTACACCGGAGAAAAATTGTGACACCATCTGGAATTCCAATAGCTGAAAATTCAAAAATTAATTTACCGGGATCCCTTGGTGAATCATTTCAACTACAGCAGCATCTGCTGTGAAAATACTGGCTCCAAACTGCATCCCCACGCCGACAAACATGGTAAGAGCTACTCCCAAGATAATGCTGTGCTGCAAAACACGAGCTGTGGCTATGACCACCTTATCATAGTCCTTCTGGGCGAATGCAGTGGCAAGTATCGCCTGCATGACAATGCCATAAAAAACGAACTTGTCTTTATTGGTGATATTATGATGCACGATCTATTTGAAACTGCTTTAAATAGTGGGCTAGGGCATTTAGCGGTCAGCCACCAAAAACACAGCTAAACGCTGCTATAGCCTCAAATAGTGTCTAAATTACATATAGAAGGAAATTTGTGCATGCTTCTCAATCACCAGCTATATCGGGTGAGAAAGAGGCTATTTAAAGCATTGATTTGAAGCCAAATTCATCAGGTTCCATTGATAAAATTTATAAAATGTTTCATATAACAATACATTATTTAATTAGGAGAACAATAATCTTTAGGTATATTGGAATCACTATACCACAGCACGGCATCAACATCTTTCAATGGGTCACTAAAGACCCCTTCAACGACTTCGTGGAAGGTCGCTAAAGACCTTTAGCGACCTATGTTTTAGGTCGCATTAATATATGTCTGTCATTCCAATTTTTTGAATGTTATACACTTTTATTCCTAAAAATTATTTCTGAAAAAAAGCGTTAAACTTTGCCAAACATGGGTATGACCATGGACTAAGTAGACGAACATAGGTCTTTTTTTAGAATAAAAAAATCTCATTCCAACTCGTATACATTTATGTTATAGATTATGTCAAAAAGTTTTATTATTTTTATTTTTTGCCACTTTTAATTTACATTGAACTTTATTCTCATCAGACATGAATTGGCAATATGCATACTTATTACCAGTCTAGGAGCTTACCTGACCAGCAACAGCTAACCCATCCGCCAGAAGTGAAGATGCCAGCCAGACCTGTGAGCAGATCTGGAATGCAGCCATAATAACTGTTCCATGGCGAGCGGCCAAGGATGCAGCCAGCGTCACGCAGAACGTCACAGCAACGACTCTTGCAAGTAGAAGAAATCCTGCAGATTGATTGATGTCAGCACTTGTAGGTAACAGCACACCACCACGAGTAATGACATATTCTTAAACAAATGTGTACGATATATATTTGCTTACCGCATCCTAGGAAGCGCTGGAAATTCAGGCATTTTAAGCTGGGAGGGATGATTTTAACCTTTGTTGAAAGCTTCAACAGCATCAATAACGTTATCAGGTACCTGCAAATGTACATCCGGGGGATATTTTACTCACGGACCGGTCACCAGATATATTTAGAAAAATGAAAATACTGCTTCTTCTGGTACTAGCGGTCTTGCAGTAGTGCAGTCCTGGATATGTATTTAAGCAAATCAACTTACTGCGAAGTAACATGGGCAATGGCTGCACCGGTAACACCCATCCGGCACACAAAAATCAGTATTGGATCTAGTGCAACGTTAACAAGGTCACCAGTCACTGGATTAACCATAAATGCAAGCGATCATCAGTATCGATACCTCGCCAATAATTGCAAGCAATGAAGCACTACATTGATTGTAAAATTACATGATATTACCGGTGGCATATAAGGGTGTCTTAGTGTCCTTGAACCCTCTGAAAGCACCTTGCATTGCAAGTGACAGTAGCACGGCTGGGGCACCAAGCGATCTCACCGTCAGGTAGCGTGATGCATGACTCATCATCGCCGATCCCTGAAAGTAATCAAAACATTGTGCATGTTATGCATGGTCTGCAAAGGCCTATAGTTTGGAATGGATGCTTGTGTATGTACAGTAGTAGTACTTACTGGCTTGACACCCATGATCCTCAGCAGAGGATTACGAGTAGCTATGAGGAAGACAGCCTGAAGCACCCCAAGAAATGCTCCGACAATCAGTGCCGATGTCACGGATGGAACAAACTTGGCCATCTTGTTGCAGCTCACCCCTCCATGGCTGAAAGAGCTCTTCCGATACCAGTATTTGGTGGACCTGGAGTTGGTATCACCATTGTTAGGCCGCACAGGAGGCTTCGTTGCCAGTTCCAGGTCCGTGCTTGTTTGACGACTTCGGTCTTCTTCCCCATTAACAACACCGCTGTGATTGAGGATGGCATCCTCCTCAGCGACGAAGGAGGTCGTGACGCTTACGAGTGGGTAGATGCAAACTTTCATAGCCTGGTTAAACAAGGCAATGGAAACACCCACAGCAGCAACCTCTATGGATCCCAGCCTGCCGATGAACGCTGTGTCGATCAATGAGGCAACTGGATCAGCCATCAGAGCAAGTGAGGCTGGCACAGCGATTTGAAGCACCTCCGCGCCGAGCGCATCCATCTTGAAGACGTCCTTCACGTTCATGAAGAAAAGATGAATCCCCGTCCTCTTTGGCCCACCAGCCGATGTCGTATCAGTTTGGCCAGTGACCGGATCGTTGGGGCTCTCTAGAACAGTCGGCATAGCGATGGCCACAACAACTGCATCTCCCTGCTGCTCTTGCTGTTGGGGGTCAGGTATGCTGGGACTGGAAGATGATTCCTGCTGGGCAGTCGTCATTGGTTTAGCAGATCGTACTCTCCCGTCCCAGTGTAGAGATAGCTGCATATCATCAAATAGAAACAAACATATATGCACATAAATACATTGACAAGACAATGGTGGCTGCAAGGTTGTACGACATGAGACGAGGATGACGTGGACGCAGATGAAGATATATAGTGATCACTTTGTACTAAGCATAAATGACCTAGAATTGTCAAAATACATGGGACCGGCGGGTAGTGTTCTGGCAATGGTATCCAGGTGCACCTGTCATGTGTTCAAATAGATCCACACACACACACACAGAGAGAGAGAGAGAGAGAGAGAGTCCGCGTCAACCAAGGGGGTGGCAGTCTTCATGGACAAATTAAAAGACAGTACTCTTTTGTTTGCTTTACTAAAGAACAATTTTACTAGGAGAAACCAAAGTTGTTCTTCTCGAGCAGCCAACAATAATTATTTTATTGTTGATTGTATCAGTCCATTAACATTGTTGTTTTGTTAATTATCAGATACAATGCATGGAAAATAAAAATATACATTTGTGCCCTCGGGTGGCTCCATTGTTTGTGAAGAATGCTTCGGAGCGAAGCTAACTCAGTAGAGGTAGGTTATGCTCATTGCATTAATCTTCTAATCCCTTGCTCCTATAGGTGAGGAACTTTCTCAGAACCGTTTTATCTTGTATTCTCTGGGGTCAAACTGAATTATATGGTAGTTTCTGAAGGTGGTCCTTTAATGATAAAGATGTATTGTTGAATTAATTTTGAATTTTGTCCACACAGCCTTCAGCTGTCGGAAATGTTGAGTGATCACCAACGTTTTCTTTTGTTCCTTATTTCATAATCCATGGTTCCATTAGAAATGAGAAACAAAAAGAAAAATAATTTGACAAATTCTATCCGACTATAATGTCCACATGAGCAATTCCATTCTATTTTTTCTAATAATTTTGTATCTAGTGAGTTCACACTCTTTCTTCAGTATCCACATGAGCATATTAGTTCAAAGTAGTTGCCACTGGACGATTACTTCTGAAAATATGTATGGATAACCTTGTCTATTTTCATATTTCATTTTCTGAAATTCTATTGGTTGTGGAATGTAGAAACTGAAACTATTCAAACATAACATACTAACTATAATCTAGCATGTGGTTGAAGGGCATGTTCGTGACAAACTCGATTGACAAATAGTACTTTCAGAAGGCCTTGTTTCATCTTGCGGGTCAGAATGACACATATGCATAGATTGTTCCAAAGGGGCATCATTGGTGACATGCAGTAGTGGGTCAGTTGGAATCTGGATTCAGGTGGTACAATATATTTGATTGTTACACTAGATCCTTCCCATTGCATGGCGGATACGATCTTGTGTCTTCCACTTGTGTGCAAAGCTTTATTATGCCAATCGATACCTCTTATTTTCATGAACTGTACAGTATACTATTACAAAACAAGTTTCGAAAATGTATATATGACTGCAACATGTCCATTAATTTCTCGTACTCCCTCAGTCCTAAATTACTTTTTTTCCATGTTTGCACCAGATTCTATAAATCTGGACGTATTGTCTGTCCACATTCATTAAACATTCTTTCAATCTGGACATAAAACAACACCACCAAGATGATAAATAAACTCGGACAGAGGCAATACAACAAAGTATCATCATTCTAATTTAATATTTTACAAAATAATCACCTAAATCAAGTTCATTTATTGTCAATAAGAATACATATATTATGACACAATTATCTACTCATGTAGTTTCTTATTTTGGAAAGTACAACTATTTCATAAATAATTTTTTTATGACAGGACATATAAGGAGTAGCATCCACCACATTCGAAAGCACGTGGAAATAAACTCATAGGAAAATGTTGGCTGTGCTCCACACCATTATAACCTTGATCTGCACAGTGCTGTGTTACATGAAAGTTCGTATTTGCATGGATACACACATGACATTCCATCTCCGTGCCCGATTCTGAGCTCAGATTTAGGCCTGAACCGAGCTTAAGGACATGGTTTGACAGGAACTTTCAGGGTTTCCCATGTGAACACATAGATTTGAATAAACAAAAAAAAAATCGACATTCATCCCTGAATTTTTTTGAAGGTAGCGGGGATGTTATTAAAGCTCTTATCGGTCGTGCACTCAAGAGATGGTGGACATTTGCAACCACCGGCACTGCTTTGGGCGAGGTTGTTCTTCCAACGATTTCTACGAGTTGATTTATTTGATTCGACAGTGATACATTTGTCCAAGGACAGAAGAGACGAGGTGAGATGGCAACTCTACATTTTGATAGGAGGAAGGGGGATTCATGTGCCTGAGCAGTACGGTCTACCCATTCAATTTGTTTGATCGTTGTTTATGTATGGCTTTTTGACTGTCCGGAGCGCACGATCGTACCTTTATGTTCTTATAAATATGTGAGACACGTAAAGTTATTTCATTCATATATATGTCTGCATCAAAAGCAGCAGCACGCATCTTTCTAGGAAAGTTGTTTCTCTCTACAATCTACACTGGAGATACTAGAGCAGTTCGCATGCTGGTTTGGTGCCTACTGGCTCCTGGTTAATTATTGTCACACGATATATCATCTAATCACATAGTTTCTGGGTGCCTACTAAAATACATTTCCAATCTTATTCCTGTCACATATTCCATCTCCCGTATAGCCACCTTCTATATATACTTTTTAAGTAGGTGATGAGAAGAACATAATTTTAGTGAAGTTTTTCAGTCTAAATATTGGGTACTTATGTAATTTTACTAATAATTAAGGAATTTTATTAATCATCAGTTATCTATTGCTCTGATGATATTACCCTCAATAAGGTAAAGTACTGACAAGTTATGCATTTTTTATATCAGATCTATATCGTTGTATCAAACTAGTGACTCGTAGTTTTGGAAAGCTACTAACCAGTATTTTGGATCACCAAAAAACTCCACTATTTTTATGGTCCAAACCTGCTAAACCCATTGGCACTTTGCTTCCAGCCATGCATGGTACTTGACGCTCTTCCTTTTCTTAGGTCATCTCTTACACAGGTAATAAACGGCTGTGGATCCATCCAAATAATCAATTTTCCGATGTAAGATTTTCTCAGGTCCGAGCTCATTTCGATTTAATACATTTCATTCACGCTGGTTTAGTGTCTGATATCTCCAGCTCGATCGATCCGTCAACTGAACAGCGACAAACAGGATAAATTTTGCATAAAAAAATTTAAATTGGCTGTACGTTTAACAATTAAACTTGTTTCGATCTACCAGGATCCATCTATCGTGTACTGAGCATATTTTATTCATTTGGCTCCCGAGCTTCAACAATCTTTCATAAGACAACACTTTAGTGCCAGGCAAAATTATAGTTGCGGCCATGCCGCCCGTCACTACAATTTTACCACTACTCTGTGATGTAATCTGCAGTGACAGGTCGAAGTTTCTCTACCATCTAAAGATTCAGATCAAAACGATCTGGTGGGAAGTTTTATCATACAGTTGCTTGAATTGTTTTCGCAGAACAGCAAGCATGCTTCTAGTATATTGTTCACAAATCCCTTAGCAGGTTGTGGAAAGTCTCTCAAGATAAAAGAAAATCTAAACTTTTCAATGTTTGAATCAAAACAACAAAGCCTCAGCTAAAATTACAACATCTAAAATTCAACCAAAATCCAATAAGGATCAAGCAGGCTTGCAGGTAACCCTAGAAAAATTCACATTGATTACATCTATTAAAATTACTACTGTTTAGGGAATCATAGAAATTACTACTGTTAGGGAATCATATAAATCTAAGTTGTATTATTTCAAGTTGTATTTGCACTGAACATGAATGTTTACATCATTATTTAATAGTTTTGAAATTAGTTATTATATTACTTTAATATCCTTTGAAATATACCGGTGCAGTGGGAGGGGTAATTATCCTAGTTTTTTTTAAAAAAATGTAGTGAGGAAGAGAGACGACAGATGTCCCCAACTATCCATCGGCTAAAGCTCTTCTCTGGCGTGCAGCAGTCGAGAGAAGGTGGACACATTTGCGACAGACACTGCATTGGCGAGGTTATTCCTATCACTTATCGGGAGTTGATTTATTAGATTCGACAGTGATACATCTGTCCAGGAGCGAAAGTGACGAGGTGAGATGGCGACTGCACATTTTGATATGAGGAACGTGGATTCATGTGCCTGAGCAGTACGGTCTCGTTTCAATTTTGATGATCTTCGTTTATGTATAGCTTTTTGACTGTCCCGAGTGCAGGATCGTACGTACCTTTATGTTCTGAATAATATAATATGCCTGACATGTAATTTTATTTCGTTCATATGTCCCCTGCTTTTCCACTTCAAAAGCCGCAGCATACATCTTTCTGGGGAAGTTGTTTATCTTTACAATCTAGTTGACATAGTAGCGCAGTTCACATGCTTTGTCTAATTCCTGGTAGCTCCAAAGTTAATTATCTGTTACATGATATATCATCTAATCACATAATTTTTGGGTGCCTGCTAAAATACATTTCGAATTGTCGTCGGCGGGCTGTAAATTAAGCTTAGTCTTGTTCCTGTCCACATATTCCACCTCTCGTGGCAAGCACTATGTACTTTCATCTAGATGAGGTGAAGTAAATACTATTAGATGACTGTTCCAGTCTAAAAGACTTGCCAATAGTTTAAGGTATTTACGTAATTTCACTAAAATTTAAGGAACTTATATTTTTTTCATGAAATACGAGTTTTGGATGTGAACATAACCATATCGTAACAATATTAATGATCACATTATTAATATAAAAGATTAATAGGATTATTAATTTTCTTGTATATTAAGATGAAAATTAAATTAATTATCATAAATCCATCGCTTTAATGATATTACACTCAATCTGGAGAAATACTAGCAAGTTGTTGTGTATTTTTGATATCAAATATATATCGTTGTATCAAACTACTCATAAATAGTTTTGGAAAACTACTAGCCAGTATTTTGGATGACCGAAGAACTCTTGTATTTTTATGGTACTCAGCTCGTAGGCCAATTAGCAGTTGGCTTCTGCCCATGGTACTCGATGCTCTTCCTTTTTTAGATCATCTCTTGCGCTGGCACTCAACAGTTGAGGATCCATTCAAATACTCAATGTTTCAACATAAGACCAAAGATTCCCACTAGATCTTAGGCTCTCAAGATTAAAAACTAATATTTTCAATGTAAACATCACAGGCTCACAGCATATCAATTAGAATTTGTCTCAAGATTACAAATGTAAACTTTTGAATCAAAACAACAAAGCTTCAGCTAAAATTTCAATATCTAAAATTCAACCAAAATCCAATAAGTATCTAGCAGGTCTGCAAGTAACCCCAAAAAAAGTAACATTAAAAACATCAATTAAATTAGGGAATCATATAAATTACTACTCTTAGGGATAATCTAATATTTCTATATTACGCTTCTGCTGCTTTGTCATAAGAGCATCCCAAGGAGACAACCAAACGATCCCTAAACAAAAAATATTGGGCGTCAGGTAAAACTGCGCCTTCAAAGACAAAACACACACACACACACACACACACACACACCTTCAACAACAGCCAAAGCCTCCCTTAATATTTTAATTTCCCCAAATTTATCTCATTTTTTGATATGAATTAGAAATGAATTGGGGCAACATTATACATTTTTTCAAAGGAAACAACATTATTTTTGCACGAAATGTTCATGTGGCCCAACTAAAATACACTTTAGATTGATTTGTAGGGCAATTGTTGCAGGAGTTGTAATAAATTATCCTCTATTTTTTATTTTCTCTAAAATATATATTTACGAGTGCAACTTTATGGAGTACTATTGTTTATGCTCTAAATCGCCCAACTCTAATAAACTCCTCAAACTCTAAAAGAAATGTTTTCTATCACATAACAAAATTACACCACATGTATAACTGAATTTTAAGGTTCATGCTTTGCCAATTGAGCCTATTGGTCACTGAGCCCATGTATTGCAGAATCTAGGGATATTATCTATACCATGTGAAAATCATATGACTGATCTCAGCAATATTACAGATGTTCTCTCTGTGTTCCAAGTTAAATAGCACGTTTACTTTGTAACTATATATTCTGTACTTAATTTGCTGATTTTGGTAATGTTTCTTATTTCTCTAAATAACTAGATTGTATGGCCCGTGCAATTGCGCAGGCTAGCCACTAAATATTCATATACTATTTTAAAATTCACACTGCAATAAGCAACTCTAGTTTGACTTGACTCATGTTCACTTTCAATATCACCCACGAAGTCATCCATATATGGTGGAAGAAAGAGCCGGAGATTCTAATACTAAAGAAAAAAAAGATCAAAATGATATCTTCCAAAAACTAACCGATACGATACATTATTTTGGCAAATAAGCAAGGCAGTCTACAAGGAAACTAATCTGGCAATGTTCCAACTGTAGCTTTGTTCTGTGTAAAGCATACCTTTTTAGGAACCGAGATGAGATATCTGTCGAAAAGTTATGACAGAAATGTACAATACAAAGTGTTTTGCATTATGTGGCATACTGGCCTTCTCCTGGTTTCTCTACATTTTCCTCATTCTTTAAGAGTTTGTACCGATGGTTGTTCCTGGTGATTGTTGGTGGTGGCCTGGTGGGGGTGGAGGCATCTCTGTTCGGGCGACAGCTGCGCTGGAGGCGGCCCGAGGGACGGTGCGACAGAGACTCGTCTCCCGTGCCAGCAATCATGTCGGTTTCATTTTGAGAGTTAGCTGACCATTTTGTCTTACTATGGATCTTCAAATTACTCTGAACCCGTGTTGTCTGTTGTAGCTCCTCCAGCCAGGTTAAAGCAGGTCGTGGACCACCGTAGCCCAGGAGACCACTGCGTAAATGGTAATGTTAGGGCATGTACAAGGGTGAGACAACAGTGGGCTCTTGGGCACATCAATCTATGCAAAGAGACAGTAAACACCATTGATCATACAAAGGAGAGACCACTTGTTGTCTCTTGACACTGTTTTGTAATAAATGAAGATTGCATGTGCTAGGTGATCAAATATGAAGTTGTAGTTTGTGTACTAACATATGGCACTACATATATAGATTATATATAATATTTCATATATTATTATATATAAAGAAATAAATAATTATAAATATAATAACTATCGTCCGCCATAGCGGTTCCATATGTGGTCAACTAAATCCTTCACACTTGCACTTACACATTCACACTTGCACTCACAAAGTAACTGAAGCACCACTTGTGCATTCACGTGCACTTGCACATTCACACTTGCACTCACACAGTAACTGAAGCACCACTTGCACATTCACACTTGCAGTCACACAGTAACTGAAGCACCACATTCATGTTCACGTTCACATTCAAATTCACAATGAACATTCACATTCACACTCACATTGAAACTGACATCATTTAAACAGCCACTAGAATTTTAAACGAGTTCGATGATTTAAACTGACAAGAATGTTCATACAAATTGTAAATGAACACTCATAAAAATTCCTTCAGCTGTCTCGGCTCCAAAATCTGTCCACACCAGCATGACATGAATTCCCTAAATCTATAAATGAACAAAACAGTACTAGAATCAGGAATTATAATTTCACAGGAAAGAACAAAAAACATGATTAGGATCAGGAATGTACCATTGCAGGAAATAAGGATGTCCTCAAGCATTTAAGGGCCAACACATGCTCAGCTCGCTCATCATCAGTCATATTTGAAGTGTCCTTATTCAACAAGTTATTGTAGACATCCAACATTTTAATGTCTTTCTCAACCAGTTTTGCATTCTTGTTCTCCCTTGCTGCAATAACAGCAAGCTTGGATGCCTTTTCCTTTTCACCACTCAGTTTTTGTTGCATTTCCATAAGCTTGACACGGTTAGCATGGTTGTCTGACTGAATTTTCTCAAACTTGTCGAGTGCTTCAACTTCTATGGCACAGTCCTTGGTTTTTCCTTGAGAACCAAGTAGAGCAGCCCTTTTTGCAGCTTTCTGACCCATTGGACGTGGCAGATCCACTTGTTCTTCATTAGTTTCAGCACCAACATTTTCCTCATGTCCTTCATCTTCACCTTCTTTCCTTTTCCTGCCAGCCTTCTTCGGAGAATTGTAAGAGATCCATTTTGCTTGATATCGACACAGGTTCCACACATCAATTAGATTGAATTTAGCACCTTCATGATCTTCTTCATACATTTTATGAGCCATTTGTATCCACATCTCATCCGAGTACCCACTAGTATAAATACCTTTTACTTTGATCCAAGCATCATTGAACCAGTTAGTCCATTTGTTAATTTTGTGCCACCTCTCCTTCACTTGTTTCACATTCCTCTTCCTATTTTGAGGAGTACTCAGATCATACTCCTTTGCTACATCTCCCCAGTACTTGCCCCCCTTTTTTGCATTTCCATCCTTTGAATCTATTGAATGTTTCAACCAAGCACTCATCTACAATGTCAAAGTATTCAATATCAGATCTTATTTGAAGTGTCAGTTCAATTTGTTGTATATGATAATTGAAAATAGCATACCAATCTAACATCTTCAGCCTGTTTTCACAGTAGCCTCTCTATTGTTCTGGTATTGTTACGTGTACCACACATTGGACTTGTATCATCTTTGTCCAAATCGATAAACTTGTTACTTCTTGTCGTTCCAGGAGAGCTGATTTCACTATGGGGAATGAAAGGGTTATTAAAGAGGCTCATGAAACTCCCATGTTGTGATGCTTCCTCATTCCTGTCACAATAAAGAAAAAATAGGAATTGATATGATCCAACATAAGTCATACTGGTTTAGCTGAATAACAACAAACACAATCAATATGTTTTTGAAGCTAAGTATCTAGTGATCCATGTCCACTAGAACTGTACAATTTCTGTAAGGAATATGCTACACAGAATGCCAAAATTTGCCAATAGGGTGTATCAAGTGTTCCATACTGACATATAAACAATTGTATTCTTAGCCATCGCTAATTCTAGAGCGTAATATATGTAAAAGAAAATAGGCTAAAATTTGGAACCCATGTACTATATGTAAAAGAAAATAGGCTAAAATTAGAATCATTGAAGAAAGTCAGTTCAGGTAGTTTTTTTATCACCATATTCAAGGGCTATGAACTGTCATCCTATCTTGAGCACCATAATAGCCATCACGGTGTAAAGAGCAAAATCAGGAGCATTATCAAGAGCAGGACTAATGGAATAGGCTCCAGGTCACTAGTGCATTATCAAGAGCATGATGTGAACATCTATCAATCATGGGTTCAGAGGTAACAGTTACAACATGACTGCAAGTTTGCTCGTCTTTATTCTCAACATCCCCTATTTTAGTATATAAAACATCACATTTATTTGATCCATCAACTTTCGACTGTTTAGAGAATGTACAAGAATTGGGCCTTTTCAATGGCTCTTTTATTTAACATTCTACACTATAAAAACATATAAGAAACATTATTTTCCCTCATATATGAATCAAGAGCCATGTAACCTTCTACACTAAAATACTTCTACACTAGAAATTGTCTGGCCTAAACCATATTTAGCAAATGTATTTAGCAAATATTTGATTCATCCGAGCAAGAAAACTCACCCTAAGTTGCAGTGGAAGCTAGCAGGAGAGCTCGGTGGCGCAGTACCGGTGGGAAATCTGCTTGAGGGGAAGCCGGTCGGCGGGACGGGAAGGTGCCGGTGAGCCGCGCGTCCTCTTGCTCCTGCCCCCAGATCCTCACCGGCGACTGATTGCATCTCCATCCGATGTGCCAGCCTGCTCCTTCTCCCAAATCCTGAGAGTCAATTTGGCGGGGGTGCGAAGGAGCAGTCAGGCCGCAGGTATTTGGGAGCAGCGAGGCTGAAGAGATTGAGCGAGAGGACGACCAGCGGGAGGGCGCGCAGGCGGACGCGATGGCAGGAGGGCTGCGAGATTTGGCTGAGATTTGGCGCGCTGCGAGATTTGGCGCCGTGCAGGAGGGCGCGCAGGCGGGAGGGAAAGCGAGGCGCGGGGTCGTGAGGGCGGGAGCCCGAGTGCTGGAGCACCGGATCAGGTTGGAGACGATGGTGCCGTACAACGGAGAGCCATAGTCGTCTCGTGTGTCTCGAACGCGGAGCGAGAGCCGATGCTTGACGAAGAGACGACTCGGCCGTCTCATCTCGTGCGGGAGGGCTTTTCTGCAAAAAAACAACCTCAAGAGACGAGGTATTGAATGGCGTTGTACATGCCCTAACTACTTCGTTCACGTTATTTATGTCTAGTATACTATCTCCATAACTGAACATGTCTTTCCGATCATCTCATCTCGACTGTGCAAATGAACATATCATGTATGATTTTATTTTCTCGACTGATTTTGCTAGTAGAGTGTTGCTGCTTGTATCCTAATAACTTGGGTTCAGACCAGACTCTCTGTAACAACATATTGCAAGTGCAAAAATTAGAAGCTCGACACAGAGAAGCATTATAGGTACTTGCATCTAAAATGACAATACACATAATAGTGAGAGATATTTACTGATACACGGATGCCTTGGCCAACTCGTCTTAGTCTTGTCAATTCCCTTTTGACACACTTGCCATATAAAAAAGTTTGGTTCAAACAATACAATATTGTCATCTGCGCGTGCTTTCTTTTTCTTTCGCTGCCATGCATATCTCTGACTGGATAAAGGCCAGCTAGGGGAGTAACATTAAGGCCTGAATATATATTATAGAAGGCCTGTGTATCTGACAAAAAATAATTTACACATAACTCAGAATCTTTGTACTGTGTCTTTTATGCTGTCAAAAGAACAATTGGAAATATAATAAAATGAAATAATAGACCATAGAAAAGTAGTACGTGTAGATAAATAAGTCTGTAACAGATTAGCAATGCAATTTAATATGCAAGCAAATCGGACAGATACACTGGAAAAACAGACTCTAACCTTTTGGCAAGACAATACACCTTAGATGGGAATAATCGTGTTGGGGACTGCTTGCATTAGATGATTATTACATTGTGGTTCTTTTAGATGACTACAGCGACACAGCTGCCAAGAAAACCTCCTGCGATATTCAAGCTCATGGACGCATAGCCCCCTAGCTCATGGACGCATAGTCCCCTAGCGCACGATGCTGTGAGCCATGGACGCATAGCCCCCTAGCTCATGGACGCATAGTCCCCTAGCGCACGATGCTGTGAGCCATGGACGCATAGTCTCTCAGTAATGCCTAACTTTTTATTCATGACGAACTTCCAGTGGATAATCCTTGTCACCCTGAACTTCGAAGCAATGAGCGCAAATAGATGGCATCATCGCTTGACATGACCTTGCCCGTGAAGACCAATACACATGTACTGTACTCTATTGTCGTAGTGTTTCTGGATTGGCAAGATCAGAGGCCCTAGCGCTCACGACATCTACGGGCCTTTGAGTTCTGGTGACAACACGATTTCGTCATGAGCCTTGTCGTGATTCCATAGCATTGACATGACCCTGACCATAGCTGTAGCCAGGGTTTTGGGTAGCGGCGGCAGGTGTGTTGACAGCCGTAGGGTTTTTATCTTTTATCCTGAAGATCGGAATAAAAAAGAGGCGGCACTTCTGTGCTTTGGGTGGCCCTCGGTATCAATTTAGGATGATCTGATGAGTGATCGAGGATGACGTTATGAATTGGTAGGCTACGTGAGGATCACACCATGACAGGATTGAGGGTCAGATTTTCTTCTGTTGTTATGTGATTTGCAGATTAAGGGTCAGATGTTTTTCTTTTTTTTAGAATTTCTAGCCTATTTCTCTTTCTTTAGACGGCATGTGGTAGAAAAGTTCATCTCCTTTTATTATTAAATAGATGTAGGTACTGGTTGTTGCATTACGCATGTGCTTTCATTTCATTTTAGACAAACACTAGGGTGGACTAGAAGCTGGCCAACCAGAAAAAATTCATTAAACGGTGTTGCAGATGACAAAACATGTAAGAAGTTGCGTATTTAATCTGAATATCACAATGATATTTTGATAAATGATGTGGAAATAACCAGTTAGAAAATGGCAGAAATGGTAATATGTCAGAATCTGTTTGTTCAACGCAACAAACTCTCATAGCTGACGTTACAAGACATACTACCGACTACTGATTTGCAGTCAGCTAATTTGCATATACATCATCTGGGTCCTCCATTTGCAAAGATTTTACCAGCTTATATATCCACATAACTAGAATGTGGGCCTTTAGCGGCGGAAGGAAAATCGGCGTAGCAGTGTGCCAAATTTTAACCATCGCAACCAATAAAGAAACAAGTGTTACGAGGATCCAAGAGGCCACCCACCTCTAAAAACATTCAATAAGGACGGTCCAAAGAGGCCACCCACATCTACAGCCCACTATGGGCCGCCATATAAAAGAGGGGCCAACCCTAGCTTCTCCTCTCCTCATTCTCTCCAGCCGCTGCCGCCGCCGCCTCTCGCTCTCTAAACAGCCACAGTCCCTACCTCTCCCTCTCTCAACAGTCGCTGGCTCTCCCCCTCTACTCCCTCACCGTGGCAGGCCTCCCCGTCCTCTGCGACGGCACGAGCCGGCCCCAGACCCGGCAGCTCGTGATCCACACGACGACAAGGTGGCTCCGGACAGTGCTCCCGGTGGTGGCGCGAGCTCCTCGGTGGCGGGCGAGGTGCTTCTCCGATGGTGAGCGGGCTCCAAGCGTCGAGCGAGCTCCTCCCGGCAGCTCGGGGACACCTCCTCTCGTGAGGGCCCGAATTCCACCAATGTGAAATCCGAATCCTTTGTACTTCTTTGCCACTCCCAGGAGTGTGACATATACATTCAACATAATTTAGCATCAACAACCACAAGAATGAATAAAAACAACACAAGATAGTAGAATCTCCAATAGTATATTATCAAGTTCAAATCTCAAATCTTATGGATACAAAGTGCGTGGCACACAGGCCATCGAGAGAACAAGAATGAAACTAGCGGAAGCGTCTCACATGAAGAACATCGATGAAGACCAACACCCACAAGCACTCGAGTGTAGGCGAGACCGTCACTCCTCTCTGTCGGTAGGCTCGGCGGGATCCTCCGTACCAGCGTCCGAGAAATAAAATGGGAAAGCCGTGAGTACATAAAGTATGTACAAGCCGCAACTACCTAGCAACAATGTATGCATGCTTGGATATTTCAAGGATAGGCAAGGGCTAGCACCTAAAGCAATTATTCCTCAAGTCTATGTGAAGCAAATTTTATTATTAGTCAAATTTTATAAGTGGCCTTGCAGGAAACAACACAATTCTGCAAGGGTCAAATTTTATGTCCAACACACCTCCACTGGACCACAGCTCGAAGCCGGAAGTAAAACACCTATCGAGGGGAGAAGTAGTAATCTAATCACGTGGGTCGCTTAGAGGTAGTACCCAATACCTTGGGCTAGGCTATACGTATAGATTATATATCTCTGCAGAGAGTAAGCATCTGTACCCACGTGAAGAGGTACTAAAACAAAAGACCACCGTCGTGGCCTAAGCACAGCAACACTCACAAGATAATTCAACAAAGCATCGACCGGTAGGCGCCCGTCCCTCGAGTCCGGGATCCTCTAACCACAACTAGGAAAGAAAGGTCCTGAAGGTGTGAAAGGCGTACCACGGGCTAGGTGGGATATCCTCTACTCATGGGTCGAGACAAACGCTCCAAAAACCCACTAACACTAACTCCGCACCACGGTGGGCCATCCAGTCCTCTGCTAAGTATCCCGATCCAGCTCGTCCATACTGGTCACGTGGTATGCTAGTAAACCAAAGAGCAAGCAAGCACAAGAACTGGTCCTCAAGCTGCCGGGGCGAGTCATCAATCCCTCTCCTCAAACCACAGTCTCAACAACAACAAGTATCACCACAACAGGAACTCCATAGCCCAAAGTTCCTACACCACCGTGTCTGCAACAGGCACCCTCCAAATAGGGACTCCCCAAAAGTCCCCAGCACCTAATCTCCTACACTCGCCCCGCAAATCACCTAAAGGGGTTGCAAGTACAGAAACTCGACACCTAAGAAGCACCTACAATTTATTTAACACAAAAATATGTATAATCATCATGTGGGGTTCAATTAAGCACCTAAGCATCTCTAAGCATGCGAGTAGTAATAGTAGAACATCCTATGGCAATCAGTGCCAAAGATAGCATGGTACGGCATAGGAATACAACAAGTGCAAGTAACAATTCATATGCATGAGTCATATTATGCAAGTTACTAAATAGGTACAAGAGTAGTCAAGGATTGCGTCTTGCCTTGCAAACGTGGGTCCCAGGCTGGGTCGGGGTACTCGTACGGCTGCTCTAGTGGAAACTCTTCAAACTTCTGCTCCGATGGAAACTCCTCAGCACCCTCCGACGCACGGATCGCGTAAAAAGGGTTAGACACGTAAATCGAGGCAATAGGAAAAGGACGAAACAAACGATGGAATTTATGCTACTAAATCATGACCAACAACTACACTAACGAGTATAACACGTCGCTACAAGTCCAACGCAACTAACCGCGTAATTTTCTAAGTCTCCAGAAAAAAGTTATGAATTTCCAAAGAATTAAAGGATTTATGGAAATTCAGAAATTCAAGAAAAGGAAAAAGGAATATTCCCAGAATATTCCCTGCCACGCAGACTCCACGTCAGCGCAACGCAAGCGCCACGTAGGACAAGATTATTGCCAGGTCAGCAGATGCGTGGCAATTCTTCTGCCACGTCAGCCTGCCGGATCAGCGCCACGTGGACAACCTTTCCGCCACGTGGGCGCTACGTAGCCACCTAGACGCTACGTCGGCAGAAGCCCAAGCCACGAAGGCGCCACGTAGCCAGATTTCCGCCACGTCAGCACAACACGCAGACCTACCGAAGATGGGCGGCGCCGCCAGGACACCACCGTGCGCCTCGTCGGAATTGGCTCGCCTGCGTGCTACAGCTCGCTGTGGGTCAAACCACGGGCACCAGGCGACTACTCAGGACCTCGCGCACCTGCCCATTCCGGTTACGAGGACCAGCTCGCGACGGCTCGACGGCGGGAGCTCGCCGGAGCATCCGCGGCAGTGTGCTCACAAGGGGAAAACCCCATCACTCCACCAAATCGCACGAGTAGACCACCAAACGCCAGCTTATGCTCCCGCGAACAGGTCGCACCCATCCCCCTCCCCGGACAATGGCCGGAGGTCTGCCGGCGGCCGGAACCGCGGCTGTGATTAACCGCGCTAGAAGGAGGATGAGCCTTACCGTCGGAGACGGACGGCGACGAGAGACATGGCAGCTCGCCACCACTTTTCTTGACCCGCTCGCCCGCAGTGCTACACCAAAAGAGAAGCCATGAGCTCCCTTGACTTCAGCTAGGGAAGAAGTGCACGCCGGAGGCCTTGGGTACTTACTAGAGGAAGGACGACAGAGACGGTGGAGGCAGCGACGCGGCTAGGGTTAGGATTCTCCTTGCGCCAAGGCGGCGCGAGGTGGGATGAGGGATAGACGGAGGCGGCGTAGGGGTTTCGTAAGTCCGAAAAGGCTGTGCGTGTGGTTGAGCTTGGGCGGGAGGTCTTGCGCGTGACATGTGGGAGCCTCGGCGTCCGTGCCGTACAGAATGCGGGGTAGGATGACGGAAAAGGTGGAACAAGGTCCTGTGCGCTGTGGGCTGGGCCGGACTGGGCTGAGAGAGAGAAAAGAAGTGGGCTGCGGAGAGAATTCGGCCCATGGCGACTAAATTTCAAATAATTCGGTTTGCAAATTTGATCCCGCCAATTCATTTGAATTTGATTCAATTTCGATCATTTTATTCGAATATTGATTTTACAAGGTTTTGTACATGGGCTGTTACATCCTCCAAGCGACGAAGGTGGCATGGGTAGCAGCCTCCAGGCGGCGACGACAGTATGGGTCTGTCGATCCGCCGCCCCTGCCCTCCTGGCGGTGCGCGGGCGATGGTAGTGTGCGTGCGGCGGATCCGTCGTTCCCTCCGGGCAGCGGCCTACGGGCGGCGACAACGGCCGCCGCCCCTCCCCTCTTGGTGGCGACGATAGCGTGAGGTCGAAGGAGCTCTTCCTCCGGGTGGTGATGGCGGTGCGGCCGGCTGAACCGCGGCCCATCAAGGCGGCGCAGTGAGGTGGGCTCGGCTTGGGCCCACTTTTTTCTTATTTCGGCTGCAGCGGCGGGTAGTTTCGATGCCGGATACCCCCGCTACAGGCATTTATTTTTAGCTGTGCACGACAGTGCATTTTTGACCGCCCCTATAGACCATGATTGTTGTAGTGCTAGTTGCATGCAGCACCCACTGTGTGTAGCGTCCTGCCAAATAATCAGATACGCATCAGTGGGTTCACTTCTCTTGCCTGTTACCAGCTAGGAAGTTTTTCAGTGTACCACATGGGTGAAATGAAGCTTAGTGCGTAAGACCCGTTAACCTAGCAACAATAGTACGCAGAAAAACTGGTTGTAGCAAATACTATATGTGTGGCGTATTAACACAAACAATTGATCGAGCACAAGTCTGTAGAGGTGGTAGTCGTGTCTGCCTTAATTAATACAACTGGATTTACATGTTTAATAAACATCGCAGGATAATGAAAGTGATTTGTATGCACAGGTTAGGGAAAACATCAAATGTTTGCTTCCGACAGACTTGCTAGTGATGTGATGAGCAGTTGGATCAACTTATGTATGTGACTTTAAAAAAGAGTATACTTTCTGATAGTAAATATGTTAATTTCTTTCACAAAACATAATATGTCCATTTAATGTAAAACTTTTTGTTCAACTTCACTGCACACGAGGAATTATTGTTAAAAAATTCATAGCTACTTATGCATATAACATGAAACAATTTCATCTATCATGCTATAACAAAGGTTATGAAGTTTAAAGAAAACATAGAAAATGCAAGTTGAAATGCTGACTTGTTGGCGGAAGGAAGAAGAAGGCCAGAGCGTCAGAGGAAACATTTTTGTCAATGGGCCACTATAGGAAGACGAACATACAAGACATGGAATCCACCGACAACAGTTGGAGATATATATATACACGCTCAATCTTAGGTTAGTATATCTGCCAACTACTAGGATAGTAAATATCTTGGTGTGACAGACCTAAGCCTCATAGTCACTCCCACGAGAGTGAATTGTACATCCAACACAACTAGATACCAAAATACCATAAAAGAATGTGAAATTAGGTAACAAGCAAGATAAGATATTATTCCAAGAAGATAAGATCAACAACATCTGAGTACAAGGTCATGGCACGCAGTTTCAAATATTTTTAGCTTCAATAATATTAGCTTTCTCTCAAAACTACAGAGTAAGGATGATCCATTTTGGTGAACCCCCATACTCTGAGTCAAGCTTATTGTTTACTAGAATACTTAGTACAGTACAGACCGAAATAGAAATTTCTGCTGCAGTCTTTGCCACATCATAATCGTGGTTCCCCAGGAAAGACAAAAAGCAACTAGCTAGGCAGATGGTGATGCACTCTTGATATTGTGAATTTCCAACATTGAATGATTCCACAATCTAGCAAGGTATACAAAACCAACGAAACCAGACCGGTTTTCTTCGGTTCACAGTAAAACCAGTCCTGTCCGGTTTCTTTGGTTAAGCGGTTTTCACTTATTATTTATTATTTTTGAAAATTTTAAAAGTTGAGAATTGTTACAAATAATTGTATAAATATACAGCATAAATGATGATGCAATCGGATGAAAAATTTCATCAAAATGAGCTTGTTTGAACGATAAAAACATCATGAAAGAAAAAGCAAAAGAAAACACACTTATCTTTTTCTAGGAGTCTACCGCACACCTGCATCCTATCAGTTAGGCACCTCCGCCTTCAACAAACTCTCTCTAGTCCATCCAATCTGCTGCCACCTCCCTTCGATCCCGGCTTAGTCGCCTGGATTCAGATGGATACCTTATGCCCGCAGGTCGCCCGAATGCCTGGCTAGTTGTGCGGCTCAACCGGCTAGCCGCAAATGGAGGGCGGCTAGCAGGAGTTACCGGATGTGAAGCCGCTTCCGAGCAGCTTCGCAAAACCACCTCACCTCCGTGGCCTCCCCTCCTCCGGTCTGCTTCTCCGCTTGCGTCACGAATTGGTTCGCAAGTGCTTGGGGTTTTTAGGTCAGTTGAAGAAGTAGAAAAAAAACAAGTTTGATTTTACCTTGTTCAATTTTGATTTTTTAACTTTGAATAAAATCGTTGATTTTTCACAAACAACTGTCGGTTTGCCAAATGTAACATCCTGGCCCAGGGCTCAATAGGATTGATAGAATACTCATGTCAATAAGTTACAACTTCTTTTTCGGAAGCTCATCTCTAAAGAACTCTGAAGTTAAGCGTGCTTAGCTTGGAGCAATTTATCGATGGGTGACCAACCGGAAAGTCTTCCGAGTGTGCACCAGGTGTAAGGGGGCTCAACCCGGAGTGGTGGGACGTTACACTGAATAAATGGGTCGGCTAGCCATTCCGATTTTCGGTAAATGTCACTCGAAGTCGTTTTGTGAAATTTATACAGAAAATCGAAAGGTTTTTCTGGTTTTCACGATAACCGTGATATACAGTTTCGTCGGCTCCAACGATTTTGTAAACCTTGCTGTTTAGTGGTTGACTCCTGGTATGAATAGTGGATGTGTGTCCAGCAGGCATGCCTATAAAAAGGTCTTTTCAAGCTCAATCACAAGCAGCGTAGCTCTAGATAGTTATGCGGTAGGTACTTAAAAATGTGTTGGAGCATAAATAACCGGAAGGAGTTACTTTTCTTGAAGGTTGCATGCATATATTAGCTGGGAGCAGATGAGATGATTGAGCTGGGAGCTTTTCTCCGGAAAAATATACGGGGAGATTTTGCTCCAATGCCCATGACCTTACGCAGTAATAGATGTGCTAGTAGGCCTGTGAGACACCAGGAATCGATGATCTAATATAGAACAGGGGACTCGCCCAGAAGTAAATACCCAAGGCAACACTGCCACGAATGTTTCTGCGACATTCATCTGATCATCGCACTGTAGTCGTCCGCTGCTCAAAAGTTCGAACAACTGAGAGAACTTTTTCAAACTGTGATCGATGCCTCATAGATAATACAGGTACCAGGCTCAGCATAGGGCTATGATCCAGCAATGGCAGTGGTGAATACCGGAGATGTCCACCGGGATGAAAATGTTGTCATGTGCGCCAATAGAGTCTACACGTACGGTTCGGTGCATGAAATCAATGAGGCACGACGACAACCATCAAGTCATCAGGCACGCACTACTGACCGGGCTTTTTGACCACGTCCTTGTCCAGTTCTGCAACCACAGGCTCCACTAAGAGGCAACACCTTCATGCTCCTGTGGAATGGGTGGGCGAGCAGTGAGGCGCGGAGTTCCTTCTACATGGGGCTGATGGCGCCGCTTGCCACAAAAACTAGCTACGTATAGCCGGAGACGATGGTGTCTATGTTGAGATATCACCTGTTTATGGTAACAAACATTGATGTTAGTTTGGCACGGTTGAACAATTGTAAAGATATGGAGCTTAACTTTTGTTATCAACTTGTAATAACGCACGATGGCCTAGATGCTATATCCATATATACATAGATCGGTGCCTTCACGAGAGGTAAACCTTCCCTGTGTCCGAGATATGTGCTAGAAGGTGTGTCCACATAGATGGAGGACATAACTGCATCCCACGCCAGGGACTGATCCCTCCCACCGTGATTTTTCTTACCATCCCGTAACACCACCAGGCAACGGCGCCGTTACCCATCACTACTTATATGTAGCTTCTCATCCTCCAAAAGAAATACTGCTCTGCCCAAGCCGCGCTCGTGCCCATGGGATGGGACCTTCGTCTGGGCAGGAAAAGTCGATAAGCTTGCACTGACCTGTCAATGGCTCACCACATAGATTGATCTCAGCAGAGGGGTGCTCGGTTCCGCCCGGCTCAGTGTTCCTTCACCTTTTTTAACTAGTTGAAGCTTGACATCCAACAGTTCAATTCCACTGACCCTTGAGAACGATTTTGTTGCTATGGATTTTAAATCTGAATCTGATTAGTGTCGTGGATCGACAAGTTCAGGACGAGAATTTTGAGTCGTGAAGAACAACTTCGTGACATTTACTACAAGAAACAGACTATATGTCATGTGCCAGGGGCACACCGCACAAGCCATATTACACATGGCACAAACTGTGTCGTGTGTTACACCGGCACACTGCTCACGACATATTTTGCAATTCATCGGGCACACGACACAGTTATTCTCAACTGTGCCGTTTTAGCCCATGGGACAAAAAGGGGGAAGACGGACCATTGGCATAAAAACAATATGTGACGTGTGCCTGACGGCATGGCACATAGCCAGGGCCATTGATTAGCATACGCAGAGTGGGCGACGGCATAGGGCCCCCAATTTATAATGACCTTAGTCAAGATTTATACACAGAAAATACTATTCGATCGACTTTAGGTGACTGTATGCGAAAGACGGTGCTTTTTTTAATGTTTATTATAAGCGTATCATCTACAGTTCTACATATAAAGCCATACATAGATGGATATGTAACTCATGTACCTAAGCCGTTTCTAACATAGAGGATTGAGATGGCGCATCGAGGATATCACAACCTCAAATCTGGCTTTTACAGACGTGAGCTAGCGACGGGTTTATAACACCCGTCTCTAATAGACCAGTACAGATGGTTTTCTCAGAAACAGTCAGCCCTATTCCACATGAGGAACTAGTAGAGATGGATGAACAAAGCCCCGTCTAAACAAGAAGCAACAGTGACGGATAAGTGTTAACCGTCTAAATCATTGTCATCACCTCTGACAATTTTTTAGCAACCGTCCGTGATAGACTAGGATATAGAGACGGGTAAACTTATTTGAGACGTTTTTTAGTACCCGTCCATGTTATGCAATGCAATAGCAACGGTTTATTGAGAACCATCTAAATAGGTCCATGTCTTAGCGACGATTTCTTGAAACCCGTCCATATAGGTCCATGTCCTAGCGGCGGAATTTAGTGCACCGTCCCTAGTGACGCTGTCCTAGAGACAGAATTTGGTCCCACGTCACGATTGCTCCTGTCTGTCTCAGATCTAATCCAGGTCACCGTGGTGTCCGTGTCCGTGTTGTCGTTCGGCCGCGCCGCGCCCAGGCCACCGAATCCAACTTGGAAGTGGAAAAGATCCATGCTTGCGAGCAGAATTGCATATTGTTCCGGGGTGACGATTATAAGGAGTTGACCGTATGTCTTGTTTGTGGAACTTCACGATACAAGCGCAGAAAAGATGGGGGTGATGATAAGGTAACTAGGATAAGGCATGGTGCTCCTCGGAAAGTGGTGTGGTATTTTCCAATCATCCCTCGCCTCAAGCGTATGTTTGCAAACAGCCTCCTCACTTGGCATGGAAGAAAGGATGGCAAGGTCCGAAGGAATGATGGAAACTATCGGCATCCAGTAGACTCTTCTTAGTAGAAGAACATTGATGCAAGATATGGTGATTTCGTCATGGAAGTGAGAAACATCCGGTTTGCTTTGAGCACAGATGGAATGAATCCATTTGGTGACATGAGTGTCGTCCACAGCACATGGCCAGTTGTGTTGTGCATTTACAACTTTCCACCGGTTGTATTGTGCCACAAGAGAAAGTACTTTATGTTGGCAGTGTTGATTTCTGGTCGAAAGCAGCCCGACATCAAGATCGATGTTTACCCGAGGTCACTTATAGATGATGTGAAGTTACTATGTGTCTGATGGTGTTGAGGTCTAGGACCAGTTCAAGAGGGAGTTCTTCAGGATGTATGCCATGCTTTTTTGTACGATACCTGACCTACCGACATTGTATTCCGTGTCGAACAGACCAAAGCTGGGGGAAAAGGTTGCCCACAATGCTTGTACGACACGGAGAGCATGTGGATGAAAAACTCAAAGAAACTGGTATACATGAGAACTAGGCAATTGCTCCCCAAGCACCACCAATATCGTAAAATGGTGGTTCAGTTTGATGGAACTGTGGAGAAAAGGGACACCCAGGCATTTCACAGGTGTTCAAATTCTTGAGGACCGATGAAGAATCTTTTCTTCGGTCCTTGGAATGAGAAAACTCAACCTAAAGGAAGGTGAGAAGGCTCTATGGAAGAAGGAGTCTATCTTCTTTGAGCTAGAATATTATAAGTTCTTGGATATACGCCACTGTCTTGATTTAATGCATATTGCAAATAATTTGTGTGACAGTTTTGTGGGGACCTTCCTGAATATGAAAGGGAAATGCAAAGACCATAGAAATGGACGAGCAGACTTGAAAGCAATGGGCTTGAGGCCTGAGCTTTTTGTGAAGGTGAAGGTCAAGATCTACCCCCATCTTGCATCACACTGTCAAAGAAGGAGAAGAAAGAGATTTGTGAGCTCCTGAAAAGTGTCAAGTTTCCTTCGAGGTACTGTGCCAACATTGGTGACAAGGTCTCGGTGCCTGATCTTAAGATGGTTGGTAAGATGAAGTCACACACTTGTTATATCATGCCGACAGCATTGCTTCCGGCAGCGATTAGAAACATCTTACCCATCAAAGTTCGGAAAGCTATCATGAGCTTTTGCTTTTTCTTCAATGCCATCTCTCGGAAGGTGATAGATCCACTATCTTTGGTGAATCTAGAGAAGAACCTGGTAAAAACTATGTGTCACCTCGAGATGTTTTTCCCACCATCCTTCTTTGACATGATGGTTCATGTTACAATACATCTTGTGAAAGAGATTCACTATCTCGGGCCTATGTATCTCCACCAAATATTTCCATATGAGAGATACCTTGCCATCCTAAAGTCGTATGTGAGGAATAGTTCTTTGCCTGAAGGATGCATTGTGGAAGGGTATTCTACCGAGGAGGTGGTTGAATGGTGTGCTAATTACATAGATCCAAATAATTCAATTGGTTTACCGCACTCCTAAGATGAGCATACGTTGGCTGGTAAAGGCACTCTAGGAAAAAAGACAATTACTCCCGACCACGAGACTTATGGACAAGCTCATTTTCTTCTGCTGCAACAGATGACGGAAGTTTCACCTTACATAAGTGAGCACAAAGACATACATCGTCGAGAAAATCCTGAGTGAAGTGAATCTTGGTTGGCAAAGGAACACATGAAGAAGTTCAACATTTGGTTCAGAGATCGAGTCGGTGAAATGTCTGACAAGAGTGATTTGCTATGCAAATTAGCAGCTAGGCCCTTTTGTTCACAATTGTGACCTATCAAGGTTACGAAATAAATGGTTATACATTTTACACCATTGGCCAGGATAAAAAAGCATATACCAGAATTGTGGCATCCGTGTGGATGCATATGACAATGATATGCAAAAGAGTGCATATTATGGACAAATTGAAGAGATATGGGAGCTAAATTATGTCACCTTCAAGGTACCATTGTTTAAATGTCATTAGGTACAAGGAAAAACCGGTGTCTAGAAAGATGAGTGTGGGTTCACCACAGTGGACCTAAACCATCATGGGTACAAGACGGAGCCATTTGTGCTTGCAAAGCCAGTGGAGCAGGTGTTCTACGTGACTCGACACGGTGAGAAGGAAGCGTTCTATCATTTTGTCGTGGAAGAAACTGTTTCTTGGAGTGGAACCATCGACGAGGACGAGTACAATCAAACTTGTGAAGTCCCCCCCCCGCGTTTCTGCTTCAAGCATACTGAAAATTTCTCCCAATGAGGAAACTCCTTATCTACGTACCGACCATGAAGAAGGAATAGGTGGGCAAAAACAAAGACGTAAAAAATAGTAGGTATGGAATTTTCATCTGTTCATTCTCTATTTTTTTGGGGAAAAAAGTTCTGATTATATCTTACTTATTTTGTCACAGCTGGTGGTCTAAAACTTTTGCTGCTGCTACTCTAGTTTGGTGTAAAAAAAGGTTGTTGAATGATAGGTGTTTTGTAAGGCTATAGTGTTCCTCAGTGTTTGTTACATTTGCTAAGTGTGGCTGTGTTACCTTTACTAAGTGCATGTTTTCACCTCTGAACACCTCTAGTTTGGTGCAAAAAATTTGGCCGTAGAGGCCCAAGCCCTCAACCTGTGTGAGCCTCTACTAACAGGCCGATAACTACTACAGCGAGTCTTTCGGATGCCCGTCGACACCGTACTAGACTCGAGCCTTTTCGCTGAAGGCGCACGTTCAAGAACTCACAGCAGGCCGAGTGGCCCACAGCGGGAAAGGGATGGGAGAGAAGGTATCACGGTAACATCGAGAGCGGGGCGGGTGACTGAGTGTTTAAGTTGGCTCTGCTCTCCTAAAACTGCCGATCTGGTACTAAACTTCAGCTGCACCGACGTCCCACCTCCGGCACTGATTGGGCTGCTCTTGGGCCGTTTCTATTTGCGGGCCAAGGCCGAACGTGTATCGGGCCCGCACGTCGGTGACAAATTGAGGACGAGTCCCATTCCACGTCTCTACAAATCGGAATTCTCCGTCTCAACCCTAGACGATGCATCCACTTCCTCCCCGTCGGTAGATCTATTTCCAAATAGCCCGCGTAACTGTTCATCGCGGAAGATCAAAAGCCCTCGCCGCACGCTCGCCGTGGATCGTCGAAGTAGGCGCTCACGGGCTGCTCGCCTATAGCCCCGAGTTGAGAAGGGGATGTGGTTCAGCCCCATCAAGAAGGCAGCGTCCACCGAGGAGGGCCGCACCACGGCGAGCGCGGCCGCCGAGGAGGGCCGCACCACGATGAGCACGACCACCGAGGATGGTCGCCGTGGCAAGGCGAAGGCGGCTGCCGTGGAGGGCTGTGCCATCGATGTCCCACCGCCGCCTCGTGAGGGCCACGGCAAGGTGAGCGCGATTGCCGTGGAGGGTCGTGCCATCGATGTCCCGCCGCCGCCTTGTGAGCTCCGCAGCAAGGTGAAGGCGGCCGCCGTGGAGGGCCGCCGCAGCAAGGCAAAGGCGGCCCCCGAGGAGGGTCACCGGATCGACCTGCCTCGCGAGCTCCAGGGCAAGGCGACCGCGGGTGCCAAGGAGGGCCACCGCACCGACAGCCCGCCTCCCAAGCGCCACGGAAGGGGAAGCCCGACTCCGACGAGCTGCCACTCTAATGGCTGCGTCAAGTTGGAGCCAGCAGACGAGCCATTACTCTCCGACGGCGGCGACGGCAACTTCAAGGAGACGTGGGTCATGCCGCCTCTAGGATTCACGAACGCGCGACCGCGTGTTTGGCTAAAGCTGGAGTCGATGACGATTACTCCATCCAGGACAAGGTAAGATTTTGCTCTAAATTTTGGATTTTGCAATGTAATTGCTCTTAATTTTGGATTTTGCTCTGAATGTAATTGCGACAGTTAGCTCAACAACTAGCAATGAATTTTTGTGATAGTTTTAGCTCTGAATTGCTCTATGTGCACTAGCTCCGGTAATGCCTCTGAATTCTTCGATAGTTAGCTCTGAAAATAGTTTTCTCTGAATTCAGAGGCATATATATTAGATAATGACAGAATATATTGGTAGATGATGATAGAATATTAGATGATTGCTCTGAATATTAGATGATGATTGCCCCCACTTAGTTTTCTCTGATTTTTTTTGACTGAACTGTTTTTCTCTGAATTATTGCTGTGAATACTAGATTATTGCCCTGAATGTTAGATGGATTCCTCTGAATTTTTTTCTGAATGTTCAAATGTTTATCACGGCAAGAAAAGAGCTTTGCACCATGAGGCTGGTGCAAGAAAGAAGCAGCCCAAGATCTCTGAGGTCAATGACCTAAAAGAGAGACTTGCTCTGGAGAGGGAGGAGAACAAGGCACTCAAAAAGAGATTTGCTAAGGAGAGAGAGGAGAACAAGGCAATGAAGAGGGCAATAAATGACAGCAAAAGGAACTGGGTTTGGAACTTCTTTGAGGGCATGAGCATTCCGAAGGTAGCTGCAAAGATTCATGACAAGAAGGGGATGGCATTGATGGTTCAGAAGAAGATTGTTAAGTTGGTATAATTATAAATTTTGTATCATTCTGAATTTTCACTCTTTTCATGCATACCGACTTGTTTATTCTCTTTTGCAGGTGGAAGCTGGTGCAAGCAAGCAGCAGCTCAGTCCTTTTCGTACCTTTCATACCAACTTGTTGGTTGCTGGGCAAGGAGGAGGAGCACCTGGACAGACAACAACCAAGGACCAGAAGAAGGAGCACCTCAGCTCAACAAAGGAGATGGTTGCTACATGGTCGCATGGTCCAAGGAGGACTTGGTTAGCTCCTCCAACAATGGAAATTAGTTTGGTTGTTTTTAAGTGGTGGTAACTGTGGCAACATGTTTTGCTCTTGTTAATAGGTTGCTCGTATCTAGGATGAACTTGTGTTGCATGATGAACTAAGTTAGGCACTGGGTTGCCTTTAGTAATATATGTATATGTAGCAGGATGAACTAAGTAGTTAGGCACGGGGTCGCCTTTAATTATGTATTTAGAAGGATGGACTGCTTAATTAGGCACAAGGTTGCCTCTTAATTATGTATTTTTGTTTTTCTTCTTCTTCTTCTTTTGAAACTTTTTGTTTTTTTCTTCTTAATTCTGTGTTTAAATGAAAAGCTGGTTCATTCTCGTTGCGGGCCTAGATAGAAGGGGCACAAAAGGTAGCCCAGTGGGCCGAGCGGAGAGCTCATCTTCCCGGCACGTTGGCGTTCCACATAACCCTTTGTGTCATCCCCATCCCCATCCTCCCAATTCCTAGCTCTCATCCCGATGAGCCAAACCCTAGATCTCTCGTCCCCATCTCGCAGCCACCTAAGATCCTCCCCGAGTGCGGCGAGCTATCCCGGAGCACGACCATGGTGACCTTCCCCCTCATCCCCCGAGCGCGGTGAGCCATCCCGGAGCACGACTATGGTGACCTCCCCCCCCCCCCTCATCCTCAAGCGCGGCGAGACATCCGGAGCACGACCGTGGTGACCCTCCCCCTCATACCCGAGCGCGGTGAGACATCCCGGAGCACGACCGCGGTGACCCTCCCCCTCATCCCCGAGCACGACGAGCCATCCCAAAGCACGACCGCCGTGACCTCCTCCCCTCGCTTCGAGCACCACTCGCGACCAGTCGTCCGGTGCATGCCATTCGTCCTCTCGTGCTCTCTCTCTCTCTCTCTCTCTCTCTCTCTCTCTCTCTATATATATATATATATATATATATATATATATATATATATATATATATATATATATATATATATATATATGATATTGCCTCTGGATTAAGGACACTGTGTTAGTAATATTGTACCTTCATTGACAAATTTGCATGAGGCCACCGATATTGACACTCGGATGAAGGACACTCGGGTTAGTAATTTTGTACCTTGATTGACAAATATGCATGAGGCCACCGTGATATTGATACTGAATAAAGGTGCATGAGTTGTTGTTGACTCATGCAAAAACTATTGTTAGGGCTAGTACTTTAATTAATTGAGGTTTATGTTCATCCTTGATTGTTGTTGTAGATATCTTCCGAGGAAGAAGCAGAGTCCAGGTCTGAATATGAAGATGAATCTACTTCGGATGAGCATGAGAGATCTGAATCACGTAAGTCTCCCAATGAGGCCAATAATCCAGCAGAAGACAGTAGAAAAGTTAGGGCTGAAGCATAGTGGCCAACTGACCAGATTTTTGTCACAGCAATTGATGATGACGGTATGCCCATTCCTAAGAAAGAAAAACTTAGATTTAGGAAGCTCGCAGGCCTGACTGCCAGTGCAATATGTACCTTTAGTGCTGCCAAGGTTTGCCAATTTGAAGAAGAAGGGAAAGGAAACCCTATTGAAAAGCTATTTTATGTCCTTTCTACATTTCAATGAAGAAATGTATGACAAAGGATTGAAGAGGGCAATGAAGGCACTTTCCAAGGCTTGGAGGAGCTACAAGAGCACGCTCGTGGACGACTTCATGTTCAAAAACAACTCCCCATTGGAGAGATTCAAGCATTTAAAGAAAGAAGACTATGCAGCATTCATCAAGATGAAGAGCTCGCAACAGTTTCTTAGTCAAAGTGAAAAGGTCAAGCTATTTAGAGCCAGGAATAAGCACAACCATCATTTGGGAACTGGAGGATATGATGAAAAACTAGAAGCATGGAAGGAAGAAGATGAAAGGTTAGCGAGTGAGGGTCGGCGAAACCCATGGTTGCGGTTTCCCACGGTTCGGTCCAGGAACCGGCTACGGACAAGAGGCAAGCCGACCAAGGACGGGGAGATCAGCTTCATTAGTGAAGCGATCAAGGAAGTTGCTGGCAAAATTTTGGCGATCGGTGACGACGAAGCTTCAACAAATGGCCGCGATGCACTTTGCACAGCTTTAGGAAACATCTTGTGCCCAAATTCCATAAGCCTTCTCACAGAGCCCACATTTTGTGCCCTTTTGGGCAACGTCGGTGGGCATCAGGTTGAGGTTGCTAGAGGGCAGATTTTTTCTGAGCGAAAAGTGTTACATGGTGTGGAGGTTCCCTATGGCTATGTGGTGGTGCTTGTCCAACATGTGCCTACCGAGTACTCTGATTTTGTACTTCAAGTCCCACCAAATGATGAGATCACAAAACTGAATGAAGCTCTTCTACTATGGGTCCAGTGGAGGAAGGGTCTTGTTTTGGTCAAACCCTCCATCAATTGGAAATAAAAGTCCCAACCATTGTATGCCTCCACCTGCACCTGCACCTGCCAGCCAAATACCAGGAAAGGAGGAAATGAGCAAGATCCTAGAAGCAAAAGATCAAGTCTTGACAAAAAGACCATCATTGTCTCAGGAGAACAAGGATGAAGTTGCTAAGAAAGCAAAGAGATAAAAAATTTCAGAGCAAGGCAAGGCTAAGAGTACAGGTTTAGCGCAAGGCAAGGTGAAGAATATTGGTTCAGAGCAAGGCAAGGCAAAGAATACTGGCATGGGAAAGAGTGTCACGGCTGATTTGTACAAAGACCCAAAAAGAAGTTGTGATATCACTAGCGTGGACAAGTGACAACCCCAAGTTCAAGTACGGAAGTCCATTGCTGTCTTCAGCTGAACTTCAAGGTGCCTCAGCTGCACTTGTGCAAGCTCCATAACCAGTATCAGCTTGGGTGTAATGAGAAGAAAAAGAACATTCTTGTCCATTTCAAAGGTCAACACTTCTTAAAATCTGATGGTGGAAGCTTCTTTGTCAGCTATTCAGACCTGTATGATGTGTTCAACTACGATGCCTTAGACATGTCTCTTCTAAGATTATTTGGATTGTAAGATTACTTTACTCTACAATAAATCTGTTTTTAATGTTTTGCATATATGCTTTTGCTTAACTCGTAACCCTAATCATGTCAAGTTCTTGCATCAAGAGAGCAAAAAGAACAATTGGCATGTTTCAGTCCTTGACCCTCAACTATTGGCTCTAAACGTCATTCAAAACGAGAAGGACGGAGAAATAGAACTCTATGTGGCGAGAGCGATGTCCCACTGTGCAAGGTTGCACAAGTTCATTATGTTTCCATGCAATACCGGGGGCCATTGCATAGCTGTGATCATAAGCCTCAAAAGGAACACGGTTTGGTACTTGGACTCATTACCCGACTCTAAATCTAAATGCAAGTATGACCCATCTATCATGACAGATTTGCTTGACGCGTACGTATCTCTCCTCTATCTTTATTTCTAACCATTTTGTTAGTAACTTGCCTTTCAATCTCTCCTTTTCACTAAAATTTGTAATTTCTGCATAACTGAAAGCATGTTTACATTATCATACGTTTTCAGCTAACAACTTGTCTGAATGTAGGGCATTCTCAACCTATCATGAAAGTGAGGTAAAAAAAGAAAACAAAAGCTGGGTTGAAGCATGTGAAGAAAAACAAGGTAACTAAAATGTTCTTAAAATTTTCCTACAACAACTCAGTTCTCGGTGTCCTAAATGTGTCTGATCATATAAAAAAATCATGTAGTGCCATAAGCAGCCATCCAAGTAATCAATGTGGTTTCTACGCTACTCATCATTTGCTTCATGCTGCATTAGAATGCTCCAAATGGTAGAAGCCTGAGGTTTGTTTTCTTTTTACACTTCTTGATTATATATTTCAGGAAATGCAGCATGTGTTGAATTCAGTTTCTTGTAAGATGTGTTGAGTGTTCTCCATCTTTTCTATATAGAATTTTGTTCTACCGACTATAGCACACATTGATGTTAAGGTGCTTGATAGACTACGGGACCAGATGGCTAAGTGCTTGGTAGAAGATGTTATTGCTGCCCAAGGAGAGTTTCATCACACAAGTGGTGATCTATTCTGATGTGATGTAAAGCCACTGATGATGTTGCTTGTGTGTTTGTTACTGAAGTAATGTTTGTGTGTGCTGATGTGCTGTTGTGTAACGTACTGCTGGATTCTTGTGTTGTGTAGTGTACTGAGATGAAAACTACTGCTGGATTAGAGCTATATATGCTTGTGTTGCTGGATTCAATGTTTTGATATATAATGCTGAATTTGAGCTATATATGCTAGGATGCTGAATTATTTGAATGCTAGGATGCCTGCCTGTATGGGACCCTGCTAAAAACCGTCTCTATAGGCCAAGGGACGGCGGTGCAAAAACCGTCCCTATAGATTAGGGACGGTGATAAAAATACTGTCATTAATGGCCCAGTGACGGGTTTGCAAAAACTGTCAACAGTGCCCTAGTGACGGGTGAGCACGATAGCATCGTTACTGGCCCAGTGACGGGTGTGCACGAACACGTCTCTACTGTCCCAGTGACGGGTGTGCACGAACACGTCTCTACTGTCCCAGTGACGGTTCACAAAAAACTGTCCCTAAGACCTAGTGACGGTGTCACGCGGAACCGTCGCAACAAGGTTACGGACGGGGTCCTGAAACCATCCCTAACATGTGGTGACGGGTTTTAGTTGACGTCGCAATGGCCACGTTCACCCGTTGCTAAAAAATAGGGGCGGGTTCTTTACCCGTCAACGATGGCTTATAGCGACGGGTTTTCTCCCTGTCACGGCCAGTTTCTTCCTAGCGACGGTGAAATCTCCGTCCCTATAGACCATGTATTACAGACGCAAAATCATGTATAGACGGTTGCCTCTTACGTCGCTCATTGGTTCAAACACCCGTCGCTAAAGGACCGATATGAGGTAGTGTATGCGTGTATATTCTATTGACAAATATGTGTTGATGCATGGATTAAAATTCAGATCTTTCAAATGCTATACTTTGCACTTGTATCTCTATGCTTTGGCTACATAAAAGATTTACCACGCCTTCTTAGGTTCCAACTCGACTGACAGTTATCAAATAGCCTAAATTGTCGTTATTCCGTAGCAGGTACTAGAGACGTGCTCGGACGGACCCGGGGAGCATCTCGGCATCGACACCAGCAGCATCCAAGGAGGTGGTGTCAGGAGTGATGTCCTCCGCCGCCGGCTCGCGACGCGGAGGCTGGTCCGCTAGGTCGTCATCATCATCATCGAGCGACAGGTCCTGCAAGGCACGAAGCTGGTCTTGTTGTCGGGACTTGGGACGTTGGTCGAGGATGAGGTACCTCTTGTTCTTGTACAACTCCCGCAGGGCCTCCTTCCGCATCCACATCCTCTTCGTGGGCCTGGCCTGCAGAGGCTTCATTGCCACCTGGCTGAAGAGTTCAGCAGGTAGAGACGTAGAGAGTATATCAATTTAATTCGCCCAAGTTTTTTTTTTTTCATTATAGATTCAATTGCCCAGTTAAGACAGACGATCCAAAGACGTGCGAGTGGAAAAGAGAGAGAGGGTGCAGGGAGTACATCGAGTTGTGATGGAGCTTCTTCATCAGGTCGGCGCGGAGGGCGGCGAGCTCCGCTTTGAGCTCCCTCAGCTGCGCCGCCAGCTCCTCCTTGCTCTCGTGCCGGAGCTCCTGATCCTTGATTATTGGTGCTGCCGCAATACGAAAACAACGGGGGTGATCCTTGATTCGTGCTGCCGCTATAGGAAAGCAACGGGGGTGTCAGATCGGATCACAGGAATACAAGGCTGTACCAGAATAAAAAGGACGAAAGATGTATTGGCGACGGTGCCGTGGCTTACGCATGGTGACGGTGCCTGTTTCTGCCCCGGCGGCGGAGAATATGAAGGGAATTGAGTGCCGACGGCGGGGCGGGGGAGGCTTGCAATAAATACTCTCCACATATATATATCACAAGGGGGAAGGCAAAAGGCAACCCTAGCTTGAGTTGAGTTGAGGGCCGAATTGGATTTTTTTTTTTTTTGGAAGTCTCGTGTCCGGCACCGTACTGGGTTGTTTGGACTCGCGGCAGACCTCTGCGTACTGCATGTTATATTCGCATCCCGCACGTCACAATTTTGCTGCACTGATCCATCTATCGCCGTCCATCTCCATGGAGGCGCCACGTATCGCCGAACCAAACACTATGAACATGGACTCTTGATTCTCGACGAACAGGGCAATGATGGACCAGATTCGCGGCAAGCCCAATGCCTGGTGTGGGGTGATAGTTGTACAAGCAAAACAGTACCGTGAACCTTGGTGCGAGGGGCCCTGGACCTTGGCTTACATCTTATTGGCTACAAGCGATCACTGCTATAAAAGAAGCCTACAATAGTACTTTGCATTTTCCAGTAATAGCGGACATAAATTTTTTTGCTATTACAGCGCGTAGTCGCCGACGTTATCGTAGCCATCGCTATTGCTCCATGGTAATAGCGGATGGTGATGAAATCAGCGACGACCGATATTGAAAATTGCCAGAAATAGCGGGCACAGTGACGTCATCACTGATCGATATTGAAAAAGCCAGTAATAGAGGGCATAATGACATCATCTTGAGCCCGATATTACTGTATCCCCAATTCCCCATGCCCAATTCGAAGCCCATATCAGCCTGCTTGTACATATAGTCACTAGGGTTTCAGAAAATTGACTAAGTCCCACAGCTCCCCCTGCTCCCACTTCCAGCCGCCGCCGCCTCCCACCCTCCTCTCTCTCTCTCTCTCTCTCTCTCTCTCTCTCTCTCTCCCTCTCTCTCTCTCTATATATATATATATATTATAGCTAGCTATAGAATTACAATTCCGTAGCCAGACCTTAACATAAACATCCGACCGAGCCGGACCACTTTCTACGGACCCGACCGGCGCTCACCGACGCGATTCGGCCAAACGACCCCTCGTGTGACATGCATCACGTGGAGAGAGCGGAAGGGGAGCCTGAACCGCACCAATTTTCTATTCGTGGAGAAAATAAAACTTCTCATCCCCTGCGGCGACGACGACGGGTGGCCATTCGGCGGCGGTGGACACTCTACCGTGTGTGCGGGTGCTTGCGCATGGGTGGCGTGCGGTCCCTGTGGTGATGGAGGAGGTTGGCGGCAGGAGGGCTCCGTGACGCACGCAGGCGGCGTGCGGCCCCTGCGGCGGTGGAGCAGGTTGGCGGCGGGAGGGCGGCACGTGCGTGTGACCGTGCGTGCGGGCGGCCCTGCGGCAGCGACGGCGGTGGCGGCAGGGTGGCACGGGCATCGCTGGAGAGAAATCGAACTGAACTTGTACTTCGGTGGCGGTTGTTGCTTGGTGGAACGGGATGGGTAAGGATCCATGGCGCTCGATGTTCCTTGAGAAATCAGTGGCAGTAGCAGGACTCGTATAGTGCGAGCTGCCATCCCTAATAGCTGTGGATTTGTGGATAGGTTTTGCATTATGTTAGACTAGGGTTAGGTGATTAGCCGTCTCCTAATAGCTGTTGATTTGTGGGTTTTTGTCATCGTGTGACTATCCTTTGTTCGAACTATAATCATCGTGTGACTCAATCCTTTCCTGAACTATTTTTTTTCTTTTTTTAATGTTTGTCTGTTGGATTGACGATCAATTGCATCAGATGGCTGCAGATTGTGCCTTTTTTTGAGTATTTTCACCTCGTCCGGCGTTGGAAACAACAGCATCTTAAGGTCTACGTACGCAGATCTAGCGAAGGTAGTAAACCTCACATTCCTTTTGCCAAGGATTAAATCACAAAATCATAGTTTCTGAAAAAATGTAATAACCAGCCATTCCGACATTAAATCTCTGTATTATCTATTATGATTGTTTAATATTACTATATCAAGTTGATAAGGCTTATGCACGCCGAACACAGAACGCTAGTATAGGTAGTCTCCCATATTACAGACCCAGCCAAATTATTGAGAATGCGAGAGAAAAACTTTGTTGCCTCATTTTGTGAACAAACTTGATAATTATAACTATGTTGGTTTCAGATGTTTTGATAATTGATTTTATCCCATGGTCCTGATTTATATCTTGACATTATGATTTCTAGAAGAGTTCATTCTTAATCCTAGATGTTCCAGATGCTTTATTAACATAGGCATCCCAATTTTATTTATCTTTTTCGTTATTGGACCCCAACAGAATGTACGAATAATGATTTCCTACATATTATTATTATAGGATCCTTACCAGGAATTGATTACTGTTGTAGGATACTTACCACGAATTGAAGTTTCAGGACCGAGGAAACGAAGGGTGGTTGTCTTTCTAAGGTACAAAGCCTTTTATCTGATTCCCAAGCACATATATGTCTGATACATTTATCTCCTCGTTCTGTGGTGACATTGCTTGCCATGCAGTGATTAATTCTACTGAATTTTTCATTAATCTCATGGTAGTGATTTAGTGAATGACTTCAGGTGTTGTCAAAATCACCAAATTTACAGAATTTGTCTCCCCATTCTGTAACATACACATAAGATACTTGACAATTTTTTTTTTAATTTAGATATGCAGAAAGCCACAATTGTGTCCTCTTGCTATGTTTACCTGCTGAATCTGTTCTGTATTTTCATCAGTTCCAGTTGAATGAGATGACTCTCAAGATGGCATTATGAAAAGTAAAAGTACACTAGATGTGCTGCTACCATATGCTGCAAATTAATAGGAGTTGTAGGAATGACAGCCACAAAACATTCTGTCTGCTCTATTCTTCTAGGGGCTGGACATTTCTAAGCCTGCAGAATTGAAGCTAGTGGTATATGGTAGGTGTTTTCTAGTTCAAAGCTTGTGTATTTCTTGCCACAACATCTCTTAACATAGAGCGTAACGGGTCACACCATTCGGAACAGAGATGGATCGCACAATCTTCTTCTTGCAAAGGAGCTTGATAACATGCTGTTTTGCTTGCTCCCAATTAAATATTTTTGTTTTATCTCAATTTATTTTGTTTCATTGGTGCTTCTAGCATCTCTCGTTGGAGGTTTTTATTTGTTTCTTTCACTAAAGAATTATTTTTATGTTATGCGTGACTGTATTTTAATTTTTATTTGCAAATGAGCTGTTTTAACACATAAGGCTTGTTATAAATGATGATAATATTACAGTTCTAATTTTTAATTAATTATTTCTGGCCATTAGAATTCTGGGGAGACATGTCTTGTTCGCTGTTATGCATAACCATGCTTCAGTGCAGCATGAATTTCTGTTTTAAATCGTTTGTGATCCATGAATTCAAGTGACTGTTGCTCGTTTGCCATTGTTGTATCGCCCGATGTCCTCTCACTCTATTTGCATATTGTAATGCTTTCTCCTATTTTGGTGAATCATGAAGTTGCCATATTATATTGTAAACCATCTGTCATCTTTACTCCATCAATGTGTGATTTATGAATGATTCGTCAAAACTAGTGATGTCTATTAATTTATCACTGGGTTGCCTAAACCATTGTTGTTGACTCGTTTAAAATTTCTTTTATTTGGAAATGATCCTTAAATATGACATGGCATTTTTAATTTTGTGGGAATTGAGTTGTAACACAATTTTTGTCTGATATCAATGATACTAATACCATGCGTCTCATTTTTAATTATTTCAGGTCATGAGCATGATTGATAATCTCATTTTAATCACCTACTGGAGCAACTTATGACATATTCATGTCTCTTCGGATTGTTCCTGGCTAGCTCCGCACTCCGCTTCTTCCACTTGCACCACATGACTGTCTTTTCTTTTGTTGCAAAGAAAGATGCCTCTAGTCTGTTCCTGTTAGAGCCATGACAAATAAGCCCATCATGTTATAAATGCGAATACTTCTTCTGCAATACCATTTGAGTCACTTTTGAAAAATAAAAATGTTCCATTTTTATCTGTAAATGCCTGCTGATGGAATCGCTTCAAAACCAAAAGACAAAAAAGGACATTATGTGATATGAAATTTTTAACTGCAGTGAGACGAACTTGAATGTCAAATTTGTAACTGCAGTGAGACGAACTTCAACGTCAAATTTGCATCTGCAGCGAGATATACGTGGTTGATGTAGCAAAAAAGTTTTTTCGGGAATAAGAGCATGCCCAGCAGATGCTTTAAAATGGCATGGTGCTGTAAAATATGAGAATATAAAGCACCGGAATGCTCCAGCAGATGTTCTAAATCATCTCGGTGCTGTAAAATTTTTTATGGATTCTGTAAACTGGGCCTTCCATGCTCTATAGTTGAAGCACGAGAGCGCGTGCTGTATCTTGTGCTGTATCAAGCGAGACCATTGGCGGGAGCCAACAACCAACCTTGCCCGTCACCGGCGGCCGCCGTGGAGCCATGCCGGGCTATCTGAACCACCCTCCGGCAGCACCTGGATGACTTCCCCTTGTCACCCAACTGCATCTCGCTGCCGCCGGAGCCCCTGCCGTGCCCTCCGGCAGCAAGGCGGGCTGCCGCCGTGTCCGCGTGGACGCCCAACCGCCGCGTGATCCAGGGAGTGTAGAAGACTGCCACGCCACAACGTTCGTCGCTGATTACCCTTTCCCCGATGAGGCTCCATTCGATTCCATTAGCGTTATGTTCTATTCCATGTGTGCTTGCTTAGAATCGGAGCTTAATTTCGTGTTGAGGCTTATGAACGACAGCATCATTTTGTCGAGCTCGCGCCATTGCTCTACTACTCCACCATGGCGTCGCCACGGCAACCTTGATTCCAGAGCCCCAGGAGCCAAGATTTCTTGCCGTAGAGCTCACCAGGAACACGGTGCAAGCCGCCCTGCTTCCTGCGGAAGAAGAGCAGATGGCAGTCCGAGGCAACGGCCGAGCAGCCCGCTGCTCCTCTGAGCCCCGACTCCGATGATGGCTCAACAATGTCTGACGTCCGCGATGTGCTCGACGAAATGCCTCAAAGGTTTACAGCATCAGTTTTACAGCACCTGCTGCAGCATAGGGCTTCGAATCCTTAAAAATTAAGTTTACAGGATCTCTATATTTGATTTTTACAGCACCGGTATACAACATCTGTTGGGCTTGCTCTAAGTTGTGATAATTCTCCTAGTTACAACGAGACATACGTGGTAGTTGCGGTAAAAAAACGTTTTTACAGGAATAAGTCATGGTAATTCTGAGATAAAAAAAGTCATGGTAATTCTGGTGGCTTGGAAATTGCGGGATTTACAACCCACGTTTGACGGAGCAGGCCGTTTTGCTTAGTGGGCGCAGCCATGCGATGGGGGTCTCGTTCCTGGTGTGGTCGGAGGCTCAGAGCGACCTGGCTACAGAATTCTTATTTTTGTACCTTGGAAAAAATTGTAAGGCCTTGGTGTAGGATTTAGCACAGGGCCCCTGATATTGCCGGGACGGCCCTGCTTACAGGGTCACAACAGCTGAAGTAGTGACCGTATTCACTACCGGAAACCAAGATTTTACCGTGTGCCCGACAGTTCGCCGTGTGCCCCTGACCGGGCACACGGCGATCAGGTCCTTTGCCGTGTGCTGAGACGGACAGCACACGACAAAAGTCACGGCACACGGCAACAAAATCTTCACCGTGTGCTGCGCGACTAACACACGGCAAACACAAACTTCGCCGTGTGTCGGAGACCAGCACACGGTAAAGTGGGCATCGGGCTTAGACGGTAGGAGACGGCCGTTAGCGTCATTTTATTCGCCGTGTGCCTCAAAGAGGGCACACGGCAAACAGCCATTGTTACCGTGTGCCGCCCACTGGGCACACGGCATTTATGCTAGGTTGCCGTGTGCCGCCCTTTGGCACACGGCGAACTACAATACTTTTTTTAAAATTTTGTCTTCCCAAGTTTATGTCTAAATCATGTAAATGACTAGTACAGTATGTTTCAATTTGGCGCATTTTTTAGTCGTTTGTCCTATATTTATCTAATTTATGTTATTTAAAGTATTTTCTTGAATAAGTGAAATTTGAACTAGAGGTGCATGAAATAATAGACAAAAATTAGTCCAAAAATGATATCCATAATGTTAATGCTAGTGTAAGACCGTATGCACTTGTTTGAATGAAATTTTCAAAATCGTATTTGAGGAAACATTACCTCGACCGCGGGGTGAAGTACTATTTAAATTCTACAAAATTCAAACAATGTCTGAATTTCACGAAATGTACCAGAATATCATTTAATTATATACCAAGTATATGATAAATAGCTGAGATGTTTTCGTGCATGTTTTCGTATATGATGTTTGTAACGTGAAGGTTGTCTGATGAAGTTCCATAGAGATTACAAAAGATGAGATGAGGTTACTACATGCAAAGTCAAGTTTGAAATAGAAATTTCATTCAAGACTCTCTTATATGCACAATTCAATTACACAAATTAACTTCAAATGACATGTTATTTTTAGCTATTTTTGAATTAGTTTGACAATTTAAACGAAATAACATGCAATTATAACATTTTAATTTTTCTAATTCTTTTAGAACTACAAGTACATGAAATAATACGTTTCGTGTGTAAACTTAATATTTATTTTATTCAAACACGATATTACTTTTAAAACGAATATTTAATATTGAATATGTTGAACATGCATGAAATAACAAAAACATATTTGCCGTGTGTCAGCGACCGGACGTGTGTCGAGGACTAGGCACACAGCAAACATGCACGTTTGCCGTGTGCCGTAGATCTAGGCCCACGGGCCTAGATCTACGGCACACGGCAAACGTGCTTACCTTAGCCGTTAGCCGCGCGGCCACTTCTGTCCACTCGCTCACTCGCGCAGCCCCACACGCCCGCTTCCTGCCGCCGCCGCGCCGCCGCCCGTGCACGCCGCCCGCCCGTGCGCCTCACCGCGGCCGCCCGCCCGCGCGCGCGCTCGGTCGCGCTGCCGCCCACCCGAGCGCCTCCACCCGCCCGCGCGCGCTCCCCGAGCGCCAGCCCGCGTGCGCCTCCGCGCGCCAGCCCCCGCGCGCCCGCCGTTCGAGCGCGCTTCCCCGCGCACCAGCCCCCGTGCGCTCGCCGCCCGCGCGCGCCTCCGCGCTCCAGCCCGCGCGCGCCGGCCTGCCGCGCGCGTCTCGAGCGCGCCTGCGCCCGCTGGCCCGCGCCACGCCGGGCGCCCGCCGCGCGCCCGGACCCGCCGTCCGCTCCCGGCGTCGCCCACGCGTCCCGGACGCCGCCTCCGAGCGCATCCTTGCGGCGTCCCTGCACCCGTCCTGTCCCGCCTCGCGCCCGAGATCTTGACACTGCCAGTAAAAGGATTGTTACAATTACATCTCATGTATGCATGCATATTCATAATTTGGTGATAGTAAAAAATAGAAATCACAATTGTTCCAAGTGTTTTGCAAGTATTGTTTGTGGGTGATGGAATTTATGAACTTTTGAATTAGAAATTGAATGTGAATGGAATTTGTCGTGGACGTCGGCCATCGAGTCGTTGTTTTGTTGCAGGTTGTAGGTGCCGAATTTTATATGGAATTGAATGTGAATGTCGGTCATCACGCCGTTCCTTACTATAATTTTTAGGGTCGATTCTAGCAAAATTTTCATTGGATACTAATAATTTTTTTTCTTTTTGCAAAGAAGGTTTCCAGAGTGACGTCGTTGTTGATTCGTCGCTTCACAGCGTAGTAAGGTGAGACAACACGACCCCTCGTTTTATATCATGTTGTTAGGTCGCGTAACCTAGTTAGGCGTTTCCCGTTCGAAAAAGATACGGTTGGAAATATGTGTTTGTTTGCATATCTACAACCGTATCTGTTTCGAATTGTCCACGTTTTTTGGACAGCCCACGGATGTGTACATGGGGTTAGTTTCCATGCTCCACCCTATCCGAGAGAGAGTTTCGACATCACCCCCTTGTTGTTCTCCGGATACACAATCTCCTTAATAGGACGTGTATTTGGAGAACAGCGGGAGGTGCTGCCGAAATTCTGTCTCGGATAGGGGTGGAGCATGGAAGCTTACCCATGTACACATCCTCGAGTGGGATTAGGACCTACCTTTACCTATTAGGCTATGATAGGTATCGCATAGCTGTATATGATTTTTATGACACCCGCTGCGCTATGTTAAAGGATGGATAGCCGTGACTGGATGTACACGCGATGGCGGGGTAAGCGTGACTATATCGATGAGTTCATTTACAAGGTCCATGAATTCTTGAAAAAGACATTTCAATCAGGACAGGATAGAGCAATGTGTCCATGTGCCGGATGTGAGAACAGGACATATCAAATACAATTGAAAATGGGTCAACACATTTGCAACAATGGGTTTATGGCAAACTACACCCGTTGCATATGCCATGGTGAAGCCCATCGAGCTAGGGACGAGGTCGTGAGGCAACGCATCGCAGAATATGATTCCGATGCCGGGTGAGGAGACATGCTAGATGATTTTCATCACGCCCACTTTGATGAAGGACCTAGCCATGTTGAGGAGGAGCCGTCGAGCCTACCGCAAAAGCCTATTACGACATGTTGTCTTCGGCACAGTAAACCATTTCACGACCATACGGATGTTTCTCAACCGGATGCCTGTCGGACGACTAATGGCTCTAAAATCTCAGCTTGGCATCAGCCGAGACGGTTTTGATAATATGTTGACGGTTTTTGGTAGCCTGCTTCCGAGTGGTCACAATCTGCCGCGCAACATGTATGAGTCACAAAAACTCCTTCGTGCACTTAAGATGCCGTACGAGCGGATACATGCCTGTCCTAACGGATGCGTCTTATTCAGGAAAGATCATTCGAAAAAAATTATTGTCCTAAATGTAATTCCTCCAGGTTCATTGAGGTAGATTCTGGTGATGGTCATAAGAGGCAGCTCAAAATCCTCGTGAAAATCCTACGGTACCTTCCATTCGTACCGAGAATTCAACGCCTTTACATGATCGAGGAGACCGCAAAACAGATGACATGGCACAAAGAAGGCAAACGATACCGTCCCGAGAATATGGTACATCCAGCCGATGGTGAATCATGGAAGCATTTTGACGAGCAGCATCCTGAAGAAGCCGAGGATCCTCGTAATGTACGGGTTGCACCGGCGACAGATGGATTCAATCCTCGTAATGTACTTGTTGGCCGGTGTTTGTTATCCCTCTCAATCTCCCTCCCGGCATCATGTTTAAAGCACAAACCATATTCTTGTCGTTGATAATTCCCGGACATCCAGGGACTAAAATGAGTGTGTACATGGAGCCTTTGATCGATGAGTTGCTTGATGCTTGGAATGTTGGGGTATGGACATACGACGAGGCTAGAAAGAGGAACTTCAAAATGAAAGTGTGGTACATGTACTTCATGCATGACCATCCGGCGAGTGCACGTCCGGTGCATGTCCGTTTGGAGGAGACAGATGCCGGACTCGGATGTACCACTCGGGTCCACACGAGGCTTGGGTCGGGGCAAGGGTGGCCCCAAGGGCAGCGGGAGCAGTCGCTCTAAGTGCACCGGGAGCGGTGGCACTAGGGGCAGCGGGAGCGGTGGCAGCAAGGCTAAGGGTCGAGTGACTCGGAGTAGGTCCGTAGCACCACCTTCCCCGCCGGAGGCGAGAGGAGGAGGAGGGGGAGGAGGAGGAGGAGGAGGAGGGGGAGGAGGAGGAGGGGGCTCGGAGGAGGGGGAGGGCAGGAGGGAGAGTCGGAGGAGGGGGACGGGCAGGAGGGTGAGGATGAGGGTGAGGGTGGGGAGGAGCAAGAGGGGGAGCAGGCGGAGCAGCAACCTACCGTGTGGCTGCGGGGTCCTACGAGACTCCTGTTGACGTCAAAAGTCGCCGACACACCGTCGTCCGGAGAGTCCACCGAAATTCCAGCCGACGCAGAATCCCGTGCTCCCAACGGACCGGCTCAGCTCGCCGATGTTCGTGTGCGCTGGTGCGTGCCGGATGGTTTTCCTGCAAACCAACAAAGACAATAAAAGAGTGTAAAATTCCAGGTCATCGGCCCGGATAGACCGATGTGCAGCCATGGCCGATCACGGCGTAAGATAGACAAAATCGGCCATGAACGAGAGAACAGCACGGCCCATCCATTTATGTATTAAATGTTAGGCAAACGAACCGTGGTACAAACGATACGAAATCGGCCGATGCTATAACATGCGATCGGTGACTAGCAGCCGATTTCGTCGGTAAACGATCAAATCATTAAGACTTTGCAGGGATGTGTTATCGAGTATAATGTAAACAGAGCAATTATTAATAGGATGTAATTAGTTTGGTAGTAAGAGGATAGTTTAATCATCAATCAGATCCGTGAATCAGCCGATCGGGTATGCGGCCGATTCTGCCATTGATTATATCGGTGAATTATTTAGATCTATCCAAAGGTATAATGATGATCAATAAGATCATACTTAGTAACTCGGGTTCAAAAGCAGCTTTAACAGGTTTGGCATTAATTAAACATAAAACAGCTTAATGAACGTGATAAGCAATCGGCTAAACACTCCGAAAGAACAAGTAAGACAAATACAACCACACAGATCCCAAATCGACCGATCGCTCCAACAGGACAAGTCAACCGATGGCACGCGGCTGGACCAGATCTAACGGCCGCGCACGCCCGGCCGATTCAGGACAAGCACAATCATAAACGTCTTAACTATGAAAGTAAATCTGCACCCTAGCCAATCGGCTGCATGCGCCTAGGACAAGTCAACTATCGCAAAGGCAAACACAGGACACGTCAACCGAATCTGCACGATCGAATCGGCCAAGATGTAGAAGAACTTTCATAGCGGCTATCGTGACTCGAACGACCAGATCCGAGCCAATCGGCGCCGTGAGTAAAGGCTGGAACGGGAGGCAGGACAAGTCAAACTACCTCCACCACGAGCCCGGACCAGGTCAACTTGACTCATCCCGGCCGATACTCACTACGCCGATCGAAAACAGATCCGGTCGCCGGATAACTAGCAATTAAGCCATCTAATTACGAACAATGCGCCGAGAATTAGACAACATAATTACCTTATCAAGCCAACGTGTCGTCGACCGGAGCCCCGAAGATCCCGCGCGAAAACAGTAAAGACTTGACAGAAAATTAGGGTTTGGCGATGCGCCGAAAGTTGTATTGGATGTGAATCGAGTTTACATGTTACATCCGAGTATGTATTTATACTCGGCAAAAAGAATCCTATTCGGACCCTCCTCGGGCCGATTTCCTAACCGACTAGAATCCTTTTTCCAAAACTAACTATTATTTCTAATTTTACAACGTGGGCTAGGCCCATCAATGTTGTGCTCTTCTCGTTGGCGTCCGCGCACGATTCCCGGAGAGACGCCCCTTTTACTCGCCCAAGCGGCCGTCGGCCTTCCGCCCACCGGCCCTTTTTGACCTATAGTCGCTAACAATGGGTCCCTTGGTCAAAAACCGGCGTCAACACATGTCCCCCGGTCCGGGGTATGCAACGCATGCGTCGGACTGATTTATCCTCTTTTATCGTGCCGGTTTTACTCGCTCGTCACCTCTTCATAAAAGCCGTGGTTACCCCCGGTCATTTCCCATCTGTTTCCTCTCCTTTGGCTTTCATCTTCCCCTGCTCTAGCGACCTTTGCCCTTTTTCGAGCCTTTTCAACTTCCCACCGCGCCGCCGTCGTTTTCTCTTCCGGTGACCATGAATCCCACCGTTGCTGCTGCTGCGTGCCGCCGCCGCCGACCGAGTCGTCGCCACCACCAACGCCGTTCCGGAGGTAATGTACATTCGGGCATCCCTCTTCTCTACTTTTGTAATTTTCTTTGTGTTCTTGTTCTTGTTAATTTTCACAATCTATCTTCTTTCCGTCTTGTTTCTCATTTTAGCCCTATTCCTTGTTTTTAGGAGATCCGGAACCAAATCGTCATCCCTTCTAACATCCCGACCCATTTCTTCTTGGGCCCCATGGGCGATCCGGACCCCATGGATCTTATCTCGTGCCGAAACGAACCGGGTCCCGTTTCGGCAACAATCTCCATTATCGGCCGAGTGGTCCAAGTAGCTTTAGGTCATGGCCGACTCCTGTTGCAGGGTGGCGGGATTGGTATAACCGGGTATCGGCCACCCATCGGCAAGTTTGGGCCGACATCGGCATCGTCCATGCCATCAAACTCTCTCTAGCCGATCACCACAAGAACGAACCATTGCTAGCGGCCGCTTCTTATCTCTCGGTCGGATGCCCCGAACCGCTTCATGTTCGGGCACGGCCGGCTACCATGACCCTCCCGGACACGGTCATGTTGGCCGATTTGAATATCACGGCGGAGGCCACCCCGGACGCCATCCGCATCAAGTCCACCCACCGGATCAATCCCAAGGACACCAGAGGTTGGAAGGTCTATATCCGGACCTACAACAAGGGGCACGGCTCGGCCGATCGCCGCGAGCACGTTGCCTTTCTCAACATGTGGCTTGACCACTTCTTCTTTTGTGGGGTCAGCGTGAGCCCCACAAACAACTTCTCGCCGATAGCCGATAGATCGGCCGACGGCTATGCCCTTCCTATGGGCAAATATCTTTTAGGGTCGGCGTACTTCCTTCTTCACCAGGTTTCGGTGGAGTTGCGTTTTGGCCGATCAGTCAAGAACCCGGGTGGCCCTTGGTGGTTTATCCGGATGTGGTTGTCCCTTCACACCACCAAGGCCATCGATCCGGACCTCGGTGTCCTCACCTTCCCCGGCAATCACGCAGAATCGGCCACGCCCCGATCCAGCCGGTGTATTTCCTTCGGGGAAGCGCTATCCATGGCTCCAGGGGCGGCCATATCGGATGACACCCCGGCTTATCGGTTCGCTGCCCTTTACAAGGGCCTCAACAATGAAAGTACGGATTGGTATCCGTACATTGATTTTTTCGAGAAGGGATACGATACTCCTTTTCCGATCGACCCCACCTTCCCAACGGCCGATGGGGAGGCGGTCAAGATCTTCACCACCCGCCTCCGCCCTCGTCCGCTGCCGACGGGACTCGCTGCCGGGAGCAAGGCTCTCTGCTCCTACGAGTTCTACCACCCGTCGGTGGCGGCCCGTCAACTCGGCTTCGCCGGTTGCTCCCCGACCTCTTCTATGTGGGGCAAATAAAGGCGCGGGCTACCGTCGACAACGCCGTTCAATGGAATTGGCTCGTCGGCCTCACCGCCGATGTCGTCACCGGCGACTTAGCCGGATTTTCCCGGCGCCCGGAGCACCCGCCTTTTCGACCGCTGGTGGGGCGAGTGGAACCGGCACCTCCGCAGCTGGAACACTCGCTTCATTCTTCTCCGGCTTAGTCCCGAGCGAAGCCTTCGCCGAGGTATGTGTAGCCGATCTATTTCCATAAGGCCGATTTTGTAGATGAAACCGGCCACTCTAAATGCTCACCCTTGTATATTCTTTTTCAGTCGGACACGGAGGAGCCGCCGACCCGGAGTATCGCGTGGCCGGCCGATCGCGTACCCGATGCCGAGCCCAATTGTTCCAAACATCGGCTTCACCGATCGTACTCCCGCCCAAGCTTTTGCGGCAATGATTCGAGGGGCACCAGCTGCCCGCAAGGCCAAGACAAAAACGGCCGCCCCCAGCAAGAGGAAGGCCAATGTGCCAACCGCAGGGCCGATTCAAGCCCCAAAGCGACACCGCGCGCCGGTGAAGCAGCTCGTGCGCCCGTCCGACCCGGATTATTTCAGTGATCCTTCTCCGCCGCGTCGAGTTATTATCGCATGATTGCCGATCCCTTTTTTCACTTTTCATGCTGTCTAACCATGAGTTCTTAGCAGGAATCGGCGGTTCTTCCTCCTCGGGCCCGCGACTCCAACACCCGATAGGCCGATTCGCCCGTCGACTCCTCCACGGGCCAGGACGCCGACACCCGAAAGGCCGATTCAAACGGCTCCGGATCCCGAAGTCACACCAAGCCGGGCCGATCCAAATCCCACGGAGAGCCCAACTCGCTTGGATCGGCTCGCGTCTTCCGAAATCGCCGCCGATTTGGAACAAGGCACCATTGTCTGTCGAAGAACCGGCCGGCCAGGAACCGCCCGCAGCCTTCTCCCGTAAATACCGCTGCCGATGAGCCTGCCGATGAGCCCGCCGAAACTGAACAAGCTGGACATATGCCCGATGCTGCCTCCGAGGATGCCGCCGGAGAAGGAGGATCGGCCGGCCGAGAGCTGATCGGAACACATGAACTCGTGGGTTCAATGGCTCAGCCGATAGACGTCCGACCCACTTCGCATCGACGCTTCGCAGGTTTGTTTTTACTATCTCCTTTTTATTTTCTTGATTTGCTTCTGATTATTAACTTCACCTTATTTTCCTTGGTATTCCAGGCACTAAGCTTCCCTCGTCCCGCGCCGATTTTGGTATCTCGCTTCTAGTCTTAACACCATGGCCGAAATCGCGCGCAGGCTTGAGGCCTCTTCGTTGACTCGCTTGGTGGCCGACGCACAACCCATAAGGGCCCGGTACTTGGAGGTCCGGACCGAGCTCCCGGAGGATGTGCGCGATGCTCTGCACCGCGTGGCATACATGGAGTACCGGCAAATGGACTTCACTCGTGCCCGGCGGCGTTTGGCTCGCCATGCGGAGCAGCAGCAAGCTGCGTTACTCGCCGATAACTCCATCAAGCGCTCCGAGGAGGAGGTCCGGAAGACCTAGGAGATGCAAGAGCAACTCTCAAATCGGCAGGATGAACTGCAAGCAATCAACCAGGAGATTGCCGATTTGAGAGCATCTCCGGCTCTCAAGGAGGAGGCGGCGGCGGTCTTGGAAGCTACTATTGCACAGCTTGTCGGCCGATGTGGCGGCTCAGCAGAAGACGACGGACGAAGCCATTCAAACGGCCGAGAAGATGGTCGCCGCGGCGCAAGCTGATGTCGGCCCCATCGAGGATGACCTATTGGTCATGGCCAAACTCGACTCCACGCCGGCCGGCGCACTATCTCGCTGTCCAAGACTTCTTGTCCCGCGCCGAGGCCGTTGACTATGCTTAGGTGTAATAGGACTTTGAACAAAGTTTTGGTTGTAAACATTTTTTGCACTAAGGGCGATATACAATCATATCGGCCATCCGAAGGCGATGTTCAAACATCGGCTAATTTATCGGTGACTTCCTCTGTCTTACTTTCATATATTTTTTGGGCTAAGGGCGATACTCTCAGCATCGGCCGTCTCAAGGCGATGTGCATCGACATCGGCTGTAGTCTCTTTTAGGCCGAACACTATGAGTTAATCCAAATACTAGGATAATACTCGCTTCAAATACTTTCCATTAAGTGCTCGGCCGAATTCTTCCCCTTCTAACTCTTTCAAAATATATGCATTACCCGGTGCCGATCGGCTAATCAAATAAGGTCCTTCCCAATTAGGCGACCATTTACCAAACCGATTGTCCTTCACACCGATCGGCATCCTAAGCTTCCAGACCAAATCGCCCTCTTTAAACTGTTTCTGCACAACCTTCTTATCATAATGGCGGGCGACCCTTGCTTTATTCTGCTCTATTTTCTCCAATGCATCCAGCCGATTTTGTACTACATCTTCTAATTCATCCATCATCAATCCGTAGTACTGATCGGCCGAAAGCTTTTGTTGCAACTCAATCCTTCCGGAGCTGATAGCTGTCTCCCATGGCAGTACGGCTTCGTGCCCATATACCAGCTGATACGGCGCAACTTGCATAGCTCCATGCCGTGACATACGATAAGCCCACAAAGCGTCCATCAATTTCATGTGCCACTTACGAGGATACTCTTGTATTTTCCGCTTGATTAACTTGATCGGACTCTTATTCGCCGCTTCACTTGTCCATTGGCTTGGGCATAATACGGCGATGAATTAATCAACTTAATTCCCATCTCATCGATAAAAGATTGAAATTCGTCCGACGTAAATACTCGATCCTTGATCTGTTGTGATTGTCTCTGGAATCCCAAACCTATAAATAATATGCTCTTTAACAAACGTTATCACGTCGGCCGTCGAAACTTTACGATAGGGCACTCGCTTCAACCCATTTTGTGAAGTAATCTGTAGCTACCAATATGTACCGATGCCCTTTGCTCGATGCTGGATTTATCTCGCCGATCATATCCATGGCCCAACCTCCGAACGGCCAAGGTTTGATTACTCGGATTCATAGCCGATGCGGGCGCCCTCCGTATAGGCCCGAATTTCTGGCAGTCTTGGCAACTCTTGTAATATTTGAAACAATCGGCCAACATTGTCGGCCAGTAATAACCAGCTCGCCTTAGCAGCCACTTCATCTTATGGGCCGATTGATGCGTTCCGCAAATCCCATCATGTACTTCGCTCATTACCACTTTTGCCTCGGTGTCATCAATACACTTGAGAAGCACCCCATCAATTGTCTTGAAAAATAGTCGATCATCCAACGAACATACTTCAAAGCTTTATATCTTATCTTCTTATCTCGTAGGTTGGGATGGATTGCTCAAAAATTTTCGAATTTCTGTACGCCAATCGGCTTCTTCAATATCAGCTATCTCTAAGCTGTTTTCGGCGAGCCGATATCCGGATGCTAGCTGAGCCAAGTTATTTGCTTCAAAATTCTGCTCTCTTGGTATATGGCTGACTTTAACACACTTGAACCTTTTCATTAACTTCGACACTTTCTATGATATTGCAACAATATTTCATCTTTACACTCATACTCATCGGCCAGCTGACTCACAACCAACAAGGAATCTCCGAAAATTTCCACAAAATCAGCCCCGGCATCGATGAGTAATTCCAATCCTTTTAATACTGCCTCGTATTCGACTTGGTTGTTGGTGTACGCCTCCACCGTAATAGAGTATCCACGTATCGGCCCCCGAGGCGACACAACAACCAAGCCGATTCCACTTCCTTCTTTGCAAATCGAACCATCAAAGAACACCGTCCATGGCACCGGTTCAACATATCCGGCCGAGTGTTCACCGTGTTGCACCACTAAATCAGCCAATACTTGTGCTTTCACTGCTTTGGCCGATTCATAGCCTAAATCAAACTCCGCAATTGCCAACATCCATTTGCCCAACCGGCCTTTGGGGACCGGAGCCGATAGCATATACTTTACGACATCGGCCTGGCAAACGACAAGACATTCTTCGGCCAACGAGATAATGCCTTAATTTCGTGCATGAAAAATACGGACAGAGACATAACCTTTCCACTTCGGATACCGTGTTTCTGCATCAATCGGTTTGCGGCTGAGATAAAATATGACCCGCTCTTTTCCCTCCTGCTCTTGAGTCAATGCTGAGCCGATGCACCTATCATCGGCCGATAAATATAACTTAAAGGGTGTGCCCGACTTTGGCGGAACCATCATCGGTGGGGACACCAAATATTTCTTGATATCTTCTAAAGCCTTTTGATGGATCGGCTCCCACCGAAACTCTTGACTGGCCTTGAGCTTCAATAATGGCGTAAACACATCAAGTCGGCCGGACAAGTTTGAGATAAATCGCCTAATAAAATTAATCTTGCCGATCGTGGACTCGGAGCTTCGTCTTGTTCGTCGGCGGTTCCAACTTTCTCGATAGAATCAATACTCTTAGGGCCGACTTCAATTCCCTTTTCATGCACAATAAACCCCAGAAATTGTCCAATTGAGACACCAAACGCACACTTGAGCGGGTTCATCTTCAGATCCGTATTGTCTTGTCCTCTTCAACACTTCCCCGAGATCAGCCACATGACTTCCAACCGATCTTGATTTCACCATGACATCATCAATATAAATTTCCACCAATCGGCCGATCAAATCGTGATATATAAAATTCATGGCCCTCCGATATGTAGCACCAGCATTTTTTAGTCCGAAGGTCATGACAACCCACTCATATAGTCCCAACGCTCCGGGCATCCGAATGCCGTTTCGATATATCTTCCTCGGCCATAAAAATCTGATTATACCCAGCATTTCCATCCATAAAGCTCAAAATCTTGTTGCCGACGGCTGCATCAACCAACAAATCGGCGTTTGGCATTGGATACTCATCTTTCGGAGTTGCCTTATTCAAATTCCTGAAGTCAATGCAGACCCGCATCTTTCCATTTTTCTTCTCCACCAGCACGATACTAGAAACCCACTCCGCATATCGGCATGGCCCGATGAAGCCGGCTTCATACAATCTGATAATCTCTTCTTTGACGGCTTCATAATACCTAGGGTCAATCTTCCGAGCCCCCGCTTATATGGTCGATATCCGGGTTTAGTGGGCAACCGATGTTCAACAATCGATCGGCCGAGTCCAGGCATCTCGCTATAATCCCAAGCAAAACAATCCTTAAATTCTTCCAATAAGGCCACCAATTCATCTCTTACTTCTTTACACAATTTCTTGCTAATATATGTCGGCCGAGGCTTGTCTCCATCCCCTATATCCACTTCTTCTAATTCATCGGCCGACACAAAACCGTGGCCTAATTTCCCGTCTTCCGGTTCATCAATTGGCCGACTCACCATGTCTTCGAGTGTGTATATCGATCGGCCGATTGTCCGTCAATTCTCCCGTGGGGCCCATCGGAGCAGCCGGGGTACCGACCCCCGGTCACAATAACTCCATCATCTCGTGATGTTTATAGCCTCCGCATCCCAATACGTGCCCGATAAACAAGGCAAGCTCTCTAGACCAGCAAACTCGAAATCGGCGGTTGCAACGGTTACGGACTTATCGGCCCGCACGATTTCGACCTTGTTGCCGACCCATTGAATCAAACACTGGTGCATGGTTGAGGGGATGCAACAATTGGCATGAATCCAGTCTCTCCCTAACAAAGTTGTGTATGCACCTTTCCCGTCAATGATGAAAAAAGTGGTGGGTATGGTTTTGCTGCCCACGATGATCTCCATTATTGCGGCCCCACGCACATCTTGGCTTCTCCCGCTGTAATCCTTGAGCGTCGGATTAGCCCTTATCATTTCTTCCGGCGTCTTCCCGAGCTTGCGGTATGTAGTAATCGGCATGACATTGACTGCCGCTCCTCCGTCGACCAACATTTTCCTCATCGGCGACCCATTGACATAGCCGCTAATGTATAATGCCTTGAGGTGCAAATGATCGAGTTGACCGGCTTATCAAATACCGCTGATTCCGGCGTCCACAGAATCTCCGAAGTTTCCCCAACTGGTTCTTCTTCAGCCGAATTTTCATCGGCCGATCCGACAATCCCGGGCATCGGTGACATCATATTCACCGCGGCTTCAGCCCGGACCACCCGAGACTGCACTTTCGGCCTCCATTGCTTCCGGGGCTTGGGCTCATCATCTTGGTCATCTCCGTAATGGCGTCCACCCTTGATTTCCCGACAACGCATTCTTTGAAGCCTCCTCTTTTGGGTTTTGCTGAGCAAACCACCGGGCACCACCGACATTCGTTCTCGGTTTGATCACCTCTCGAATCTTCATGGTATTGGTAATCGAACTCTTCTTCATCATTGATTGGCCCCGATCGATCGTGAACAGAGGTTCTCTTTGGCACTACGTATCTTCGTTCATCATACCCGTGATCGTAGTCGATTGCTCTTCCGGGGGCCGATTGTCGAGATTCATAGTTGCGACCAATCGGCCGTCCCTGGTAATTTGACGACCCGACGTCACGATACTCTTCCCGGCCAGTGCACTCCGGACAGTCCTCGATAGATGGAAGCTTCATGTTTCGGTCCCAGCAGATCTGAAAGAAAGGACAATCCCAGTGTGGGTCAAAATCTTCTCGGCGGATCACGCTTTGCCTGTACTCGCTGACTTTGACTGATAGATTCCTGTTCATGTGCCACTTGATCTCTTTCTTCCCTCTCCCTCTTCCTCTCATATCGGCGTATGAAACCAGCTGATCCACCACCGATGGTATTGATGTACATCGTATTAGTAGGGAAAGGGTGCCCATCAACTTTCATCTTCTTCTTCACATCAGCTGCTCGTAATACCCCACCGTCAACCGCCTTCCGGATCTCATCTCTCATAGCATAACAATCAACAGTGTTATGATGTGAATTTCCATGCCACTTGCACCACTTAGCCATTTTCTTCAACTCCTCCGGCGTAGGAATCTTGTGATGAGGCGAAAGCTGAATTTTCTTTTCCCGCAGCAGCTGATCAAATATCTCGTCGGCCTTAGATAAATCAAAATCATATTTTCTCTCTTTAGGATTGACATGCGGAGAAAATATCGGCCGTTTGTTATTAGTCCACTCAACTGCATTAATTTCCTCTTCATCATCTTCACCGTCGAAATCAGCATAAGCTACCCGATATCGCCGATTCCTGGTGAGCTGGAGATTCTCTTCCCGGCCAACCGCCCTTCGTGTCACTGTGCCAGCCCATCAAACTCATGTGGGGTAAACTTTTCTTTGATGTTGGAGAATAACCCCGCATAAGCAATTTCGGCCAATCGTTGCTCGTCGGGTTCAGGTTGTAGCATCGTCCCCTCGCAGTCCCGAACCTCTCGTATATAATCAGCTATCGATTCCCCGGTTTTCTGTTTTACCGCCATTAAATCGGACAAACTAAGCTCGGTGATGCCCGTAAAAAGTACGAGTGAAACCTTTTCTCCGGATCGGCCCAACTTTGAATAGAACCAGGCGACAGTCGAAGCAAACCATGAAAAGGCCGATCCGGACAATGACAGTGGGAATAACCTAACCCGCAAAGCCTCCCGAGTAGACGCCTCACCAAGCTGTGCGTCATATCGGCCGATGTGCTCCATAGTCGATGTATTATCTTGCCCGAAAAATTTGGAAAACTCAGGAATTTTATATTTATTGGGTAAAGCCACGGAATCCATCCGATCGGGGTAAGGTCGCCGATATAATGCACTCTTCTCTTTAGGCTTCAAATCGAATTGATCTCTCATCATATCGGCGATTTTAGCCATGAGGCTATTCATATCATTGGGTCCAGCAGCTTGCTGATCCGGTCCCCGTCATATAAGCTGTATTGGGCTGTCCCCCAGCTTGGGTGTATCAACCGACCGTTCCCGGAAATCCCAGTGCTAGTAGCCGGGAATAATGTACCGTGGAGCGATTCCATAATTCATGGCCGATTGGATCGGCCGTCCGATCATGAATCCCTGTCCCCCAGCAGTTGGTCTGTGGAATACCAGTTATCGGCCGTACTATAGTAGGTGAGTTCTCAATTCCACTCGGGCCGATATTTGGTACGTAGAAGAAATTGGGTTGCTGTGCCATCCGTGGGACCGCTGCCACATTGGTTGCTGCCCCCAACTCGAAGTCGGCTGTTGTACATCTTGTCTGTTGCCTTCTTCCGTTACCGACTTCTTGGGGCCACTGTCATCCTCTTTGCCTGGCTGGGTTGCACTCGGTACTTGCATTTGCATTGTCCTTGCCAGGCCATAGGTGAGGTGGCATGCCGTACGGGGGCTGAAACCCTTCCTCGCGGTATGGTACTCGGAGGCTAATTCCCCGATTCGACCGTACAGGAGTGCCGAAAGGCCGAGTGTATGCAGGTCCGGAATACCCTTCAGTGAACAGCCTGCCATCAATTGTGTCCTTGATCAAATTCCCGATGGTGTTGGTCAACACGCCCGATTGATTGATTAGGGCATGATGAACGGACGAGTTGACCATATCACCGAGTTGGTTGGCATCCGGCAGTCTCTGGGCTTTGATTTGGTCTAGTTCTTCCGGATGCAGAATCCGAGGGAAGTCTCCTTTTGTGGCCACTCGCCACGTGTCACTCGTCGGGGCTTGAAAGTACTTTTTCATTGCTTCGGCCAGGTATTCCTGGTACTGCAGTTTTTGTTCTGTCGTCATCTTCCCCCAGGCCGAAAGTGTGTTGTCATCGAAACTTCCCCATGGCCTTTGCCATCCGTCCCGAGAGGGACTGGAACGAAAATCGGCCGATTCTCAGCATCGACCATTGGTGTTCCGTCCTCCCCGACTCGCCTGCATGTACGACATCTTGATCTGGGTTGCTTTTGTCCCACCGGGCGTGCCAAAAAGTGTGTTGACGTCAAAAGTCGCCGACACACCGTCGTCCGGAGAGTCCACCGAAATTCCAGCCGACGCAGAATCCTGTGCTCCCAACGGACCGGCTCAGCTCGCCGATGTTCGTGTGCGCTGGTGCGTGCCGGATGGTTTTCCTGCAAACCAACAAAGACAATAAAAGAGTGTAAAATTCCAGGTCATCGGCCCGGATAGACCGATGTGCAGCCATGGCCGATCACGGCGTAAGATAGACAAAATCGGCCATGAACAGAGAACAGCACGGCCCATCCATTTATGTATTAAATGTTAGGCAAACGAACCGTGGTACAAACGATACGAAATCGGCCGATGCTATAACATGCGATCGGTGACTAGCAGCCGATTTCGTCGGTAAACGATCAAATCATTAAGACTTTGCAGGGATGTGTTATCGAGTATAATGTAAACAGAGCAATTATTAATAGGATGTAATTAGTTTGGTAGCAAGAGGATAGTTTAATCATCAATCAGATCCGTGAATCAGCCGATCGGGTATGCGGCCGATTCTGCCATTGATTATATCGGTGAATTATTTAGATCTATCCAAAGGTATAATGATGATCAATAAGATCATACTTAGTAACTCGGGTTCAAAAGCAGCTTTAACAGGTTTGGCATTAATTAAACATAAAACAGCTTAATGAACGTGATAAGCAATCGGCTAAACACTCCGAAAGAACAAGTAAGACAAATACAACCACACAGATCCCAAATCGACTAGTCGCTCCAACAGGACAAGTCAACCGATGGCACGCGGCTGGACCAGGTCTAACGACCGCGCACGCCCGGCCGATTCAGGACAAGCACAATCATAAACGTCTTAACTATGAAAGTAAATCTGCACCCTAGCCAATCGGCTGCATGCGCCTAGGACAAGTCAACTATCGCAAAGGCAAACACAGGACACGTCAACCGAATCTGCACGATCGAATCGGCCAAGATGTAGAAGAACTTTCATAGCGGCTATCGTGACTCGAACGACCAGATCCGAGCCAATCGGCGCCGTGAGTAAAGGCTGGAACGGGAGGCAGGACAAGTCAAACTACCTCCACCACGAGCCCGGACCAGGTCAACTTGACTCATCCCGGCCGATACTCACTACGCCGATCGAAAACAGATCCGGTCGCCGGATAACTAGCAATTAAGCCATCTAATTACGAACAATGCGCCGAGAATTAGACAACATAATTACCTTATCAAGCCAACGTGTCGTCGACCGGAGCCCCGAAGATCCCCGCGCGAAACAAGTAAAGACTTGACAGAAAATTAGGGTTTGGCGATGCGCCGAAAGTTGTATTGGATGTGAATCGAGTTTACATGTTACATCCGAGTATGTATTTATACTCGGCAAAAAGAATCCTATTCGGACCCTCCTCGAGCCGATTTCCTAACCGACTAGAATCCTTTTTCCAAAACTAACTATTATTTCTAATTTTACAACGTGGGCCGGGCCCATCAATGTTGTGCTCTTCCGTTGGCGTCCGCGCACGATTCCCGGGAGAGACGCCCCTTTTACTCGCCCAAGCGGCCGTCGGCCTTCCGCCCACCGGCCCTTTTTGACCTATAGTCGCCGACAATGGGTCCCTTGGTCAAAAACCGGCGTCAACAACTCCCCGACGGGCCGATATCTTTGTCCACGCGACCGGTTATTCGACCGGTAATGCCATCGTAAGTAACTTCTAACTACTTCCTTCATTTGATAATGTAAAAATCTTTATTAATATCAAACTAATATTTTTTCTTAATCACTTTTCGCAGGAGCTGGAAATTGATCACCCCGGGTAGTCATAAACGCAAGGTGAACGCCGTCCTTGGTGCTTTGGTCGGGCTGCACTTCCCAGGTCAGGTTCACATTGGTGAAAGGTACGAGCCAGCGTGGACTTGGGAGCACTACCGCGTCGCCACCGAGCAAATCGACTCATTCAACGGGTGCTCCGTCAACAAGGCGGATCGAGTGGTGTCGGAATTGTGGGTAAGTCTTTCTCGCTCTACACTTTTCATTCATTGTACACTTATGCAATAAAAACTAAACACATTATGTCTACATGCAGGAATTCTACACTTGTGAGCCAGGGTACGAGGAGATGGCTAAGGTTGTGGCTAACAACCGATGTCGGAAGCTCGTGAAGGACATGCACTACGAGGCGCAAATTCGGTGCGTCATTAACTACTATGGCCATATCCTCCGTAAGAAGATAACCAAAGATGCGGCTAGGACTGTGAAGCTCACACGGGAGCAATACTTGCAGGTAAATATAGAGTTATCTCGGATTTAATGCATTGCTTCATTTGATTTTTTGACGTCACTCGTCTGTCCCGTGTAGGTGCCGGCGCCGTGGTGCCGTAACGACGATTTGTGCTGGGAACGCATAGTGGACAAGTGGTTCTCACCCGAGTGGGAGGAGATGCACAACGCTGGCCGAGCCCGGCGTGCGCTGATGCCTGGTCCATCTCACCACCAAGGCAGCCTTAGCAACGAGGAGTACAAGGCTCGATGGGTATGCAGAGTCATTTATTTGTTTTATCTCCTAATTATGCATAAATAGTAGTGAACTTGTTGTTATTTTGTTTGCAGTCCCGGTCACATGGAGGCGCCGAGTGTCCCGAGTTCGTGGGCTGGCCTATGGCCCACCAGAAATAGGCTACTCAGGCCAGCTACGACCCCGAAAACCCTCCTTCGGCTTACAGCAACCCCTCCGTCTACTCCCGTATCACCGCATATACGGAGGTGGGTAAGCAACTCTATGGCTCGGAGTGGGATCCGACCGCCCACCCTATTGATGCTGAGGTGGCCATGAGGGCGGGAGGAGGCAAGAAGCATGGCCGGTTGATCATAGGCGACGGCACTCGTGGACACGAGCAGTTGCCCCACCCTCTCACGGATTCGGGCGAGGGACCCAGCCACTGCCCCGCCTATACGTCCACGCCGGACCGTCGCAGAGCTGCAAGTGCAGAGACTTGAGGTTATTTCTGCTTCACTAAACAATTATTCAATTTCTAATCACGTATTATCACTGCATTGTAACAGTTCAATGGAAACTTTTGTAGGCCGAGCTCGCCGAAGAGAGAAGGCAGCCACAGGAGGAATCGGCGCGACAGCAGGGGATATGGCCAACTTGTTTGCTTTCATTGCCCACATGCAAGCTGAGTTGGCAGCAGGACGACCACCGCCACCGCCTCCAACTATGTCTCATATGTTTCCAGTCACTCCTCGGGTAATCAAGAAACATTGGTCCATTTACAATTACTTAGAGACTAAGATAACCTAGAGAATTAGATATTGTAGAAACTTACAATCTTAACTAAAATGAGTATTCTCTCGGTTTGCAAACTTTTCTACTTTTTGCAGAACCTATCGGCGGCATCGAATGCCTCGGTGAACATGTCACCTACGTTGCCCTCGCAGCAGTTGTTCCCACAAGTGCCGCCGTTAGAGCCCCCACCCTTCGGCCCACCGCCGTTCGAGCCACCACCCTTCGACCCACATCTGTGAAATCATGGTTTGTTATACTCGTGGACGGCCTACGAATGTTATGTGTTGTTTGTGACAATATTTGTGATGTTATGAGACAAACGGATGATATATGTGTTTTATTTGTGATATATGTGTCGTGCGATGATATGTGTGATGAATTGATGATTATGTGATATATTTCTGCTTTGTTTGATATATGTGCTATTTGAAATGTTAAATGAGGTATCCGGGGCTAAAAAAACAGAAAAGAATATGGACACAGATGGTCGTTTTGCCGTGTGCCATGGTCTTGACACACGGCAAAGCGACCATACTGGGATTTCAGTTTGGTCACTTTGCCGTGTGTCAAGACCAGGGCACACGGCAAAGTGGTCTTATGGTCGCCGTGTGCCACGTCACAGGGCACACGGCAAAGTATATGTTTCGCCGTGTGCCTGGTTCTCAGCACACGGCAAAACAAAAAATGTTCGCCGTGTGCCAGGCGACAGCACACGGTAAAATAGAAAACATTTCGCCGTGTGCCTGGTGCTCGGCACAGGCAAAATGGACGTGACGGTGCTGTTATTTTTGCCGTGTGCTGGCTGTGGCACACGGCAAATACTCGCCGTGTGCCCGTGCTTTGGCACACGGCGAAGGCAGCTTCGCCGTCTACAGCTTTCGCCGTCGGATGTTTGCCGTAGGCCACCGACGGCAAACATCTTCGCCGTGCGTGTGGGCGCCTTCACCGTGTGCCGCGGGGCACACGGCAGCTACCTGGTTTCCGGTAGTGATTTGATCAAATATGCACTTTGGGATATTATTAAGCATACGCAAGAGAAAAAGAAGAATCGCATACACACCATTTCTTGTCTCTGACAGAATGTTAGATTTGCAGTCCCTGTGGTGCCATTAATCATTTTAAACTGGACGTATATGGGAATAACTTTGTCATTCTTGAACCCTTCACTTGCAGTTGGAAATGACGTTGCAAGATTAATGCAAGGTTTTTCTCCACAGGCAAATGCGAGAGGTTAATTCATTCACAGTTGAGCTTTATAGGGAGTAAAACACTTGGTTGGTTCAACAGCCCGTGTCCTGATTCACCTATCAAATTTGATGCGCACTCTACACACTAATCAATTATAACTTTTGGCACCAGAACATTCTTAAAGATTATCGTCAACCAATATATAATTGAGCATCTCGTTTCTCCATTCCGGCAGGCCAGCTGGTATCGCTGGTACAAATAAACACATGAAAAAAATTTAAACAGTTGGTAAGGCATTAAACATGACGAAGAAGAAGCATAAATCTGCTCCTGCAGGAATGAGAGGCACTGGCAAGCAAGCTACCATGGATATGATCTTTGCGGAACATGGCTAGGACAATTATGTGTTTTCAAAGCAATATGCATTTGCTACCTGCAGAGGCGAAGTTGGATCACTGCTGAAAATGGTTCCAATGTGTGGTATTTATGCCTAACTTTCAGCGGTTCAGCCTGTATATTATTTCCAAATAAATTTGCTTTCCCTAACCTTGTGAGTAGGAGAGTTGAGATCATACATCATGTGAGTGTATCAGTGCATTCAATCTTGCACACAAGCTTTGAGGAGTATCACTATATATTTGACACACAGCATTGCACACATAAGCAATGGAGCCAACAAAAAAAAAATACATAGCTAAACATCAGGTGTTAAAGGTACCGAAAAATTGTTTTGAAGCAGAAAATCTCTCCGAAATGCACTTAACACATGACACTGACACCACAAAAAATATTACTAGAGATCACCTTGAACAAATAAGTCCCCAGTTTATTTGACTCGTTGTAAAGATACACATGTAAACTATATAACAACAAGAACACATATTCTAGAGCCATACTATGATATCCATGGGCTTTCTAGTATACAAGCTACATCTGATCAAGCGTACGCGCAAGATCTCAGTTATTATTCTTGAAAACACATATGACGGTAGGAGACTTAATTGCATTTCATTACCAACCGCCGAGAGAGCCCAAGCGGCAAGCTTATATTTATAGTTGCCTCAGACGGCACGCTTGACGGCCTTGCTGTAGCCGTTCTGCAGGTCCCAGTACCTGCTCCAGAGCATGATCCCGCCATAGTTCTTCGACTTCTGAACAATAGGCAGCACCTTGGACGTCAGTGTTGCCGGCGGCACATACCCGCTCCCTGCCGCACGCGGCGCTGCTGGCAGCCCGAGGTAAATAGAGCTCTTGGGAAGGCTGCTGGTCCACTTGTTCCATGCCCGGGTAAACGCCTCCACATTGCCGGCCCGGTAGCTGCAGACGGGGTTATTGTAGAACTGAACATGGACGCGGTCAAAGAGCCCGGTCCGCAGCGCCTCCCCCAGCATCCGATCCGGGTAAGGGCACTGCGGTGCCGCCGTGATCCACACCTTCTTTTTACCACTGCTGTAGTTCTTCAGGTACCTCGCGAGATCATCGTAGTGCTTGTTGCTTCCAAGCTCAATGTCGAAGTCGATGCCGTCCAGCACAGCGTTACCGAACGGCCGGGACTTGGAGCGGCCGCCGAGGTAGAGGTCCCACAGGTGGTCGGCGACGGCCTTGGCGTCGGCCTTGGAGGCAAGGGAGTACTTGCCGATGCCACCGCCGATTGCGAGGAGCACAAGGATTTTCTTGGACTGGCAGAACTTGACGTCGGGGCCCACGTCGCTCCAAGAGTGCCCGGCGAGGTTGAGCTTGTACTTGCCGCCGCCGAAGTCGGTAAGGAAGGAGATGATGACCGTGGAGTAGAGGTTGCTCTCGCAGGCCTTGCGGAGGCTCCCCTCACTCGCCGTCTGGCCCCAGTACACCGTGATCCGGCCGGTCTTCCCTGCCGCTGCGGCGGTTCCGACGGATGCGAGGAAGACGCAGAAGGTGATGGCCAACACCAGAGGAGCTGCCTTCTTACCCAAGGCCATGGAAGATTGCTTGTGTTTAATTTGTGTATTTTTATTGGTGTTGCAACTGTTGGTGGATGCATGGATTTTGTCCTCCAAGTAACTGCTTTTATAGAGGAGAATGGGGACTGTTTCTGGGAGCTGAAGCAACCTCAGAGGATGAGCTGTTATCCGTTACATGGAGTTATAAGCTCTCAACTGTACGATGATTCAGCTGGACCATGAGATAAGGTTGTTTATAGTGGGGTCAACGGGACGTGTCACATCGGGAAATGTAATAGTGTTTGTCTATGGGCGGATTTCTAGGGTAAACTAGTCTACGTGTTAATTTGTCAGCGAAGTACCGCTAAAAGTAGTCCTTATCTATTGGCTCTGTTTGATCGTGTCAATGCATTTGCGTGACGTTTGTCTATGAGCGATTCCTACAAGATCTTCCTACAAGATCTATATATATGTATGTTCCTTATATATTCCAATTTCCACAGCATTAATCCATGGTAGCGGCCGGAGTCTAAGAGTGAATTCGAAGTAACTTGCTTCGGTCCGGGTCCATGATAGGACTTGCGACCCGGTATTCAGGTGATGGTCAACCGCTATTGTTTATGTTTAATGGAATTAAATCCCCATGATCTGTCTAAGTGTAAATCGCAAAACCTTTGATTATAACAATATACTAGCATAATGTACGTGCGACACGCACGTGTTCTCAAAATCTAATAAATAAAAATATTTTATTCATAGAAAGTAAACATATAAATTGAGATGAATTGAAGAATAGGTTCAATATATTCAGTGATAAAAATATACCTCGAGCCTATATATAAAGAACAATAGTCTAGTTTTGCATTTGGACTTGAAAACACCCCTAAATGAGAGATTTTCAAGTCCAAAATAATGGCCATTATTTTTCCTCAACAAATGGCCATTAGTTCAAGGGTAGTTTAGTAATCGCACTAAAAAATTAATATTTTTTATCATACAAACTTGTGTTAAATACACTAAAACTTGACTACAATAATAATGATGATGATTAATCAAATTTAAAATAAATATTTTATAACATATTCTTGTAAAAATTGACTAACTTATTAGTTACGATGAATTTTTGTATTATAATTATATTATTTTGACAATATTACCCTTACTAATGGCCATTAGTTATTAACTTCTAAAATTTATTCTACACCGTTAGATCCAACTAATGGCCATTAGTTAAGGCAAAATAATGGCCATTATTTTGGACTTGAAAACACCCCTAAATCTATTGTCCCATTCAGCTATTGCATGCAGTGGCATGCTTTGGAAGTATGATCTTTAAGCTCATTGGTCCAGTCCCTAAAACTATATAGATAATTGAGTGTGTGTGTGTGTGTATATATATATATATAAAGTGAAACAGTACTAAGCTGCTTAATTAGAAGAAGTGGCTCTGGTATCAATCAAATGCCCAATGTGTTGCTGATGTAAAGAACAAAATTCTTCCATGATAAAAACTGAAAGAAAAAAAAATAACAGAAAAGAACATCACCTCCACAACAGTTCTATCAACAATTTTTTATGGCAGCTTAGGTGTTTTGGCATTGCCTCCATATGGAACCTCCATTGAAGTAAGAATAATATACGTAATATATTAGGATAGCACCGAACTATATAGAGAACAAAGACATATGCCTAATTTATTCTTAGATAAATGAAAACAATATATCATGTTTTCCGTGTCGTTGTAATAATGACCCACTGCCTCGGCGAAGCCTAGTTTTGTTGTGTAACCAAAACAATGTTGGTGTTCCTTTGGGGACCCACCACCGTCGTCACATCTAGGCTTAGGCATCATAATAGAAATTGATTTTTCCTGAAAGATCTATTTGAAAGTCAACCAATGATCTCAGATATTTATGCAAGATGAAGCACCACAGCGGAGAGGTCGCCTATCAGAATCTGCCCTGCGCCAGGACACGATGGAGATGTCGCAGAGTTGTGTGTTCCAAGGTAACCTGTACTATCTGCCGTCTCCCTCATACAGCGGTCGCTAGATGCGAATCACGCAAAGTCATGAAGCTCTAGCTCGACAATTAACTCATCCAAAGTGATTCTCAGCGAAATCTTGATGCAATTAATCCAGAACCCTGACAGCCATGCGATGACATGAGTAACAGAATACATGTCACCGACCCCGAAGACACGATGTTGCAGCCAATCGGCCGCATCTTTGGCCCGACAACGTAGATGTTCAGTAAAGCTTCCATATTTTAGCACGGGAATTTTTCATTGGGCAAAGTAGATGGAAAGCAGAGTCCATGCAAGAGAGAGGCCCAAATATCAGGTTATACGTGCGTGGCTTGTACTAAAAAATGATCGGGAGGCAAGTGAGAACACCAAACTTGTTACGATTGGAGAGGCGAGACACAGAACGATCCTGATTGCGCTCGACACAAAAAAAGGACGCCACGTCAAATAAAGAAGGGACGCCGACGCTCAAAGGGACGTTCTATTGGATGTGAGCCGACGGGTACGCGGGTGGGTATGATATATTTCTGGTGACAAAAAGTCTACTAAAAAGCCGAGTCTCTCTAGAAACACCTTTTTCTTCTATCTACCCCCTTATCCACTTCCACTAATTCTTACAATGTGGGTTTAACGTGAGGGGTACATAGTATTATTCCTAGGTGAAAAAGGGTTTAAAAATTTTCGCTCCTAATAGTATAGATAATAACGCTGGTCGCCCAGGCTGATTACATGAATAGTTCACAGACCCGGTCAAGCACGACTTCACCACCTAGCTAGGAGATCAAATCACGACAATACCCACTAACATCCGCAATGGCACTATGTGAGCAATATTCCAGCCACTACATATATATAGTTTTATATTAGTATACAAGCATCATGTCTAATAAGTCCACCAAAAAACTTGATATACAATGAGGGCGTCTAAGGATATTCGTGAGTCATTGTCGAGCATGGACATCATCCATCGCCTGTTGGTTATCAGTACCAGTGGATCCTTGAAACCGGGTTCAAACTACTCTTACCTACTTTGTATTGAAGGCGAAATGAGTGTGCTGGAACGGTCAAACCAACCATTTAAAAGACTCAAGATACAAATAGATGCACAAAAGTCAACCATTGCTCTACAAATCTAAAGATTTGTGACAAATGAGCATAAAATTCAAAGTAAATTACAAAGCCAAAATTCTACTAGATTTCAACATGATAACTAGAAATAGTACATGGGATAGATTCCCCTTACCCTAGGAAACAGATCTATCCAAGAAAAACGAACTCAAAACCTCCCCTCCCTTGTTTTTCGATTTTTGCCCCAATTTTCGGGCCGCCAACAGTGGAGAAGCTCACTGTGTTGTCCGAACCCGTGTATTTATAGCAGGGAATTTGTACCGGCGGTTGGAATTGTCCACCGCCTCTAAAAAAACTTTAGTAACGGCGGATGATAATGTCAACCGCCGGTATAAATGCTGGCCCATTTTAGCGGCAGTTGGAAAAGCCAACCGCCGCTATAAGTCCTCTATAGCGGCGGCTGGCATTTCCAGGTGGCCGGCCCAGCACTGTAGCCGCGGGCCGCTTTTGGCCGCGCCGCTAGGCCGATTTCGGCCCCGCCGCTACAGTGTGGTTTTGCTGTAGTGCAAGTAGGAACCTATGAGAATCTAATTTGAACTAACAAAGCTTATTTAGAACAATCCGTTTAATTTATGTGAAGTGGAAGCCATCACAGTATGCAGCAGGTAGCTGAATGAGGATTTCGTCGGGATCATGTGGATGATTATGTTCAGGTCAACGGGACGTGGCAAATTGAGCAACTGGCAGATTTGTCATGTAACCTAGTCTATATGTTAAAGGTCCTGAAATACATCACTTGGCTTTATTTGAAGGCGTCTTGAAAGAAATACATCAATGAAATAGAAGTACAATGCTAAGTACTCCCTCCGTTCTTAAGTTGTTAACGCCGTTGACCATTCGTCCTATTCCAAAAGATTAAGAACTATCAAATATTTTATTATTATTTTGCAAGTAGTGGCCAAGAAGGATACATTTCGGTATTTAGGATCCATGTTACAAAAGGACCCACATTGGTGAAGATATCAAACATAAAATTTCAGCCAGTTGATCGAAATGGCATCAAGCTTCGGTGTCTTCCGTGACAAGAGAGTGCCACAAAAGCTAAAAGGTAAATTCTATAGGACGGCAAATCGCCCGATGATGTTGTGCGGTGATGAGTGTCAGTGTTATGTGCAATAGTTGGGCTAGGACTACTGGCGACCTAGATGGCCGGCGGCTGCTGCTATGGTGCTGGTGGCATGCGGCTAGGGCAGGGCGCAAGGGAGAGAGGCTGAAGAGTAGCAAATGGGGACTAAGACCTTCTTTTTACTTGATTAGATCTGATTACAATCCTCTCATTATATAGAGAGGCTTTCTTGACTCCTAAGCAACCTATTACAATTTATGAAAATACCTAAACATCTTAATTGTTAAGTAACCCTAGGTGGGCTTGGTGCTACAATGCCACGTGGGTACTGTTCACGCGCATGAACAGTACCTAGGCCGGCCCAATAGCACCCTGCTAGGCCATAGGCCCTTCTGCCCATAACACCACCGCCCCGTCGAGAACCAGCACGCCCTCGTGCTGGGTAGCCATCCTTCCATGAGCTGAAATCGACGGGACTACTGGATGAAGAGTCCGAACAAGCTTGATGAAGACCGTCAAGTTGCCAAGGATGAAGTCGGTGAGGAGGTTGTCTCGGGTGAGGTCGACGTCGAAGAAGACGGTGTAGCTCAAGTTCCCAATATCGCTTGTGGTAGCGAAGTGATACGAGGTCCGTGTAGTAGGACTGCCCGGGGCAGCAATGATCATGCGGGGAACGCCGTAATCGAAGTAGCGAAGACAATCATCTCTTGGAGGCTGGGTGACGAACGGCGGAGTGCCCTGTTCTAACGACACTAGAAATTCGTCGAAGGTCACGACGAAAGGGTCGTGTGGTCGTGGTCGTGCAGCTGTCAAGTGGACGTAGTGACCGAAGAGGATGCCGAATTCGGTAGCTGAGAATGGGTCAACAGCTCCATCGGGAACTCTGTAAGCCATATGTCGAACGTGGAAGAGGTCATGGCCGGCAAGGTTGACAAAGCGAACATCCACCGATGCAATGCTTGAAGTAGGCAGCTCCACAACTTGGCGAAGAAAAACCTCTTCTCCATGCTGGAGGAGGGTGTAGTGCCGAGATGTCCCTCGGTGCCGTGGAGGATAGAGAGGATGGTGGTGACATGGTGAGGTCCCCCCACGATGGCCATCGGAGTCTCCATAGGTGCTGGTGCAGGTGCCGCTCGTGGTGGAGGAAAAGTCGGTGCCGGATGAGGGTGCAGTGTCGAGATGTCCACTCATGGAAGAGTTGTCTCGTGCTGGTGAAAGCTCCGAAGCCCCATAGAGTTATGATGAAGAAGAGCCTCCTTGTCGTGCCAAAGCGAGTGCCCGGGGAGACGATGCAGCCAGGCTGACGTAGCAGCGATGTAGAGCCCACTAAGAAGATCAGGCCACCTTGGCTGGTCCATGCTCCGGAGAACACCAAGCTCAAGATGCGAGCCATCGGGGCCTCTCTAGGTGGAGCGATCTGTAGGGCCTATTGTTGATGAAGGGCTGAGTTGTTACTGACCAATAAGGCATGTCATCCGTCAATGTAGGACACACCGATGATCGCGCAGGGGTCCGTCAATGGTGGTGTTGCTACCATCATGGTGTTGAACAGCAAGTGATTGCCATGGTGGAAGGTGCTCTTGGGTAGAAACAGGAGCAGAAGATAGCAAGCAATAAACAACCAAATAAGAATTGTAGGATGCTTACGCTTAGTTGTTTCTGGTTTGCGCTCCTTTTGAGAGATAGGACCAATCAAAGGAAGTACACTCATTATAAAGGCGAGGACCATCATATAGTTGTCCCTCAAGGCATCCTTGTTGATAGCTGCTAAGGTAGACCTCTTGATGTTGTAGAGGAGAGGAGCAGTGGGCATTATGTTGATTTGTGTCCGGTCGTCGATCAAAGCTGAGGGGACCACCAAACTTTCTTTGCGGCCAAGATCAACAGCTGAATGAGCTTCAATTATTGTTGATTGGATCTCGGCGTTGTCCACCGCTAAACCGGTCGAATCTCCCACATGATTAATTTGTAGAGAATCCGGGGTAGATGTAGGTGCCGTGATTATTGCGCTCGGATCCGGAGGGATTGTGCCATCGATAGGGCTGATCTCTAGTGGCGCATCTGTTGTTGCCTCTGTGATGTCCTTTGATGTGGTAGAGATCTGTCCGTGATATCAACGATATTTGGCGCAGCCACAAAAGCACAAGTAACATATGCGAAGACCTCGGTCGTTGGAGCCGAGACAATGTTCTCCACAACAACGATCTGTAGGGGTGCCATTGGGGCGAGTTAAGGTATGGGGGATAGCAGATCTGCGATGTCCACGGTGGTAATGGCCTCCGAAACAACCAATGGCAACCGATCTGCAGAGTGAACAGTACCAGGTGCGAGAATCTCGGTTGGCGGGGCCGATATGATGTTCTTCATAGCAGAAACTTCCAGATCTGACATGTGAACAGTATCAGGGATACTATTCACAGCGTGAACAGTAACCTTGGCATTGATTTTGGATCCGGTAAGCGAGATTTCCAAGGGCAGATCAGTTGTGGCACCTATGTTGTGGTCGGGCTTGATGGCGATGATGGCTGCTGGATTTGCCGTAGATGCCCGCAATCGCCTTTTTCACGGCGTCGATGGTCGGTGACCGGCGACCGGCTTCTTCTAGCTCACGGCGCTTGGCTTGGAACGCCGGGGTGTTGTTGAGGACGGCGATCGTCTCCGTGGGTTGCTTCATCACCATCTCGAGGCCTGGGAAATACTCCGTGAAGAGACCGTTGGAAGACATGGTGGTGGTGGTGAGTGATTGAAACAAGGCCTCCGAATACCAGGTGTTATATGCAATAGTTGGTCTAGGGCTGCTGGCGACCTAGATGGCCGGTGGCTGCTGCTATGGTGGTGGTGGCATGCGGCTAGGGCAGGACACAAGGGAGAGGAGAGGCGTAGAGAGAGGCTGAAGAGTAGAAAATAGGGACTAAGCCCTTCTTTTTACTTGATTAGATCGGATTACAATCCTCTCATTATATAGAGAGGCTTTCTTGACTCCTAAGCAACCTATTACAATTTATGAAAATAACTAAACATCTTAATTGTTAAGTAACCCTAGGTGGGCTTGGTGCTACAGCGCCACATGGGTACTGTTCACGCGCATGAACAGTACCTAGGCCAGCCCAATAGCACCCTACTGGGCCATAGGCCCTTCTGCCCATAACAGTTAGCCTACAAAAGGCGACATGTTTAGCTGTTGTTGAGCGTAGTAGAGATGCACATGTTGTGTTGGGTTTGCCGGCATACACGAACGGATCGAGTGCGGAATGATGATATCCGTGAAAAGTTGGAGTGGCACGGATAGAGGAGAAATTGGTTCAACAACGGTTGATATGGTATGGACATGTTCAACGGAGGCCTCCCGAGGCACCGGTGCGTAGTGGGGTTCTAAAGCGAGATGATAATGTGAAGCGAGGTAGAGGTCACCCAAACCTGACTTGTGATGAGTCAGTTAAGAGGGACATGAAGCAGTTGAATATCTCTAAGGAGCTAGCTATAGATAGGAGCGCTTGGTGATAAGCATTAGACGTGCCTGAACCGTGACCCTTTTCTTTCTCCTTACTTACCCTCATCTCTACCTTTTTACCTTGCTTGGGATAAAAGGCTTTGTTGTTGTTATCATCGTCGTTGTCGTCGTCGTTGTTGTTTCATCATTAAAGAAAGTTGAAACGTGACTTATAATTTTACATATTTGAAAAAATATTTTGAATAAGACGAACCGTCAAAAATAAAGAAAAAGTTAATGACGTCAACAATTAAAAAGGATGGGAGTACATAATAGTTTTGTGATAACAATGCCAGCTGGAAGCATGCATGCAATAGTGCTTCGGAAAAGGAATTTATTACTATAGTAAAGACCCATGACTGGACTCATTCCCTGATTTTGACCTTAAGGACGGCCACGATAAAGATCAGGTCACGGCAAAGTGGTTAGTAACTAGCTCACCATAACATAAAAGCTAGAGTGGTCGACCTATACATCCAAAGTAGCTTGAGGACTTAATCAGTAACTTCTGCCTTTGATGACCAGCTCGTGAAAAATCGGGTCACGGATTAACAAATATACAGCCTGATTTAAAGTATACAGCAGCATGGCGCATGCTATATATGAGGATGCATTGTATACCTATATGTAATAGGGAAAATCCAACTCTGTGTGCAGAAATTGATGGTATTGACTGCTTGATTCGTTGCCAAACCCCAACCAGGTACTGTGGACAAGGAGAGAATACCAAAGAAACTATATGACGAGATAACACTACGGAACACGTACGTACGGGAGGATGAACACGGCTTGTCCCAATTGGCTAGTGGTGGATAATGTGGCTATGCACCTCTAGCCATCCAGGTTCGAGCCCCCACAACCTCGAACGTGGGTGCCTATCTTTGGTCGTTTTCTTCTTCTTAAAGAAAAATCACCTAACTCCTCATATGTTGGATCTCTTTTTTTTTCCTTGGAACAGGTACTGGTTTCTGGAGACTGGGTACAGTGCAAGCCTCAAGCATGGCAATGCACACTGGACGCATAGGTTCCAGAAGATTATTTTCCCAATGCGGTGTGCAGAATAATGCATTTTTTTTCATTTTCATCGGAGTATATATGTTGCCAGGAAACCAAATGCGATAGGTATATATATGTGCAATGTTGCTCTCACTCCCATTATTTTTATGTTAATAATGTGCGCTTAACAAAAGTGGATGATATGTGGAACTGATGGAAAAAATAAGGATCAAGTCCACTTTACTCCCTTCAAGTATTATCAAGATCCAGATAACCTCTAAACTATTGTTTGGTTTGTTTTACCCCCACAACTCCATAAAAGAGTTCCTTTTACACCTTTTATTGGTATTCTAATCCCAATTTATTTTTGTAGTCCGGGATTAAGCTGAAATTGTTGTCATTTAACTTTTGTAGGGCATGGCTATGCGCATATTTATATCGACATCTTGATTGTACGATGTGAGAAAGTAGCGAATGGGTCATATAACACATGCTTATATTGAGTTTTTTTTTGCGCAATCCACTTTCTCCGCTCACTCACACAACAACATGGTGAGGGATAAAACTAGGCTTTAGTTATAGGATGTTAATGGTGGACGAGGTTGATGACATGATTTACATCACAACATCTGACACATGTGTTGTGGGATATGACTAGGTCAGCAACCTAACATATAACATAATCTATAACTCGATAATAGGGGGTGCCCTCTGACCTTCTCCCTTCCTACAGGTGTTTTCAAGACACTCGGCCACTAGGAGCTCGCGCTCACAGATGATGCATCCATCCTGCTCTCATTGAATGTTAGATTTGGCTAAATCACTAGGTTACTAGATAGTCTACCTTGTGTATAACACCCAGAACTGCAGATACCTAGGCACTGATTATTAATGATGAATGATATACATTCAGGCTTGAGTGGCATCAGGGATTTATGCTCATCCGCGTCGACGACCACGAGTTTTTGTCTATGCAAGGCATGCATCACCCGAGATTACAAAGAGGGTCATTCACATTTTTGTGCAAGTGGGCCTGTCGTGGCATGATCCATCTTAGTCCAAAAGCATTATCTACAATTTATTATTACTTTGTACTTTTTCCGGTGCATTCAGTTTGTGACATTCAATGAACCTTCTATTCATCGTAAGCAATTTTCTTCTTGAAAAATCTTAGCATACTCTACTCTGAATTCCTATGCCACCCCAAATATGTGTTACGGAAGACTTGAAATCAATCACAGCCCGTGATTTTCAAAGAAATGTGAAGGGAAAAATATCAATGAAAAAATAAAGAAGAAGGGGTATCTCTGGACACGCCCTCACCCCTAGTGATTTCCTTATCTTGCACAAACTGATTTCCGATGATCACAGCGTGCAAAAATACAGTATTTTTACGTGAAAATGGCCGAATTAATTGAGTCTATAGGTCCAACCCGAATGTCCTACTCATGTACAACTCAAGCTATTATAGAAACTAGATATTATCATTTGGAAATTTGGAAATTTTAACAGTTAATTACTATATATTCATCCAGTTGGAACAAAGTTGGATGCTCGGATTTGACCTAAGCAATTCTCAAATTAATTATGAATGTTACAATATCACGGCATGCACATCCAGAAAAAGTGTATCGTGTTTTTCTATTCGTACCATTCTTGATTGGTAATTTCTATAGCAAACAAGGCATGCACGTCGGTAAAACAAAACTATGTGAGAAAGTGATACATGAGTAAATCAAGTATGTGCCAGGATCCATCATGAATGCACTATGCATGTGCAGAAACAAAAGAGAGAAAATATGTATCACGTCCAAAACAGAGAAACACCTATCACGTTCAACCAAATTATAATATGTACGACCAATAAGCATACACTACAACAAAAACGTCTTGTAGCCAAAGAGCAAAAATAAAATAGAGATGGTCAAAAAACAAACCGTAGCTACAAATAGGCCTCTATTTCTAGCCACGGCCCATCTTCACATACCCAATCCGGCCTGCAGCCCGCCAGCAAACCACACCTATAAAAAATGGGAAATCCTAGCCCCTCACCTCACTCTCCTCCTCCTCAGCCGCTTGTCCCTCCCCAGTCCCCACACTATCTTGTCACCTACGGCCCTCCCGATCGTGTGGCACCCTCCCTCCGGTAGCCCTCACGGTGGCGAGGCCACCTCTCACCCCGGCTCCCTTTCTCCTCGTCCTGCCCTCACCACCCCCTCGCCCCTCACCTACTAAGGCAACGAGCGACGGCGAGGCAAGGCACGATAGCGGCCATCGGGGCGGCGGGATGCACGGAGGGGCAGCGGCCATTGGGGCAGCGGGATGAGTGGAGAGGTAGCGGCCATTGAGGCAGCGAGATGCGTGGAGGGGTGGCATCCTCCACGGCAGGCACGAGCGGCCTCCTCCACTCCGTAGGTGGCTAACGGTGGGTAGATTGGCCCCTAGGTTGTCGGCAGTGGGTGGATCCAAACCCTAGGTGGCCTGCAGCGGCCTGATGTCGCCCCTACCATGTGGTGTCTTGAGACAGGCGGCCAAGGCGCGGTGTCTGGAGGCAGGCGGCGGGACGCAGGCTCCATCGGCTCAAGGATGGCGAGGCAACGGGCGGTGGCTCTGTCGGATGGCAACCGGGCTCGAGGCAGGCGAGGCGGCTGGGGCAAGCACACATGGATCTGAATGGCAGGGTGGGCGGGCGGGCGATTCACGTAGGCATGCTGTGGTCTCTTCCTTTTTGTTTCTTAATTTAGACAGTAGCGGCAGGTGACCTTGAACCCCAAGCACCCGCCGCTACAGTGTGCTACTTTTAGCTACGGAAACGTAGCGGCGGCTGGCCTCACCTGCTGCTATAGTGGCTTTTTGACCGTGGCTATAGTGGCTTTTTGTTATAGTGATACTGCGTTCATGGCAAATTTATGACCAACAAAAAAAAAAAATCACGTGGCATGCAAAATACTAACAGTTTTGAAAAAGGAAAATTGTGTGGTTCACCCTATTTTCGAATCCAAGTATACTTTGCATGATTAACCCTAGTTTTTAGATTGAAGTTGCCTTTTGACCCTGATTTGCACCGTCCGTTAATTAGTATCAGCCATTTTCATAATTAATAAAAATAAAAAAGAACATATGGGTAATAGAAGTTATAAGTCATGGACGAAATTGCCCTTTTCTTGACAAACTCATTGCTCTCTATGTTGAGGAGTCTTCCTTCTATCCTCGATCCCTAACCCTAGCGAGCAGAAGGGAGGAAACTGCAGACCAGAGCAACGCGAGGGAGCTTCAGCGTGGAGCGAAGCAAGAAGGACTTGCGTTGCTGCCCTGGGTGCGACTGCAGTGAGCTGCGATGAGGGTCCACACCTAGGCAGCAAGGTAGCGGGCGGGTTAGACTAGGTGGCACGGCGTTGGCCCGGTTGACCTGGGTGGACGCACATGAGTCACCTGAGCGTGGCTAGCGGCAATGTGGGGGGGGGGGTGGGGGAGCTTTTTGCTATTTTGCCCACGAGTTTGGTGGGCTTCGTCGGAATGCCCACCGCTCGTGGGGCTTCTCTAAAACGCCCACTAGTACATATATCTGACCGCTTAAATGTCCATACCTATTAGATACATTCATTTTCTTTTCTTTTTTACTTTAACACATCAGGAAATGACCAAAGTACCCCTCGCTCTCCTAAACATTATTTTCCAGCAATGATATCAGATTGGCGCCATCGGTTTTGAACAAAAACAGAATTTGATGCAAAAGAGCAAAAGTGCAGTCTGGGCATTTTTTTGGATGCTACAGTAGCCCAGGCACAAAAAAATTTCCCGAACCGATGGCGCCAATCTGATATGATTGCTGGGAAATAACATTTTAAGGAGCGGGGGTACTTTGGTCGGACACATGTACTGGTGGGCGTTTTAGAGAAGCCCCACGAGCGGTGGGCGTTCCGGCGAATCCCACCAAACTTGTGGGCAAAATAGCAATGGGGGCGTATGCCGCCTGGCTCCTTGGTGTCGGCCTAGACGTGGCGAGCGGCGTCGGGTTGGCACCCTGGGCATGATCCAGTCGTCCGAGCTCTTGGACAAAATTGATGTCATATTTTTTTAAAATGTAAATGTTTAGTTAAATGTTATTCAAACTTTTGTTTATATAACATAATTGTTATACGAACAACACTCAAATTTTGGTGTTCAAAGTAAGGTCGTTCTGGAATTTACGAGAACAAATAGGATCAATGATGTAAAGGATAAATATGTCTTTTACCATGGATTTAACCACGCTAAATGGTTCTAACTAAACGGGGTCAAGAATATGTTTCTTTGATCTGAAAAAACTAGGGTCAAGCATGCAAAGTCGTCTAAAAAATAGGGTCAACCATACAATTGCCCTTTTTGGAAAAGTCTACCTATAAAAATGCATTCATTAACAAAAAATAAAATAAGTTAATTATTGTGTATTACCTCATTAAGAGGTAATAGTTCCACGATCTAGTAGAAACGCATGGTCCACAATCATTTTGGAGTACCATAAAATCTGCCCTATCAAATTGTCGGACCGCTATATGGTATTAGATGGGGAACATTGTAGAGAACCCACGGAACTGTGCAGGTTTAGCTAGGAACTGTTGGTCTGTGGAGATACACATTCAGGCATGACAGGCATCACGAAGCAATCGCGTAACTACTGATGCTGCTCTCTGTCCAACCGGTTGCAGAATGGTGGCTTTCATCGGATAAGAGTTCGACTCCGTCCTGCTCACCGCCCTGGTCAATCTGGAAGGAGTGGGATGATCGTGTGTTTAACAATGCCTATAAACAAACAGCGGAACTTACTAGTTGGATTACAGTAGAAGGAATACAGTGGGTACAGGAGGGATACATGGGGTCGTCGGAATTTGTTCAGTAGCCATGCCCTGCCTGCCGTTGTCCGACCAGGCTATATAACCATGTCATGTCTGGTCGTGTACTATTCAGCTAATCGCTAAAAAAATTGTATTTTCTCCATCTTATTCCCTATTAATGAAAACAAATCCCAAGCACCCTAACAAGAAAAAAATATTGTTATGTGCAATTCACGACCCAGAAAGCCGGCGTGGCACATTTATCTCTCGAGATGTTTTCCGGTGTTTGCAAATAATATGGACCGTTCATTAGCCTCAATCCAATGGCCCATGATGAAAGGTACAATGCCAAAGGTACTTCAATACTGATGAAGATACTTAAGTATTAGGGCTAAAACAGTAATTTTACGTGTTGACAAAAATAGACTGAGGGACAACGAAGGAATGTATAATTTACATTGTTTTGGTATGATTTACTTGTACGAGTCTAAGGCAACGGCTTACCAGTTCTATGTATGTAGATCTGTTTAGATTTAGGTTCTATTTATGTAGTTCTATTCAGATTTATGGATTGAGTTTATGTGGAAAGAACTTTGTAGGTCTTCCATAGAACTTTGTCATCGACGCCATCACACAACAATTGTTGACGAGTAGTGCGCGTCCTGGACGGATCAGATGGAGTCGTTCGCGTCGCGTCGTGCGCTCCCGACCAACCGAGTAAACAACCATAAACTCCGTAAATAACCTTACCTCCGCGGGAGTCCTAGCCGAGGATCACATCGGCGGCGGAGGAAACAGGGAGAGATGATGGCTGCGGCGGAAGAAAAGATATTTACTCGGATTGTTGATTGTTTACTTGATGCGGATGTAGAGTCCAGGAGAAAAGAGAGACACGATGCTGGCGGCGGAAGAATAATTTTCTACGATCATGTACATAGTTAATTGATCATTTGCCTGATGTGATACTAAAAGACTTTTAGTTTGTATATAATTACCCACCTGCCACCGGTTATGATAATTTTTGTTCCATACCTTGTCCCTCCCCCAATCAGCGGTCAAGATTGAAATACCTCCTAATACCTCTAGATACCTCGCAAACACCGAAAAACCTCTCTTATCTCTCTGTCCTCTGTTGCCAGCGAGCGTGCCTCTAGTAGGTCCATCTCAGTCGGAAGCATGATCCATTCATTATAAATTTCTTTAGTTCATAGTTCGTACACAACTTTGGTCAAATATTTTTATCTTCAAGAACTTTAACTTGCTCTCAAAACTATGACAGTAAGCTAGATCCATCTTGCTGACCCGCCTAACTCTGACTCGAACTTACTGTTTACTGAAACAGCTTCAGTTTTTGCCACATTTATGCCATATGTACTTTTCACGACATCAAGATAGATGTTCCTAGCAAAGGAAAATAAGGAAAGCAGCGAGGCAGATGGAGATGCATTATTGATATTCTGCATATACCTATACAAAGGTCTTTATTACAAGCTCAATATAATAAGCAACGTAGTTCGAGATAGTTACGTAGTAGCACTCAAAACTGTGTGGGATAGTTCTTTCTGGAGGTTGCATGCATGTATTAGTTAAGAGCAGATGATATGATCGAGTTGGGAGTTTTTACCCGGACAAATGTACCGGAGTTTCCCCGCCGCGCGCCCCCCCCCCCCCCAATCCTCACGTCTTGAGTAATAGATGTGCTAGTAGGCCTGCGAGGCACCAGGAATCCATGATTTTTCTACTAAAGGGGCTCACCGAGAAGTAAATAACCAAGGGAACGCCGCCACCATTGTTTATGCGACATTAATCACGCTATCGTACTGAAACGGTCAGCTTCACAGAAGCACAAACAACTGGGATGGTTTCTGAACAGAAGTCGATGCCAGATACCTTATCAACGCACAAAGACACAGGCACATATAGCACAGCCAAATGCCATGAGCCCAGTGCCATGGCAGTCGTGGATATCTGAAGATGTCCGTCAGGCGGAAAATGTTGTCATGTGCTCCACTAGAGTGCCGATGGATTTGGTGCAAGAAATGAATGAGGTACTCCATTCCTGGACGAGTACAACCATCATGTCATCAGGTAAGCACTACAGACCAAATTACTGGACCGCGTGCGTGTCCAGTTCCGCAAGCACAGGCTCAACTACGAGGCAGCTCTTGTGGAATGGGTGGGCGAGCAGTTTGGCTCGGAGTTCCTTCTACATGGGGCTGATGGCGCTTGCCACAAAAAAAGGTATATCGAGCCGGAGACGCTGGTGTCCATATTGAGATATCACCTGTTTATGGGGCTTATTGCTAATTTGTGGCCGGCCATACCGCAATCAACTTGCAGCCTTTTACGTTTTAGGAAAGTAGTCCATCCCGCAAATGTCTACTTTAGGAAAGTTTTATCAAATGTAATACATATAAGTTACTAACTAACTTATATACACACTTTTGGTCATAATTATACACATGACCAGTGGCACACATAGAAATTTTGAAGAGCTTTGGGAGAATAATCACAACGGTATAACGAGTTCACATAAACATATCGACCACTAACATATAAGCATTGGTCAAAAGTAAAGTAATTAACTAAAGAATTGTGTATTAGTTAAAGGTCAACATGTTAATCACTTTTCTTAGCACATATACGTAAGGGGTAGAGAATAAAATATTCTTTTCACCGGCGTTAGTAGCTGGTTCTGTCCTCGGAGCCAGGGCAGGCGCCGAGGGTCACCGGGCCCTGGGTCCGCCCCTGCACATGACTTTTCGTGACTTACAGAAATTTTTTTGTAATAATAAATCACATTTACACTACCATCTTGATTCTTGCACCACTTATATCGAGCTCAACCGCGGGGTGCTCAGTTCCTCTCAGCCGGTGTTCCTTTCTTTGTTTTTGAACAAGTTGAAGCTTGACATCCAACATTTCAATTCCACTGACCCTTGAGAACGATTTTGGTGCTATGGATTTTAAATTGGTCTTTCTAATTTTAATCTGAGATTAGTGTGGTGGATCGACAAGTTCGGGACACTACTAAAAAAGCCTTCTAGACACGTTTATATTGTTATGTTTTTATAAACGTGTCTACATCAATAGCTAGAAATAGTTTTTGACATGATTTAGCCATGGGCCTGACAGAGTGGCCTACGGATACATACCGCACCCTCCTATAAATAGGGGGGGGGCAGCTCCTAGGTAGGGTTAGGGTTAGGGTTACCTAGGGACGGCTTCGCTCGCTTCCTCCTCCTGCTCCGGTCATGGGGAAGAGGCGTCGTCGTTGGGGCCGCTCTCAAATCCACTTGCGCTCTTGGGGCCAGCAGCCGTGGTGCTGGCGATCGGACTGCCGAGCCGCCCCACTCCTCCGGTAGCTCCTGCCGAGTCGCCATTCCTCCGCCTCCTAGATCTGGCGGCGGCGCGATGGTGTACAGTGGACGGATGAGCGGCCGTCGGGACGACGGCGTCTAAGGTAGGACCCAGGCGGTGGTAGGGCCCGTCCTTCTTCTGTTACTAGATTAAGGGCGCCCTAGACCGCCACCGGCGCCCATATTAGGCTAAGTGCTATGGCGGACTGTCACGGTCGCACGACCGTGACTAATCTTGTAACCATCTAATGACAGGGCCTCGGTGGGCCACCGAGGCCCCTTTTGCCCGCCGATATAAAGCACGATTCCAGTAGTATAAGTATGTACCATGAAATTTTTGCTGAAGGTTCTATGGTTCATAGTTAATATGCTAGTCTCTTTTGTAAAACAACTGCTTTTTTGTGAGGGGAATAGAGAATTTTATTGATTACTCAGGCATACAAAGCCGCTTCTAGGTAACCAAATTCCAAACAAGATGAAGAAACACCAAAAATCGTGTATAGTACGCTTCGTCAAATGTGTGATTTCATATCCCAAATAACGTGCATGTAGAAGCCGGGTAGATGAAATATAGGTGCTTAGCTAAAGACATCCCATTTACCACACATTGCTCTCCAGCTTGTTGAGAGAGAAAAGACGAATCAAATGTCGTAGGAACTAATTTTCAAGGTGTTCTTTTTTATTCTTAGGATTGCCTTTGTTTTCTGTCTAAACATGGATATGATTAGCAAATAATTTTGTATGTAAACATGTTTTATTTTCATGTTTTGTTTTGAGAACTATCATGAACTCTACTTATAGACTGGTTGCATTCATGCAAGTGAATCCAGATTGAAAGAAAATTAAATCGATACAACCATTAGCTGATCAACTGTGTCTACTATTGGGCACTGTGTGCGGAAGACGGTGCTTTTTAATGTTGGGGCTTTGTATTTTTACCCTTGATCCAATGTCTAATTGTGATTTTACCCTCCAATTTTCAACTTTGTGATTTTACCCCTGCGATTTCAAAACGAAGGCAACAGTTGCCCGTATCAGGGGTAAAATCACAATACAAATATTGTGATTTTACCCTCAGTAGGGGTAAACTTAGTGTTTGTTTTGAAATCACAGATGTAAAATCACAAAGTTGAAAATGAGAGATAAAATCACAATTGAGATTGGAAACAAGGGTAGAAACACAATTGTCCCTTTAATGTTTGTAAGCGTGTCATCTACAGTTGTGCATATAAAGCCATACATAGATGGATATCCAAGTCATGTACCTATGCCGTTTCCAGCATAGCGGATTGAGATGGAGAATCCAGGATACACTACGGGAAACGGCGTATATGCCGTGTGTCAAAATTTGTGCCGTGTGTAATTTATCGGGCATACGGCACAGATCCCTCTATGCCATGTGCCTTCAGGATTACACACGGCACAAATTTTTGTGCCGTGTGCCAAACCAAGACACACGGCACAAACACCACTGTGCCGTGTGCCACGGGGGACACACGGCACAAACACAATTGTGCCGTGTGTATTTTTTGGCACACGGTAAAATAATTTTATTTTTTAGCTTTTTTCTTTGCCAAATATTTTTTTTACTATAGAAACTGTATGTGGTACCTCATGTTACAAATGTGTGAATTTTTATGTAATTTTGGTATATTTGGTGCATTTATTTCATTGTTGGTATTTTCTCGTGATGATTAAAATTTGAACTGAAAGTGTTTGAAATATTGAAATATATTGCAAACAAACTTTATATTCATGTTTGTAAGACCCATTTGATGTCGTACGCAGGCAATAAATAGTATATGTCACTCATATTATACATGAAATATTGCAAATATCGTCTTGTCTAAGGGTGTTTAAATTGTAGAAAATACAAATGAAGCCTAAAAATCGTGATTTTTGTCCTAACATCATTATTCTATGCATGGATGTGATGGTCAAAAGTTGAATAAGTTTCGCACAAGTTGTCACGTATGTTGTTTACTAACGAGGCAATCTCTTAATAAGTTTTAGAGTTGTTGAGAAGGATTCTACATGTTTTGAAAATAATTTGACGGTCCAATTTGATTTTAAAGGCAATCCTTTTTATGTAGGTTACACATCACATGAAACGTGTCATGGCAAAGTTTAGGTATTTTTTGGATTCGTATATAATTTTTATTTTTCTACAAATATAGTGTTTTTAGTGATAGAAATTAAAATTGAGCGAAAAATACATAAAATAATATATTTGTGTTGATCAAGCCAAAGATATGAACAAACATAGAATGCACAAAGTAATGTTCAAAATATATCAAAATCTTTTTGAAGATATTTAAACAAACAAATAATTTTTTTAAACTTCGAACAACCGTGTCGTGTGCCGTGATCTATGGCACACGGCACGATGTAGAGTCACGCTACAACTGTACCGTGTGCCGCGCTTTTTGCTCACGACACAATTGGTCAACCCACGGGACTTAGGCCCTGGTTGGGACAGCTTCCCACCCGTGTTCATTGGAATTAATCCGAAATCGACGCCAAACGGGTAGATTCCCAACGCGATTCTGTAGACCACGGTTTGTTTGAAGGTCACTTTTCTACTGCAACGCGGAATCGACGAAAACGAGTGCTCGGGGAAAAGCGGTGCGATTCTCACCTCACCTCCGAGCTCTGCCGCCACCGCTCGCGCTGCCCCTGCCTTGCCGCGCGTGGGGCTAGCTCCGTCCGAGTCCCTCGCCCCGAGCTCGGCCTTGCCGCGTCGGGGAGCGGTGCCGTCACCGTCGGCTCCCCTCCAGCCGGTCCCAGCCCGCCGCCGCCGCCGTCTCCCGCACCGACCACCGCGTCGCCGCCGCCTCCGTCCGCTCCTGCCACCACGACGCCAACGAGCACACCACCACCTGCTTCTCAATCGCCCCCTGCTGCTCCGCTGTCGACCCCCTCCATCCGTGCCGGCCGGTGCTCCGCCGCCGCCTATCCGCCTGCGATTTGGAAGAGATTCGGAATCGATCCGTTTGGCTCCAATACGATTCTATAGGTAGCTACTTTCATAGAAAACTGGTTTTGGAGAGAAGCGCTTCGGCCCGCAGCTGTCCCAAATGGGCATTTAGTCGCGCACGCAGGCGTTCCCTCCTCTCTCTCTCTCTCTCTCTGTTTCAGCTCGATCCAATCTCGCCTGTCGCCTCTCACCGACGCCCGCGCCTCCGTCTGCCCCCGCCCCCATCGCTGCCGCGAGGCCTTCTTCAGCCCACATCGCCGCCACCGCCAACCGCCCCCACACGACCGGCGGCAGGCCCTCCTCCAACCCGACCGGCTACGGTGGATTCGGCGGTAGGCCCTTCTCCACGCCTCCCTCTCTCTTCTTCCCTTCACCCTTATGCTCGCCATGCTGGAGCCCAAGGTCTCCGCCCTCCTCGTCGCGCCCCATCCCACCTTCATTGTGGGGAGCGGGCGGCCACTACGGGCGGGTTGGGGCTCGAAGCGATTGGGATCCCTCGGTGGCAGCTTGTTCCGATTCTTCAACCTTTGCCTCCCTCCTCAATGTGTTTGCATGGATCCGCATCTGCTGGATCCAGCAACGAAGGTGGCATGGTGGGCACGAATCCCCCATCTGTCTGTGAGTTAGCTAGTGCTATGTTTGAAGCTTTTCTGCTTGATTTGCTTGGGTTCATGCCACCGTCACAGCCATGCACTCTACGTGTTTGATGGAATGCTGCAGTAGGCTGGCCATTTTATTGACGCCACTTTTGCTTATGCTAGGCCGAGGTCTTAACTGGGATAAATAATTCTTAAAATAAAACTGGGATAAATAATTATCTCAACTCGGATAACACCTAAAGTTGTAATGCAGTTCAGGCTGCCCTGCTCTGTAGCTGGGTGCAGTAGGTCTGAAGATGCTGTACTGCGTAGCCGATGCTAGCGATGTGCCGCCGCAGCAGCAAAACATTGTTTGGTTTGAGTTCATTATTTTCTCAGGTCTGCAGCAAGCAACTGTGATCAGCACTAGCACATTGATTACCATTATGTAGTTAAATTGATTACCATTACTTTCTTCCTTTTCTAATGTTCCCTGTTTATTACTATGACATTGTTTCATCAACACCACCAGTTGGTGACGTCCATGTCCTGGGAGAAATTGAGCAGTTGATCAATGTAGTTCTGGCAGAGGTATGTATCATTTTTTTTAGTCTGATGCATATTCTTAGTATCTTTTTATCATAGTGCAAGTACATAACTCAGGATACTAATTTCAGTCAATTCGTTGTGATGATAATTATTAGCAAATACTGACCACGAAGGTTCTCATTATTTTTTTTAGCACAGTCACAATCTGTGCCGTGTGCCAAGGTCCTAGCACGCGGCACAATTGCACAGTGATAAACTGTGCCGTGTGCCTAACGTCGGGCACACGGCACAAATTGATTTCACGCCTATGGTCCGTCTTTCCTTTTTTTTTTGTGCCGTGGGCTAAAACGGCACACGACATAGTTGAGAATAACTGTGCCGTGTACTCGATAAATTACACACGACATATTTTTGTGCCGTCTAGAAATATACCGTGTGCTGTGTGCCGTGTGTGACACATGGCACAGTTTGTGCTGTGTGTTATATGGCTTGTGCCGTGGCACACGGCACATAATCTGTCTCTCGTAGTGATATGTTCATGGATATGTGTAGCTGCATGGATTAAAATTCAGATCTTTTCAAATGCTAAACTTTGAACTGGTATCTCAATGTTCTGGCTACATAAAAGATTCACCACGCCTGCTAGGCTCCAACTGGACTTACAGTTATCAAAGAGCCTTCTAGGTTCCAACTCGACTGAGTCGAGTTTTTTGCCGAACGAAAAAAGAATATTAAAGACCAGGCTGATGGCGATACTCGTGTCGCTGTCTCCTCCCTCCCATGGCGGGCACGCGACGTCCTCGCGGGACCCGGGGGGGGGCGGGGGTGGGGGTGGGGGTGTGGGGACACTTGGCGTGATCTGAAGGGAGATGGTGCGACTTGTGACGAACTACCGGTAGAAAGCAGGATCCATTAGTTATTACTTTTTATTGTTTGTAAACAAAAAAATTTATTTAAATTTGATTCAGTGCATGATACGTCATTCAATATAATGGACCTTCTATCAAGCATAAACTATTGTCTGCTTCAATATGTTTGCTTTCTCTCAAAATTACAAAATTAAAGGCAGGATCAAGTTTGGTGCACCAATTACTGTTAGTCGTACAATCTGTTTTTATTAAAATACGGCCTGCATAACTGAGTACAAATGTGTACGTAAAACGTAACTGTGCCAGATTTGGGCTACGTTTAGGCCATATGTACACCGGGGGATATGGAAATTGACATTATACGTAGGAAATTATGAAAGCAGATAGGCAGATGATGAAATGAACTCTTCATATTCAAAATGCCAAATATTGAATGATTCTGCAAATTAGTGTGGTTGACACTTGGTACAAATAATTGCTTGTGGTAGTTACGACCGGAAGGCTTGCCATTAAAATAGCCTGTACAAGCTCAGTCACAATCAGTATTGTTCGAGATTGTTAGGCGGTTGAAATTGTGTGGGAGCACGGGAACGACTTGCTTTTCTTGGAACTTATATTACATGCTAGGTAGGAGCATATATGAAATAACCTAGCTGGGAGCCTTTGTCTGGAACAATGCACTCGAAAGCTTTAGTGCCGGTAGGCTTGTGAGACACCAGGAATCCGTGATGTTTCAAGGAGAGGTGACTCACCAAGAAGGCAACAATTAAGTGAACCCCAGTGTGAGACTCGTTATCTGGCAATGGACTCGCCAGCGGGTCCAAGAAAGCAGGCTGGTCCCACGAGGACAGCGAGACTACAAGAGAAGGGCTGTACGTACGTGTGCCGTGAAGATCGTTGAAGCTATACCGCAGATGCCGCATCACCACATGCTATGAGTGTACCGTATCCATTATTTCCGGCGAGTTAATTACGGGCAAGATAAAAGGCCGTCAGAAGGCTGCAGCGTTTGTTACGAGAACCGAGTCTCCACTGTTTGTATTTTGATGTTGAGCATCTGTGTGCTCCTCAGTTCCAACAGAGAAAAGAACGACCACCGGTCTTGACTAAACTCTAGGTTTTCAATGAATCTGAAATAACGTCAGATCCAAAGGAGCAAACTAACAGATGATTACGGTGCATTAATTAATGCGCCACTATAGGCGTGTCACACACCGGGAATTTATGATGTTTCTAGGAGAGGGGACTAACCAACAGGTAAACAATAAGGTGAATGCCACAACCAAACATGGTTCGACATTCATCCAGCCATCACAAAGTAGTGGCCTGTCGTTACACAGGAACACGAACAACAGAGCGGTCCTCTAGAAATGAATGAGGCATTCCGTTCCCAGATGACAACTACCACCACGTGTGATGTGACATGCACTATGCACCTGGCTCTTGGGTTGCGTGCTCATCCAATTCTACAACAAATGGCATCTGCAATCACAGGTTCCACAATGAGACATTCACATTCGTGTGGAAGAGACTGCTGCAGAGCTCCTTCTACATGCGCCTGAGTGGCCGCACGGCACCAACACAGACCAAGTACGCGGAATCTGAGACGCTGGTGTGGAAGGTGCTGCCCATCGTGCGGGATGATGATGTGGAATTTGTTCTGAGACCTGCAGACCCACTACTGGAATAAAGCCCTGTAGTATCGGACAAAAACGCCCTGTAATATCGGGCAAATCGCCCAATATTACATGAACAATATTAAAAATGTAGGGGTTACGGTAGCGTTCATTTTGCCCGATACTACTGGAAAATAGGAAAAAATAAAAAAAGAAAAATGGATGGGCCGAGCCCAGCCCTATCGGCGACCCGCCTGCCACCACCGCTCGCTTGCCCGCCGCCGGATGCTGCTGGCTGGATCCGCTACCGGTGAGGGACTCAGCAAAAATGGAACCCTAGCTAGTGTATTTATATAACAGTGGGTTGAAATGGGCTTTGAGATGGGCTAGGGTACACAATAATATCGGACCTACAATGATGTCATCAGGCCCGATACTACTAAGATATTTCTAATATCAGGCCATCGATGATGTCACCATGCCCGATATTACTGGGTATTTCTAATATCGGGCCTGTGATGATGTCACCATGCCCGTTATTATAGTGGACCCTGTAATAGTGTCGCTTGTGATGACGTCAGTAATGACACCCAGCAATAACATTTTTTTGTGTGCCCGCTATTACTGGAAAATGTCCCATGATATTGCTGGCTCTTTTTGTAGTAGTGACCAGTGGCAGCAAGAAATATGGTTATATGTGGTATTGACAAAAAATAGGGGCAATAAGAAAGAGGATAAACTAAAAAGGTATCTAATGTGAAAAAACGAGTCATGCAAATTGGCACGCCATGCTTCTAATTATGTTCTATGTAGCCACTAGTTATTGATATATAATAGACATGCCCAATGAAATGGATAGACTAGTACGTTAATAGACACTGAAAATTGTTGTGGAACCAATGCAACTTTTTAGATTGGATGATAGCTAGACAATGTTGATATATTGCAATACATGTTGGAGGTTATCGCGTCATCCATCATGCGGTTATCATTCAATCCCCCTAGGCGTCATGTCCCATGCATCGTTCCCTACCATCCAGTTCCAGTGTGCCCCACACCACCAAGCACCGTCACCTCATACTCCTGTGCTTGCAGCCCGTCAGCCGCCCGTGGCTCCAGCAGCGCTTCTGCCGCTTTGCCGAGCTGCAACATGCTCCTAGGCTGACCACCTGACCGCATCACATAAGGTAGCAACGTCGGGTTTAGTGCTTCACAGTTGGCTCCAAGAGGCCAGATTCTCGGGAAAACTGATGTGGTCTATACATGGACTGGGCTTCTGTACTGCCCCAGGCGAGGCTCGCAGGGGATGGTGCCATGGCCATCGTGCCGTGATCGGCACACAATGCAGGAGGATGTCACACAATGCATGAGGATGTCGCAAAACGGGAATCTTCTTGGGGTTGTTGTCTTTGGAGCATCAGGCCGTCGGCTTGTTTCTGTGGGTGACGCCAGTGTTTTAAATAGCGGGCTATCCAATATTGCAGAGTGCTCCCAAAATACCTATATTAGCTATAGGGGCAGCTATTGCCAATAGCGTTTTGCAACATAAAAGGTATTTCTTTTCTGAAACATAGTAATTCTATCAATTTAAACCCTTATTTCATAGATGCATGCCAACATTCAAGCATTTCATACACTACCACAAAACGGGATTTTCCTGAGCTTTTTTTTGTATTCATGAGGGTCACTAACAACCACCATGATAAATGGTGTTTTCCGTGAGACAGAGAAAACCGCCATGAATAGTGAATTTTGTGAGCGACATAGGTCACCTCTACAAAAACTGTCTATACCGTGACAGTTACTCATAACGTCCAAGAAAAAATGTTTACTGTGACAGCCTTAAACCTCCACAAAAATAATTCATGGGTCCAACTTGCGCAGAATTCCGAAACGAGCTGTTAGAGGAGATGCTTCTGAAGGGGAATCTCTTACCCTCAAGCACTTGTGAAGCTAAGAAGATAATTTGTCCATTGGGATTAGATGCTGAAAAGATACACGCATGTGAGCATAATTGTGTTTTCTTTTGTGGTGATGATTATGCTGACCTGACTCAATGTCCTGTTTGCAGGACTCCGCGGTATAAGCACGGAAAAGATGGGGGTGATGAGGAGGTTCCTAATAAGAGGAATCAAGGTCCTCAAAAGGTGGTGTTGTGAGCAGGGTTGACACCAAACCTTAGGTTATGCAACAAGAAGTTCCATCGGGAGCAGTAGTTTACGGACGTCCAGGGGTCACTCTTAGTGAAGTCCAGTACTTCGCAACATTGTGGTAGACGGTATACCTTGGTGTCATATCCATCAGACCCCTAGATATTCGTGGTGGACTTGTGGGCGTACCTAGTTGCGGTGGAAGCGATATGCACTTACTTGCCAAGAGTGCGTAGCTTGTGGGTAAACTGTACCAACCTCTACAGAGTGTATAATTATGCGGATGTCCGTTGTCACGGTATATTGACACGTCAAACCTTGAGGTCTCGTCGATTATCCACATATACGACCTCCTTGATGTGTGAGTGGGCGTCCTTGTGCCCGTGTTTTGGAAATGGTGTTGGCATAGGTTGCTAGAGCTGTTATGACCTCCGGTCGGAAGGCTCAACTAAAATTTATGGGAACTATCGTGATTGATGAATATCACCCCCAAGTCCAACCAACTAAAGTTACAAACTATTTCCCTCTTACAAAAACTTCTTTGATTCTGTAGTGAGCCCTTGCATACACGCTTTTCCGCAAAACTCTGAACCGTTTACCCATACCTTGACCACAACCCCAAATGCATGTATATACTCTTTGCTACAGGTAGGATTTGTTGAGTACCTTATGTACTCACAATTTGTTCATTGTGGTTTTAAGTGGACAAACTCCAAAAGAGATAGAGACGGTTAGGTTTCGTCATATGCTCAAGTTGCTTGTGGACGATTGAAGTGATAATCTTCTGTGCCCTTTTCTGTTGCATATTCTTGGAATGTTACTTAGCTATGTTTGGTAAGTCCTCCGTATATCCTCATATTTTAGTACTGTATGGATTTGAGAATACAAGTTTGTGCATACCGATCCAGGGATTGGTATAGGATGCACAGCTTTTTTTAGAATCCATGATACTGCGGAAAGAAAGCCGGTGGAAGAGTGGTCCGGCCTTGCCACATCATCATTCACTCATAAGAATCACCACCTAATCCCTAATTTTCTTGTTAATTTCACAGCTGAGGTTGGACCTCTCGATGTTAAATTTTGGTATTATGTTTTTTACCTACGTCCAAATAACATGTAGTAATGCAGAAGCCAACAAGTAAAAGAAAAAAGATTGTATATTCATACTTACCGAACATGCACCAATATGCGACAAATTTCACAATGTATTTCGGGCCATGATGGATTGTGTTCTATACATATTCCCGTGGTTTGTGCTACACCAGCTTCGTGGTTACCTACAGCTCTATGTTTGCAATGCCACAATGATCACGGAAAGAAACTGCCTAGTCTCACACCACGTGTTGTATATTCGCGCTACATTAAACATCGAAGAGGGCTTACCGTAAAGCCATGTCAGTTTGCAGCTACATGAAGGTGCGTATGCCTGCATCATGGCTACCCAACATTAGCTTACAACCTTGCACAAAAGGAACACCATGTGTCTTTTGCTTAGGACTCATTTTCCATTGTCCTGTGCGATCGATCTTGTGCTTACCTGTTTAAACGGTGGCTTAATGCTTTTGGCGGTGTCCCTGGTTTGTTAACGCAATCTGGGCAAGATCGGTGCACAATGCCTCCTTGATCGTATTGGAAACATTTGCGGTATTCGACACCTTGCCTGAACACTGCCACGAATTGTGCTTATTTGAATCTTTATCATTGTGACAGCGGGGTTGGTCTAGTCTTGATTGCAAGTTCTAGGGTTTATGATAAGATAGAAACGACATAGATGGAGCTAATCATCCCAGGTTTTAGTAGTTTATTTTGTTTCCTTCACGGGGATCGGGGGATGAGGAGGACGCACGGGGCTCCGATGAGTGAGATTGGGGGCTGGGGATGATTTGGAGGTCGAAGCTCTCACGCTCGCACACCCCGCACGCGGGATCCAAGCATCGTCATCGCCGGGGAAGACCCCGCGTACAACGGTGACGAGTGTGTCTCCGCCGCCCGGGAGAACTATAGCAGGCGGTCGCCTCGCGAGGAAACGCATATGCGGTCATCGCCCGGAGGCGGGGGGTGTAAAATGACCGTCGAGGAGACGGGTTAAAGCGACCTGTTGTACGTGCCCTAATAGCTCCCAAGGAGATATCTTACCAAAAGTTTCCCCCAGGTTCCCGATGACCTCAGTCGACAGGTTGGTGGGGTAGAGGTACACACAAAGCAATCTTTGTTCGAGGAGGAATCTCCCTAATATCCTTTCTGCTTTCCTTTGAGCCTATTGCTCCTCCTAATCCCGACATCAATTTCAACCATCATAACATGATGATCATCCGGTATCCGGTCTTGCAAAGGTGTTCCATGAGCCTCTAGAGCTAAAATTCCTCCTTCAACTCCAACATCAGTATCCATGTCATATTCTGAATCAGTTGGTAGTCCTCGATATCAGACCCAGCCACCAGCTCTTCGAGTGTCATTTGCGGGGGTAGTGTCTCGCAGCAAGCTCCGATAGACATATCAATGAAATATTTGAAGGACACTCTTTAGGAAGGGAGAAGAGCACACTTGAAGAGGCAGAGGACTGTGAAATCTTGTCCCAAACATAAGAGTGGATGAGGTTTTTGACCCATTCAAAATGCTTTGGTGAAAGAAGAACTTTAGTGAAGAAGGGGCTCCGGTTGGCGGGTACACTAAAGGTAGCTGAGACATTTCTTATTGGTGCTAAATATTTAGCTCAATGTCCGACTTCATCAAGACTGTTCTTGGTATAGCATTCATTATGGGAATAGGTAGCATATCCAGGATTAGCTTGAAAATCTAAGTGCAACATAGCCAATCTAATCTGTAGGTTGGTGTAACATCCTGGCCTAGGACTTAATAGGATTAATAGAATACTCATGTCAACAAGTTACAACTTCTTTTCCGAAGCTCATCTCTTAAGAACTCTAAGGTTAAGCGTGCTTGGCCTGGAGCAATTTAGGGACGGGTGACCGACCGGGAAGTGTTTTCCGGGTGTGCATGAGTCAGGACAAAGTATGCAGAAAAGACTTGTGTTGGTCCGTGGGGAAATCTTGAGGGCTTATTAAGCTGCCAGGTGTAAGCGGGCCCGGCCCGGAGTGACGGGACGTTACAGTTGGAGTGTGGATCCTGGTCCAAAGGTTGTTGCAAAGCAAGTGGCTGCTCCGCATTGTAACCATCAAAGATTAAATCCTGCATTTGGACATCTTCAGGGATGAAAGCAACAAGTTGATCCACCTCGTCACTAACTAGAGTATTAGGAAGTTGAGCATCAGCATTTTCCTCTTGCTCCGGGGCCACATGGAGACCGGGCAAGGGTTAATGGAGGATCCTACAGGGTAAGAGAGAGCTACTTCAGCCACCCGATCATGCATAACATCATGCTATGCAATCATCTGAACGAAGTCATTCATTTCAAGAAAAGCCTCACCTACACCGTTTACCTTCAAGGGCTCATTCATTTCAAGAAAAGTCTCATTCATTTCAAGATCAAAAGCACGATTTACAACCTGCCCATCACCCATAGCCTGCTCATGTTCAGGTTCATTAACCTTTACTAGTATCTGATTATGGTGCACTCGGGCAAGCATGCCTATGAAAGCAAACAAAATCAGGGTAAGACAAGGGCATGGAGGGCAGCCACATTGAGATCAGTGCAAGGGTTATAAGTTCAGATTAATGGAGGATCCAGCAGGGTAAGAGAGAGCTACTTCAGCCACCCGATCATGCATAACATCATGCTATACAATCATCCGAACGAAGTCATTCATTCCAAGAAAAGCCTCACGTACACCGTTAACCTTGAAGGGCTTGCTCACTAAGATCAAAAGCACGATTTACAACCTGCCTATCATCCATATCCTGCTCATGATCAGGTTCATGAACTTTTGCTGGTATCTGATTATGGTGCACTCGGGCAAGCATGCCTATGAAAGCAAACAAAATCAGGGTAAGACAAGGGCATGGATCACAGTCCCGCCGCAATGTCCTTTGTTTCCGGAAAACCACCCAACGTTGGGAAAGGAACTCCAACATAAATGTACAGTACGTTGTTTGACTGCGTGCACGTCGGGTGAAATGATCCCATATGTAGCTACCGTTTCTGAGAATTAAGTGGCATTCACGCGCGTGTGGAACGGGAAGCTCCTACTAATGTGATATTTTCATCGTTCAATCAGTTTTGGACGTTATACGACTAGCACAACGGATTTTTTCCACCATTCTGGCTGCCAAGATGATTTTAAAACATTGCCTTCAACCACGACTGTGATCGCATTCAGCTCGTTCTTGGCTAATTTGGTAATAACAGGCTATCCTCTGCCTGAGGTAATCATCAATTTCTCTCTAGTTGCAGAACTAGTACCTCGACAATGACTGAACTAACCGGAGTTGTTAGACCCTCGGCTTCAACCTTTGGCTGCTTCTTCTCTAGCCTCACCATTGTCTATAGTGATCCGGCTGTGATTATGGGAGGATTGTAGAGTATATTTGGTAGTTCAGATGATTTACCATATGGTAGACTACAAAAGCTATTCTCTGTTGCACCTTTAAAATTGTCCTGCTACAATATGTTACACCCTTCCCCCCACACGCTGCAGTACTAACACAAGGCACACTAGAAGAAATGTAAAACTTGTCGTCGCAAAAAGAAGGGTCAAACTTAAAGATATGTTATATACAAATATTATTGTCCCTGGGATAAAAAGAAATACTGAAGCATGCGGTATATACAAAATTATCATAACAGGCACTGACAGAAAATTCCATTACCGTTTGGCATGCCCCCAATTGAATGTATATTTTTTGAAGGGAAAATTGGATTCTCGACATCGAAAGATCCACCATTTAGAAATTTACCATCGAACTTCTAAAGTTCAGTTTAATACCAGCGAAAGATTCGCCGTTTAGAAATTCACCACTCTGTTGCATCTGGGCGTTTTCTCCGATATTCTGGACATTTTTGCCCCTTTCTTCTTCCTCTATCTCTATCCGTTGACTGTTTCGTTCCCCATTCCATCGACAGCAGGTCAAGAGCTCTCCTCATTCGATCGCCCACTACAATCGCTGTCGGGAACCCCTCCTCCATCAAATCGGCCCGGATTTCAGTGTATCTCATCGCCTAGGTACCAATTTTGACCTGCTAGTTTGCAAATCAGCCCGCAAGAAGAGGAACCATGGCAGAGAGATCGAAGGCATCATCTTCTTCTAGGGCTGTTGCTTCCCTCCCCTAGTTCAGTGTCCACGGTGCAATCTGAAGGTCATTGGAGATGTATGCACCAACGACAGGAACAAGGGGAAAGTGTACTACATGTGTCCAAACTACGATGGGGTATGAACTTTGCTTTTGTTTGGATGCACATTCAGTTTACCTTGTATTGTTTTTTTTTATTCATTTACCTTGCTTTGTTGGTGCAGAATCATGGCGTTTGCATGTTTTTTAGGTGGAAGAGGACTACAGGGATTTCTTAGTGAACATATGCGGGATCAATGATGCTGCCCTCTGCACTAAAGCCAGGAACAGAGCCACAAACAGAAGCATTAATATAGAGGAAAATAGACAACTATGTGTTGTAGTGAGCAAATTAGTAGATGCTCTAGAGAAGCTTAACCTGCTAGTTACAGCAGTCGTTGTGTTGCTATTCTTGCAATTGGCAAGCAAGTACTTCCAGTGAATTATGTGTGCTTGTGTGTGCACGCATAATGTTCACTTGTATGCATGGATAATGATCAATGAAATGAACGAGAATTTCATGGTCCAAAATATTTCACTAAGATAACTCAAATTAAGTGATCGAATACATGGTTCAAACAGAGAAATTCAAGGGTTCTTCTTCCAAATAAAATTACAGTCATGGTTCAGACTAGGATACATAACAGATATTTGAAATATATGGAGCTACATCACTTCAGTAACAACTGCTTAAGCAATCTTGTCTTGCGTGGGGGTGTTGTTCCATCTCCAGTGGTGGCCGCCAAAGGTGAATTGCAAGCTGGACTGGATGGTGAGTATGCAGCCATTCTTCGTGTGATTACTCCTGGACTCGATGGTGAGACTAGAACAAGTGAATCAGTAGCTTGTTCTTCATCCAGTGATGCTTTCTTTTTCCTGGAAATGTTCCATTAATTAAAAATAGAGAGTGATTTCTGTGGGCACAGCACTACGTACCCACCCAGGCCCCAGCCGCAGGATTCGGTGTTTTGCTGAGATTGGTGCGGAACAGGGCGTCAGTGTTTCACGTAAGTAATTTAGACATCCGTAATGATCAAGGGATTTGCAGGTTGCCATCTGCCACAACATTGATTGAGGCCTGATTTGCCGTATCCATGCATGTGTGCAGCACTTATTGTGCAGCAGGTGGTTTGCTTCTTTCAAATAATATCCCGCGTATCAGGTATTATCAAGCGTATAGATTTGATGGAAATATTAATATGCAACATTAATTTAAATTAAAAAACTGGTTGTGTTTGTTTTATTTTCAATCCGGTTTGAGATGCATTATTATGCAATTGTAGATGTTGCTTCTCTTTTTGTATTCAACGGCAAAGGGGCTCACGGTGCAGTGGCAAAGTCCACTGACTGGGAAGCTCCCATCCAGCGTTCAAATCCTGGGTGATGTGCATAATTTGTGAGATAAAAGGGGGACCGAGTATGCAGCTCGGGCTCTCAAAAAATCCCCTCGCTGTGCCTCCCTTTGATTAGCACCCGACCTGTGGCAACGATGTCGGTCCGGCCCTGGGGGTGGGGGGCAGTGGACGTCGGCCCAGCGTACGTGTGAGCTGTCGGGGACGCCGGGGTTCGGTGGATTTTCTCGGTCTGGCGCAGCTAGACTTCTTCTAGTAATGCAACACCGCTGGGGCGGTCATTCCCCAGCCGGCCGAGTTTTTTTTTTTTTATTCAGCGAAATAATTGTTTCTCCACCCAAAATATATTGTGTATATTACTGTATAGATACAACCGTCTTGAATTTCACATTTGAAGTTTCACAAGAAATTTATTTTCTACATCTCACATAATATTTGTCGCATTGCAAAAAACACAAGTATGCAACTTTTTTAGCATATCCGAGTGTTTATGAAGGTGCTAGTCACAGATTTTACTTTTACACTTGTGATCAGTCACTTTTTTATCTCATCTGTACTATGCTGCAACAGCATTTACTAACTCCATGGGTCCCAGCTACTACCGACCTAGTACTGCATTGGCGAAGCGTTACCATCCAGATTTTCACATTTAAGCGCTCCCCACCGTCCAGATACGAGGCGGATGTCCGCGCGGATAATATCCGCTCCCAACAAACAAATCCCCTGTAGAGACTGTGGTGGCCCCCAGAAAGTTATGGTGTCTGCAATAAGTAGAGTACTACTCCCTCCGTCCAGAAATATAAGCATTTGTTGACTTTTGAAGGTCATGTTTGACCATTCGTTTTATTTAAAAATTTGTGATATTTTTATTTATTTTGTTATAATTTACTTTATGCTTAGATATGTTTTAAACATGACTTCTTTATTTTGTATTTGCATAAATATTTTGAATAAGATAAATGGTCAAATGAGAAGTCAGAGAGTCAACAAATCCTTATATTCTTGACGGAGGGAGTAACAAAAAGGGGCGACCAAGTCCCCTGCTGGTGATGACTGACAGATATGTACCCAACTGATGATAGTTATTGTGTCTGCAGTATGGAACAAAACTGACACATGTGAATCAAACATTTGTATGGAATCTTCTCATGACGCAGTGACTGCTAGCGAGATTTCCCCGCATTAAACAGTTAGATCATCATCCCCTAATTAACTACCACAGTCATTGTTGAAAAAAAGGAGAAGTTACACGAAATTTTGTGGTATAGTAGTAAACCTTCAGTTAATAGAGGCTAGGGCTGTGTCAATTAGCAAAAAATAAGATGCCATGTTGCTAGTGTGCATGCAGCAGTTATTATCGAAACAAAGGATCTGTGCATTGAATATCTGAGGAGCAGCAGGTGGGCTTGCTGCCGGCCAGCCACAGAGCCGATTGATGATGGGGTCAGGTCGGCAGTGATTTGTCTCCCGCATTAACTGTTGTATTGATAGAGTTAACAACCAAATCTGTGCCGAGCGCTGGTAAGAGATTCATCAAGTGCACAAGATACAGGAACGGTGTAAGTGATCCATTTCGTATTTGATGTGGGAATTTTTTATTTGTCTTTATCTAATACAGTTGTTTTTTTTAGCAGTCTAAGAAAGGGTGCTCTTTCTTCAGGTGGGAAGAAGATTATGCAAAGTTCATTTCTAGTGAAGACGAGTCGCGTGAAAGTGTAGGAACGTTTCATGCTCCTCCAACGGGTGAAAAATGCGGGCGTATAGGAGAAAAATGATTTGTCTGGAGGGAAGGAATGAGAAGATGGGATGTGATCTTGTAAACGAAGAATGGCACACGAATTAATGTAGCAAAAACTGGTTGAGAATATCATTAAAGAGATGAAGTTAATGTGTTGCGGTGCTTGGCCTCCGGGGTGGATTTCTGGAAAATATCAGACACGTCTGCATGCAGCAGGCGATCCGTACCACCGGTTATGTTGCTATCTTTCGTACCTACCGGCCGTAATCCGGGCACGTAAGTAAATATCCTTTTGGATTAGAAAATAGTGACCTAACAGGTGTCAGATGTGGCGGGTGTGTGCACCGGGCCATATGCGCATCCAAGTATTTCCCTTAAAAATATGTCAAATCTAAATTAGACAATGTAAATATCCCACAAAAATTGAGAAATTACCTCTTGCTAGCAGCTTGTTTTTCCCTACTGCTGCTGCAGTAGTACTGGCCTTCTTCTTCTTCCTAGCAGGTGGCTCTGGTATATCTTCATCTGGTTGTAGCGCTGGATTTGTGCATCCTTTCTCAATGTGACCATACTGGAAGCACCTTTTGCATTGATATGGCCCTCTCTTACCCGGCTCTCCGCTACTCTTAATTCTCTTCTTTTTTGGCCTACCAGCCGGCCTATAATCAAGTTTTGGAGGCCTCATAACGAAGCCTGGGTCAAATGTAGGCCACTGAGACCGGTCACTCATTGGAAGCACCTCGAACTGATACACATCTCTAAACTTTTGGATTGAGTAATATTCATCCACATAGTCTTCAATATTCAAGTTTCGCAAAGAGGTTATGAATGCAATAGCATGGGTGCAAGGTTTTCCCGTAAGATCCCACTGTCCACAAGAACAACTATGGTTGACAAGATCAACGCCATACCTCCAAGCAAAACCATCTCTACTAACTCCAGAAATTTCAGCCTTCAAATAACCACTTTTTGTGATGGTGTAATGCAGGTTTCTACTCTTCTGGTACAGGTCATTAAGAACACTCGGTAAGATGTGTCCATGCAAGTTGTTGGCTATCATCTGCCGAGTTGCAATTTTCTCCATAAGCTTGACCCTGATCATATACATGAGATCAACTATAGGCAGATCCTTGTATTCTGTGATCCAATTGTTGAAGCATTCTGAAATGTTGTTGTTGACATAATCAACCCAACATGTTTTCGAAAATTTGGCTCTTGACCACAAATGTGGGTGGCTTGTGTTGAGATATGTTACAGCATCTAGACAAGTTTGTGAAATTTTATACATCAACTTTTGGTGTCTCTCTCGTGTGCAAGCCCATGCAAAAGGCCACAAAGATTCTTTCAAAGTACATATTTTTCCTCACTCTCTTGCAGTCAATTTCAACTATGCTCCCAGGACAAGTAGCTTCAACAGCCGCTTTCCAATTCCATAGCAGCTTGAAGCTATCCTCCCAAGTTCCTTGGAGCTCCTTCATCGCGACCTTCCATCCTTCCCAAACTTTGTTATATGATAGAGTGACAGTGAACTGATCTTCCACCTTTCACACAATTCTTTTGCACCAAGTGTTGGATTTTTGAACAACATTGGCTTCACTCTATGTGCAATCCAAGCAGCTGAAGCTTCCTTGCTAGTCACCTTGCTAGTGCTTGCACACTTATGGGCAGGGCCAATATTCACAACCTAAAAGAGTAGAACTGAAAGTAAATGACAAAATATATAAATAAAACATACAGGGGAAAAAGAGTATTTTTTATACCACAAATGTCTCGGAACCAAGCACTTTCTTTACATATATTTTCCACTTGCAACCAGGAAATTTGCATTCTGCCCTGTATCTGTTTTTATCACTATGTTTCATGTTTGTCTCAAATTCATTCTTTATGCATAATTGCTTGAAAATCATAATGAACTGATCTTTGTCCACAAATGTCGATCCAACTTTTATTTTGGGGTCATCCCTATCATAGGTACTAATAGGCACATATGACGAAGCAATCAGAACAGCCTCATCATCTGGAACACATTCAGAATCATGGTCTTGGAAAGATTCAGGTAGATCCACTTGCGTTGGCACATCTTGCACTACCTGTTCTCCAACTTTCTCAGGGCCTTTTGTCTTGCCTTTTTTGAAATACCTCCATTCCTCATCAGCTCCAACAGGTTCATCGCCATCAGGGTCCACACCGACTATCATATCATGCTCTGATTCTTCTTCTTCTAGTCTAGCCGACCCTGCTACAGTCAAGCCAAAAACAGGGTCATCCAAAAGCTCTACCTCTAGATCAACTTGGCCACCATCATAACATGTGTCTAGTTCAGTGTGTACCACTAATTGATTTTCATTACTATGCTGCTCTCTAACAACTTTCATTTCCAACTGAAGGGTTCTGGAGCTTTGCAATAGAGAAAGCAATTCAGCATCGGTGCACAACTTAACATTATGGTTGTCTTTGCTCACATACCAAAATTCAACATCCTGATAATGTGCCCACTTGAATTTATCTTTCATATCATTCTGGAGTTCAATGATGGAATACTCATTCCAATAATCTTTCCGACAACAACTACGTCCCTTATTGTACTCTCTTCTACCATCAATCACACTGATATATGCAGAAACCAAGATTGTTATTGTACATATTGTTCCTTGATCCACCCTATAAAATATCAGGGTTACAAATTAACAAGGTGCTTGACAACTTCCCTCAAAAATAGCCAGCACCACTCCAAAATCTGACCAATGCATTGACTTCTCTCATATACACAACCGATAGACATCCAGAATGTGTGCAAATAAGCAAAAAAAAAGGAGAGAGAAAAAGGATGTGATTCTTACTCATCTGGAGGCGAATCAACTTCCATTTCAGAGAGAACTGCTTAGATCCACTGCAGCAGCATTTGTACCCTACTCCAAATCGAACCTAGAGTTACATGCTGATGGGAAAAGAAACGGGATTCCTAAAACTTGGGAGAGAAATGAAACATGCATGACTTACTTGGCTCCTGGCATCGATCTTTGGTCTGGATGGCTGCAGGAATCGGAGAAACACACACTACAGCAAAACGGCACTGTAGCGGCGGGGCCGAAATCGGCCTAGCGGCGCGGCCAAAGCGGCCCGCCGCTACAGTGCTGGGCCGGCCACCTGGAAATGCCAGCCGCCGCTATAGAGGACTTATAGCGGCGGTTGGCTTTTCCAACCGCCGCTAAAATGGGCCAGCATTTATACCGGCGGTTGACATTGTCATCCGCCGTTACTAAAGTTTTTTAGCGGCGGTGGACAATTCCAACCGCCGGTACAAATTCCCGGATATAAATACACGGGTTCGGACAGCACAGTGAGCTTCTCCACTGTTGGCGGCTCGAAAATTGGGGTAAAAATCGAAAAACAAGGGGGGAGGTTTTGAGTTCGTTTTTCTTAGATAGATCTGATCCCTAGGGTAAGGGGAATCTATCCCATGTACTATTTCTAGTTATCATGTTGGAATCTAGTAGAATTTTGGCTTTGTAATTTACTTTGAATTTTATGCCCATTTGTCACAAATCTTTAGATTTGTAGAGCAATGGTTGGTTTTTGTGCATCTATTTGTATCTTGAGTCTTTTAAATGGAGAAAAGTTGTATCTCTAGGCTTCTTCATGGAGGAAAATTATATATCTAGATTTCTCATGATAGATGCATAGAGAGTTAGGTTAGGTAAAGGAGGAAATTTATTTTTTTCGTTAAAATAATTTATGTATCTAGTTGGTCACTTTATTTGTAGCTCACAAAACTTGATCCTACGAGATATATTGTTCCATGTTTGTTGAAGTGATTATTATTTTTGATGTGTAGTGTTTGAGGTATGGATAAATCTTGGATGTATGAAGCGTCAAGAACGGGAAGTTATTTTCGAGGGCAAGTCAAGGCATTTGTCACGAAGGCCGCACAACATGCTAAGCAAGAAGGAAGGGATGAAATACATTGTCCGTGTCGTGATTTCAAAAATGAGAAAATGTGGAAACATACGGTTATAATCAATTCACTCATAATAACGAGAGGTTTTGTTAAGGACAGCGACAGGACAGCAACAGGAACTCGGTTGAAGATGAACACGACTTGAAACAGGTGAAGCAGAGGAGCGGGCTTATGTTTACAGCTAGAAGGGCAAAGAAGACAATTCAGTTTGTGTGCTTGCTAAAAAAAAATTGAAAGACAATAAAACTACAACGGAACGCAACGGAGTGGTGAATTTCTAAACGGCAAAACTTTCGATGGTATTAAACTGAACTTTAGATGTTCGATGGTAAATTTCTAAATCGTGAATCTTTCGATGTCGAGAATCCAATTTTCCCTTTTTTTTTAATCACTTACCGATTTTCAAAACCAACAAACCAAGCAGGGTCCCTTCCTGCTTCTATCGGTATGCGAATATTCTGTTATAGAGGGCACACCGATGATGCTGGAATTTTTTGTAGTCTCTTATTGTTGTTTGATGGTGCAATATTTGTGAAGGGTACATATGGCCCAGAAATTACTTATGTCCATCTAATGTGGCACATATCCTTGCAGAACTATTTAAATGCTGTATGTTGGAAGTTTCTTATGGGAGGTCTCTGAACTTCCATTGCAGGAGCAGTTCTTCAGCTTTGCTTGTCCACCAGAATGCAAAATTAACATAAAATTGGACGGCGTATAACGAAAATGAAAGGAAGACAGCCAAATTATTTTCACTTCGACGAAAATTATTGTCGCAGAAAGTTGAGAAAGATTTATTACCCATGTTAGCGACAGAGTTAGTAAATCTGGAAAGGCATCTTCCAATTGAGAATTAAAAACAGCACCGTGTCAATCATTTTGTATGTTCTTGTACTGGCATTTAGAATGTTTGAGCCAATCACTGATAACTCAAATATAATCGAAGCCATGATTTACATTATTGTTCAACCTCAGGGATGAAAGAGACTGAAATGCGCGTGGTGCTAATTCATCTATGATGTTCTGTAAGTTGTGGAATCACTGTTGAATTGACCAATCAATCGGCTGCAAGATTCCATTTCTTTGTTTAGCACCACTGTTGCCACAGCGCCAAGACGGCCACACCATCGCCACCCCTGCCTGGATTCAAGTATGCCGTGCTATGTGCATGTGGGTCCGTCTGGGTGATGGGTCTCGTCGCCGCGCTCGAGCGTATGATAGTGGCACAATTTGCTCGTCGCAGCAGATTAACACTGACAATCACCATGGTCACGGACTCCTGATCTTAATCTAGGCCACAATTTCTTTCACTGAACCTATCTCAAACTTCAAACTGGTTACCAAGCATTTCCTTGTATCTCCAATTCCCAACGTACCACGTCAGCTTGTTATTCAGAACTCTCTTCTTGCTTTTTCAAAGTGAAGGGATTCTGGCAATTTTGTGTAGTTTGGAAAAAAGGAAATTTTATACATCATGTTGTGATAATGGGCTATTGCCAATATAAAAGCTGGCCAGTAGACAGAAGCTGGATTTTATTGTGGCATTAAAGTGTTTTCATTTAAAGGAGCATCAAACTATGTCCTGCATGAATGATTTGATGAACAACGGAAAAGATATGTTAATACTCCAAAAGCTCTTACAATTTGAAACAGCCATATTTTTGTGCAGCAGTATGATAAGAATTTCCGGAGTAAATTTCGGTGGTTGATGGAAATGGAAATGCTGTATGTCCGCATACATAATTTATTTACAGTGAACATGGGCTGAAGAGAGTTTTAAATGTTCGACACGGATCCTTACATAATTAACCTTAGTTGGCACGAGCCCGAGTCTAAGGATTATCACCTATCTGGAACAACTAGCTTGCGAATAATCATATCATTTCAGTATTTTTGAAAGATTTTGTTCTATCGATAATACCGGCCTGTCTTTTCAGCTAAAATAAGATAGCATCAAATAATTCTCCGTGGGTGTCGTACCTGCATACATCGAGGCTGACCTCCTATCCTTCTGGTGCATACAAATCGCAATATCATGCAGGCAACAACATCCTGTGTGCGGAACAATGCAGAGCGGGTGCCCCGCGCCATCTCAAGACATTACAAAAGGCGACATCTGGTTAAGGCCTTCACCGACGATGTTGTGGAATTTCAGCCAGCGCTAAGATGCAGGGGCCAAACGGTAACCCCGGAGCCTACGCTTCTCCAATTAGGCAGGGGATCGAGGGGGTTAACCACAATGTACGACAAGGACGAGGGCAACAAGGATCTGTGGAGGGGTGGGGAGACGAAGGAGCTGCTCAGCAGCTGGAAAAGAACAGCAGAGTGATTACCTCACTGGGACTTGGAATGGAGACTAGCTACTAGCTAGCAACCAACAAATGCTGTAGAATAAAAAAAATTGGGTCCACTTTAATCGAACGTACACATGTTTTCCTAATAGGAGCCCGCAATGACGTTTTAAATCCGTGTTTTTTGTCAAGATATCTGGTTTGATACTTTACTTATACGTGAGTGCACGATAGTGGCAGATTCGCTTATCACAGCAGATTAACATGACTATGACCGTGGCCATGAGTTCTTTATCTTATCTAGGCCGCTTCTTATTACTTTTTAACTTGCTCAAGCTTCCCTGGTGGTTACCAAGCATTCCCTTTCACCTCCTAGTCCCAGTGAATACAACGGCAATTTCATATTCCCAACTCGCTTCTTCATTTTTTTTAGTGACGGGACGCTGGCAATTTTGTGTACTATGGCAAAGAGGAAACACTATATAGCATGTTAGGACAATAGGCTAGTGCCCCAATATAAAACAGTCCGCCAGTCGACAGTAGCTGTATTTTGTTGTGATGCATTGAAGTGTTTTCTGTTTTCATTTAAAGGAACATTAAACTATATGCATGTCCTGCAAGAAAGATTTGATCATCAACTTAAAAGATTTGTTGATACTCCAAAAAGCCCTCACAAGTCGACACAGGTGTATTTGTGCAAATGTAATATTAGAATTAACAGCACAGCTGTTTTTTTATGTTGTCCAAAACCAGATTGATATTCGAAAGAGAATTCGGGTAATCGATAGAAATGTTGTATGTCCGGATAAATACATGTATTTACAGTTAACATGGACTTAAGGATTTTAATGTTCGACAAGGTACCTTACATAGGCTTAGCCTGGCCCGCCTTTTCAGCCAGATTAAGATAACAACAAACAATATTCCCCGGTGTTGTCATACCTTTGTACCTCGAGGCCGATGATCCCTCATCTTTCTGGTGCGTACAGGTCCTCACATCATGCAGGCAACGACACCGTGTGTGTGGAACAATGTAGAGGGGTAGCCCTTCATTGCCGATGTTGTTGCCTCTCTGCACTTTCTGCCAGAGTTAATTCGGGTCTATGACGAGGACGAGGGACAAGGTGGATCCGAGGAGGCAGAATGGGGCGACGAAGGATTGGCTCAGTATATGGAAAAAGAACAGCAGGGTCATTACCTCACTGGACTTGCACTGGACACTGGCAACCAACAAATGCTGTATAATTAAAAAATTGTGTCCACTTCAATCAAAAGTACACTTTCTTTTTCTGATACGCGCCTGCAACGAGACCTGTCATTGGAGGCACATTTTGAATTCGTGTAATTTGATTAAGACATACGTCTGGTTTTATGCTTTACTTTACATACTGCTGTTTGAACCACAATGAGCCATCACTGTTTCCGGTATTGCAAGCCACTACACTATCGTAAAATAAGCTCATTCTTATCAAGTCAAAGACTAAGTCCATACTCCCTCTTGCCACGATGTCGTTAAGACTGATAGAAAGTAAACTGTTGGGTTGGAAAAGACATAATTTCTTGATTTCTTCCTAAGTCAACTGTTCACTACAGTTTCGCTCATTGCATGCCAGAGTTATTTGTTCATGGTTCTTACGTAGGTTATGGTGAGTCAAACGATATTACAGTATAGATGTCAGCCGCTCTCTCGGCTGGCCTATACTAGTCTTGTCTGTTCCAATGTGAATGAGAGTGGATATGAGAATATGAGTACCAAGCGACAGAACGTTGTATCCATTGTTTGTTATCTCATCTGTTTAAGTATGGAAGCAAAAACCTACTTTATACAAATGAAATACTCGAGCATGCATAGTAGTGCCCACCATGCATCACCCATCTTGTACAGATTACTGTAATAAAAAACTCTGTGCATCTAGTGCTACGTGCCTAGTTGCCTACCATCACATTTTTTCTGATCCGCTACTGATCTCCGGTGTGAAATATTATCTTCATGTAACAAAATAAAAATCAACAGATATAATCTCTAAATAACACATAAATACAACAATTTACTTCACGTCTTGTGCATGGATAGTGGTGGTAATAAATATACCTGGGTGGCACAAATCTATTTATGACCTTTGACTTCTGAACAATGAGCAGCCGGCAGTTCCGAGGTACACGGAGCTCTTGGAAGGTTTTTCGTCAACGTGTTCCAAAGCCGGGTGAACACCTTTATGTTGCCATCGTGGTAGAGAAGGACCTGCAGGCGTTAGTAGAATCCGGTGTGGAGTGCACATGCGTCAGCAACCGGTCTGATTATGGACACTACAGCGCTGTTGTGATCCACAGTCTCTTCCCTGTTTTGCTTCAGTTCTTGAGGCACCTTGCCAGGTTGTCGTAGTATATACTTCGAGCTGCCAAGCTACATGTTGAAGTCGATGCCATTCTGCACAACATTCCAAATAATAGTTCAGATTTGGAGCCACCACCCAGATCTATAAGAATAACACACTATAGCCACGCCTTGCAAAAACTTTTGTAGCTACGGTAGGCAAAACGGGCCGTTCCTCAACTAGACTAACAACCCAAACTAGGTGACAAGGAAAATTATGGAAAGATAACAGACATAGGATTCAATTTATTGCATGCAAGTTTTTATAACAACACATTTATAAAGACACTTGCCTCTTTCCACCGATTGTTTCTGCTCAAAGTCTTCAACTTGATAGTCTTGAAAATTATTCAAATGCTCCGTCTCTAAACGATCGTCAAACCGGAAAAACAAACAAACGGAAAACATAAATAAAACAGTACAATAAACCAAGTAAAAACAGTATAATTATGCAATGGTTGAGTAGGTTTGATTGCTATGAGTGTTTGGTTGAGAAATCAAGTTAACCTGAGCTATGGTTTAATATATATGGATAAACAAATGTTCTAGGGGTAAAACTGTAATCGAATCTAAGTTCTAGGGGCTTAATCGAAAGATAACAGGGTTATATGAACTGCAGGTTCTAATAAACAAAAACAGGAGGGTTGACGTGCAAAGTGTACGAAAAAGGTTTTTTCTAGGAGTTATTTTTAAACGGGAAAACCCGTGGACTAAGTCCATGAATCCCTGGACCATGGATTGGCAGTTGGTCCATCGCACCATGGACAGAGGATAAAGAGCGGCGGCGCCGCGGTGCAGGCTCGCCGGAGCGGGGTGCGCGATCGCTCCTGTGCATGAGAGCTTGTCGCGACGGGGCTAGGAGGGAGAGAGGCAGGTGCCGCGCTTACCTAAGTGTCGTGCGACGTTGAGGGGGTCTGGGAGGTGCTTGGAGGCAGAGGGCGGTGACGATGGTCGTCGCAGATCACCTGGAACGAGGTTCTCGGGTGGAAAAAGACTAGGGGCGGTCCCTAGGAGTTGCTCGAGCTCCTGCACATTCGAAACGGAGGTTAGGGGACCGGGAAGCACCCTGCAAGGGGAGATTGTCGACGAGGCAGCATCTCACCAGAGTTGCCATTAGCGACGATTTGTCAATCGGGGAGAGATTTGGGTTGCATCGAGGCAAAGGAAGAGATGGGACCGTCTCGGGGGACGGGGGTGGTGGGGTTGTTATTGGCGACTAAGGGAGCGAGGTGAGACACTGAAACTTCGATGGAATCAAAGATCACCGCGACCATTGAGGCGAAGTACCGCGCAGGACGATAGCCACTAGGGCCCGGTAGTGGAGGAGGCGAACCAAGGGGTTCACAGGGTTTGGATCGTGAAGGGGCACGGGAGGAAGAAGGAGGGTAGTGGCAACTGCTGTGGCCAGACGAGGAAGAAGGGGCGCGGGCTTGCTGGGCCTATGCCAGGCTTCCTCGGCTATGTGCAGTTGGTGGGATGATCTTGTTCAGCTGTTGTGCACACGAGGGAAATGACACGGGCTTTGGCCCACATGTGGTGGGGGAGAAAGAGAGGTGAGGTGAGGTGGGTTTGTTGGGCCGTGTGGAAAAAGAAACTGAGGCCTGGGTTAGGTTTTGGTCCAAACTAAGTATAGGATTTTCCTATATCCAAACCTGGTATAAAACTAAGGGTTAAACAAAAATCAAATATGCATGAATGATATACAAAATGCCACTTTAATTAATTAATTTAAAAATGATTTTATTCTTACTCTATATGATAAATGCACCCTATTTTACTACGGTTGATAATTTTAATAATTGAGAAAAAATTGGGTGTTGTAGATGCAGTTCTAGTTGGCCTTGTTTGTTTCCGTTCGACTTCCGACTCTTTTATTTCCCTATGCATTGTGCAGTAGGGCATTGCATCGTAATTGTCAATCTATATGTATCTTATAAATGTACATGTTCACAGTTCCTACTCATATCAATAAAAGGGGCGGTTTTGTGGTATTGATACGAAGACTAGAGGTGATATCAACGTGATATCTAGCATGTCTAAATATACACGACAATGCACCTATTGCGGAGCACCCGAGACTGCAGATAGCTACAGCTATAGGCACTGATAGTGCAAAATGATACGTATTCTGGCATGAGTGGCATCAGGGATTCATGATCTTTGACACACCCACCCATTTGTCCATGACAGGCAGACAAGTTTTAATATGCACGAGCATAGATTGCCAAGAATGTCGTTAACAGTTTGGTGCAAGATGTTGGTTCTGTTCTCATGCATTCCTATGTTGCAAGCTAGCCTTCGTCAGCATGATCCCGATCAACGCAACACACGACGCACTCTTGATTAACTTCTAATAACTGCAAACTAATTTGCATTGGTTGAATTTCTGTTAGAGCATTGACTAGTATACTTATTGTTAAAAGAAATTCAAGTGCAGAACTGAGACAAATGTGTCAAGCTTATACCGTGTACACTATATATACTCTTGTCAATTTCAAAACTGACATTCCAAGGTAATTAGAAAGAAGATAGGTAGATGGAGAAATGCGCACTCTCCAAGTTCTGAATAGCGAACACTGAGAAAAAGGAGTACAGAACTCCCCAAGCATAGTTCTCCCACAAGCAGAACAAGGTATATGTGGTTACCATTTGAAATTGACATGTGGTGTAGGGTCATGTGGTTGTTGCGGATTATAGTTTACCAAAACACGGAGTACTGAACTGCAATACAAACGTAGAAATTTAGTGTATGCTACATTTGTGCCATATATGTACTCGGGGTATAACAAAATTTATTGTTGCTAATGTAAGAAGTCCGGAAATTAAGCAGATGGAGAATACTCACTATTAAAATACTGAAATCCAAACAATGAATGATTCCACGTGTTAGTTTGATTGACTCCTACTACAAATAATAGTAACTTAATGGTAGATGGGCCGAGCAAGCAATCCTATAAAATTGCTCTTACATGCTCAATAACTAGCAACTTAGTTCAATATCGTTATGTAGTTGGTACTCAAAACTGTGTCGGAGCACAGAGCACTGGAACATGTTACTTTTTCTGGGACGTTAAATGCATGCATATATATTAGGTAGAAGCATACGAAATAATCAAGCTGGGAGCTTTTATTCAGAAGAATGCACCGTGAGCTTTTCCAATGCTCCCGACCTCACTAACAACAGATGTGCCAGTAGGCTTGTGAGACAACAGGAATTTATGATGTTTCTAGCGGAGGGGACTAACCAAGAGGTAAATAACAAAGTGAATGCCGCCACGAAACTTGGTTCTGCATTCATCCAGTCATCGCAGAGTAGTGGCCTGTTACACAAGAATACGAACAACAGAGCGCTCTTGTGGGATGAAAGCTAGGCAGCCGCCCCTTGGCTCAGCAATTGACAAAGACTCTGGCAAGAAGGATGGCCCACAGTGGTGAGGGTGCGGATCTGCCAGCTCGAATGGAAGTTGTTCCATTCCGAGCTGACAGTAACCACACATGATTTGACACACTACAACACAGGCTCTTGGATCGCGTGCTCGTCCAGTTTCACAACAATGGCGTCTGCAATCACAGGTCCGAGAACAAAAGACATTTAAATGCTTCCCGGAGTGGCCGCACGGCACGAACACACACCATGTACGGCAAGAAATATGGTGGGCTGATGCTGTGGAACAGGTTCTGAGACATGCAGACCGTACGGCAACAAACATATATTTGTGTTATTGACAGAAAAAATAGGGGTGATAAGTAAACGAAACAGGTATCTGAGGTGCAAAACAAAACATGCAATAGGTGGCCATCATTCAATTTATGTTTCTAGGCCACTAGTCGTAGACATATATGCACTTAGGCATGCCCAATGAAATGGATGGGTTGTGGAACCAAGGCATCTTCTTACGTTTCACGATATCTTGAAAATAAATGATGATGTGCGGCAATACATGTTAGATATTATCGCATGATCCCTCATGCCGTTATTGTGCAAACCCCCTGGCACCACGTGTCCCCGCATAATCTCGAACCACCCGTCTCTGCCACACACCACATATAGTAGTATATGGGGGAATACTCCCACATATGCAGCCCGTCGGTCACTCACGGCAACAATGACACACTACTGGTGCTTTGCAGAAACGCAAAACGCTGCTAGGCCAAACGCCTGACCACAGACCCAATAGGTATCATTTTCTGGTTTGGAGCTTGCCAGAATTCCCCTCCACCCGAGCAACCCAAAATCCATAACGCACTGGCGATATTCTTTGTCAAACGATGTGTCGTGCCATCACCAAATGAAAAATAATACACCTATACATCTATGGATTAGTTATTGAGCTAGGACATAAAACTATAAATACAGGAGAAGAATTATGAATCATTGTCACCTTATTCTATCGCCACCACGCTATTCTATTTGTACATGGTAAGTGCGATGAAATTTCTGGAATTTTTTACAACTAGGAGGACATATATCTAGCAATTTCTGCCGAATACAGACTTCGCCAAAAGACATAGCACTGACGGAATACTATTCAACATCCTATATCCTGGGCATGGTCTTCCTCAAGCTCCTCGAGTTCGTCACCCACTTCTTCGACAAACGGTCAAATATAATTCTGAAAAGTCAACAAATACTTACATTTTTGAACGGAAGTAGTAGGTCTCAAGGATAATAAAGATACAAGTCTTTAGGATACATTAGAGTTTAAATTGCAGCGGAATTTGAATAAGTTTAATAGCAGCAGAAGTTCAAATAGTTCAACAAGTTTTTAAAATGCGGAAGAGTTAAGTGGAAGCAATAATATAAACGATGTCAACGTACTCGACGATACAAGCGAAGGGACGATTTTGAGCCCATACTAAGCATCCTCTATCCAAGCACAAAATTGCGGCGAGGAAGGCTCCAAGTGACATGTAGCTCACAATCTAAGCATCACCTGAAGAACAACGATGGCAAAAGTACACATGTAATCTATAGTTTTCTGATAATAAACAACTCATAAATCTGTACTTTTGTGATACGATTTCTTAAATCTATAGTTTTAGGATACATGAATTCCTCAAATCTTTATTTGGGATAGAATTCCTTAAATTTGTAGTTTTGTGCTAGTATTATCAAACAAGTTGTAGTTTTATGAAATTTACTCATAAGGTTATTATGCAGTGGTAATGGGATTGTCCCTTTGGCGCACGGGGGCCGAGGCAGTGGAGGAGAAGCAGGATAAAACTATTAGTCTGTATGAGTTGTCTCTCGCGCTTCAGCACCAAGGACAGGGAAAATTCTGCTGTATTTAAAAGAGGATAAATAATTTTTATGCTCTATATGTATAGCCTGTTAGGCCACATGAAATCACTATAACAATGAAGCTCTACAGCCACGGTTGGGAGACCTCTATAGCCGCGGGTCAACCCAACCGTGGCTATGTTTGCGAGACTACAGATGTTTATCCGTAGCCTCGCAAACAAGGCCAACTGTGGCTATAGTGTGCCACTATAGCCGCGGTTAAAAATGCCACCGTGGCTATAGTGGCACACTATATCTACTGTTGGCATTACCAACCGCGCCTACAATGAATATGGGAAAACAAAAAAAAAAAGTGGACCCAAGATGAGCCCACATCGCCGTCGGAGGCCCCGAGCTTCCGCCCCACTGCCGGATCTCGCGCCGTCGGAGGCCCCGAGCTTCCGCCTCACCGCCCGTTCCCGCGGCACTCACGGCCACCGAAGGAGGAGGGAGACACGCCGCCACTACCCACCGGAGCAGAGGATGGGATGCGCCGCCGCCGCCCACCGGAGCGGAGGAGGGGACACGCCGCCTCCGCCCACCGGAGCGAACGTGGGCACGTGCCGCGACCCACCGGAGCAGAGGAGGAGCCTGCCTCGCGCCGCCACCGGAGAAGGGGGCGGCTAGATCTGGTTTCCCCGGCCGCCGCCTGCCCGAGGAGGAGGAGGGAAGCCAGATCCGACAGCTCCTCGACGGGGTCGGGGGCCGCGCTTGCCGTGTTCGGGAGCTCGCGCCGTGGCCGAGCTCGCCGGGGTCGAGCCGTGGTCGTGGTTGCCGGGTTCGGGAGCTCGTGTCGTGACCGAGCTCGCCGGGGTCGAGAGCTCGCGTCGTGGTCGCGCTCGCCAGGGTCAAGGGGCGCGCTTTGCTGGGGATGTGCCGCGCCGTGTCAAGGAGGAGCTCCGACCTCGCTGTTGGCTGAGGGTAGATAGAGAGGGAAGAAGAAGAGAGAAAATTGTTAGGGTTTAGGGGAGCTGGCGTCTTTTATATTGGAGGAGTGGGCATGCTTTGGTCTGTTGGGCCAAATGGGCCAGAAAAATAAGAAAGACGGGCCATGTTGTCAGCCGTGGCTATAGTGACCACAATAGCCACGGTTGGAATGTGAGCCGTGGCTATTGGTGGCTGGCACAATAGTCACGGTTGACAACGTCAACCGTGGCTATAGTGACCACTATAGCCACGGCTCATGCCCGTCTTTACTGTAGCCACGGCTCATTTTACTTGCCGTGGCTACTGTGTTTTTGGAGACGTGACTATAGTATCGTTTTCTTATAGTGAATGCTGGTGGATTATCCCTGTACAGTCTTGTGGTTTTCTGCGCCCACGTAGCAGACTAGGTCGCCACTGCTTACCCTAAGGCAATGATCGAACTAATATGGTCTTGCACCATAACTGTTTCTCCACATCAGGCATATGCACGTGCAACACATGATGCTGTTTACCTTTATGTGCGGCATAATTTAAGGAATTCTACGTACGCAGAGCTATAGACCCTGGTGTAATTTAAGGAATTCTACGTACGCAGAGCTATAGACCCTGGTGTAAAGGTGATGGCTACTAGACAGACTACTATATATGGTGGGACTATGCTCCAGCTCAAGTTCTAGGGCCTCCTGGCGTCACCCCACGATACGCATGGGGAGCTTGAGAGAGTGGTGGTGTCCACCATCGTGCACTATTAATTAATACTCTGAAAGTGAACAAATGAATGCTTCCACGTGCTAGTGATTGACTCCTGCTATGAATATTAGTCACTTAATGGTGGATGTCCCAGCAAGCAAGCCTACAAAATTGTAGTAACAAGCTCAGTAACAAGCAACTTAGTTCAATGTACTTTTTTGCTAGGATGTACATGCATATATTACCTCGAAGCATACGAAACTATCAAGCCAGGAGCTCTTGTCTGGATGATGTGGCAATAGTCCAGTGAGAAACGACACCAGGAGTGTACATGTGCCAGTAGGCATGTGGGACAACAGGAATTTATAAAGTTTCGAGCAGAGGGGACTAATCAAGAGGTAAATAACATAGTGAATATCGCCACGAAACTTGGTTCGGCCTTCATCCGGACATTACAATGTAGTGGCCTGTTACATAGGAATACGAATATAGCGCTTTTCTATGATGAGGGACAGATGCCACATGGCTGAGCAATTCACAAAGACTCTTGCCGGAAGTATGGCCTGCTGTGGTGATGGTGCGGATCTGCCAGCCCGAATGTCAGAAATGAATCAGGCGTTTGGTTCCTAGGCAACAACTGTTAGATCAATGGGTCTACAAACTTAAACATGAACTTAATTAGGACTTCACCAGAATCTCTAGTATAGCAAATAGATCACATCAAGAGCTTAACTAACGCGGAATAGATTGATTCGGGACTGTACCGGCAGCAGTGGTGTCCATTGTTGTTGGTGTAATGGAAGTTGATGGCGAAGGCACTATCGGGGATGTAGCGTAGTCTCTCATTCAGCTTCTTCTTCGGGGTAGCGGAAGCCTTCTAGACGATACCGGAATTGACCTAGTCGAGGACGTCGAGCTTTTGAGCCTTTCCAGCACCCTTAGAGAAAGGTGGGTGGATTAGGTTATGGGAAAATCTTGGATTGCATGAGAGAGACCTCGGTGAGGGTTGACCCTCTACTTATATAACGCTATAGGCTCGGGGCCGAGTGCAATAGATGGCTTAGGTTTGCCTCCCGATCACGGCAAAAACAGACTCTAGAATTGTTGCCAAAACAGAGATTTATAATAGATCCGATTCTGTATTGTTGTTGACCAAGGTCAAATAGAAGAAATCCAACATTCTCCCCCTTGACCTAAGGTCAACGACTTAAACTTAAAACTTAACTTAAACTAATGTTTATTCGGTCACTAACTTATTCTTAACTAAAATAAAATTCCTCCTCAGTAAATCAGCGAGTACTAGACCAATGCATCGTCAGTAGCGCCATGGCATACTAGGACGGCATTACCCATTCCCATTAAGAAACCTTGTCATAACTCTTACTCTTATTTGGTGAAAACTTAATGGCCTTGCACCAGGACTTGATCCAGGCTACTCACCAGACCCATGCCTAGGACATGGTTCTTAAAAAGAATTGGTGGTAGACCTTTTGTGAGCGGATCCATAATATTTTCCTTAGTACACTTATATGCTTAATGCTAAGTGTATTATACCATTTCCTTTCTTTCACGACACGATACTTAAGATCTATGTTCTTAGAAGCACTACTTAGTTAATTGTTAGCAGAAAAAAAATCACGACTTGATTATTGCAGTACATAGTGATAGGTCTTGTGATACTATCAACAACTCTTAATCCCGGAATAAAGTTCTTAAGCCACTTTGCTTGTCCCATCGCATCATAACATGACACAATTTAGCTTGCATTTTAAATGCAACAGTTACACTTTGCTTACCACTTCTCCATCAAAACGCACCTCCTGATAGTGTGTTAGACATATCCAGAAGTTGACTTCCTATCATCTTCATCACCAGCAAAGTCGGCGTAAGTGTGACATTCAACATCAAGGTTGTGTGATCTCTTATATGTGAGCATGTAATTTTGAGTGCCTTGGCACTATCTTAATGCTTTCTTGACACCTACCAAGTGAGCCCATCCTAGATTACCCTTATCTCTAGCTTTTGTCTTCTGTTTTTCTAGATTTCTCATTTTCATGTTTCCTTTGGGTTTCATCTTTAGCCTACCCCAACTTGCTAGGGATAAAAGGCTTTTTTGGTGTTGTTGTAGAGTATTTACTGCAGCGCATGATTCGGTACCTTTAAAATGATATTTACAGGATTTTTATAACTGGTTACACTACTCAAGTTATACATCATATGTTGGGCTTGCTCTAACTAGCCATGCAAATTTTATTCCACCCCTTCTATACCGATAAGTACTGGCAGTCATACAACTAGTAATGTTAGTATTTAGAATCCAACTTTCTAGATTAAATATCTTTCTAGTACTAGTACCACATCTAATCTAAGGTAATACTAAATTTACTCGGGTATTATCGAAAAATGCAATGGTAAAGTTTGTAATTTTTTTAATAAGTTTGGGCAGAAGCTGGCTATGTGGTTGGGTCGGAGATCATCGTCGGGATTCAAAAGTTTAAACTGCGCAGACATGCGTGGACCAGGACTACGGAGCCGTGCGTAGGCTGATGGCGGGAAATATTCGGTGCAAACCACCTATTCAGTGGAACCGTGAAAACCATCTTACAAACATACTTAAATGTTTTCAAAATTTTTGAAACATAGTATACATGTACATGATACAATAGGAAATATGCGCACAAAAGTTCAAGTTTACATTCAACATAATTCAAAAGATACAAAAATAACAAATCAGGAACATATAAGGGTGAAAAGCACAAAAAAAAATGCACATGGAGTAATTTTTTTCATCTTCTCCTTGTTTTGTTATTTTTTTATCTTTTAAATTATGTTGAATTTTGACTTGAAATTTTGTGTGCAAGTTCCCTATGGTATCATGTGCATGTATACCATGTTTCAAGATTTTTTAAAAATTGTAAGTATGTTTTTTGAGAGGGTTTTCACGATACTGAATAGATGGTTTGCACCCAATATTTACCGGGCTGATGGCAGCATCGTGCATAGTGCATAGGCAGTTGACAGCAAGATACGTGTGGTTCAAGCAGCACTGAGTGCATCAGCTGGTGACATACATGAAATAGACATAGTAATTACAATACTACCCTTCAGGAGTGTTATTAGTATTTTATAGTCGGTAATGTGTACAATAAAACTACTCCCTATATTTGTTACTAGATAGGTGGCTATTTGTATATTATCGAACTAATCAACCTAACCGCACATTTGTGCAGTAATCTAGATATCTCATTGTAAAATTCACTATACATTCTTTTAAAACTACACGTTGACTTGTATTAATCAAACGATTAATTCACTTGACTTTAAAGATCAATTCATCATAAATCATTAACATTTTTAGTGTAATTATTACTGGAAATTATGACTACGGAGATAATTTATCTCATAATTTCTACTTTGTATCCACATCTTTACAATTTTTATTGAATTTGATCTCATGATAGCAGTTAATTTTTTTTAATCTCAGGGTAGGCATGCATGAACTTCAACAGTAACGTTGGGTCTTTGTATGGCAACACAAAACGTTAGCTTCACAACAGCATCTTCTTTAACCTGAATCTGTGGCCGCAATTCAGCGGCATGGCTGCAATTAGGGGTTGAAATGGATCAAATACGGTTCGAATAGGGCCGATATTGTATTTGTATCCATACTATAATATTGATACAGATACAAATATGAATATTTTTCGGATGCGAATACGAATCGGATGTTTGACGAATACAAATACAAATCGAATAACTCACTAATTCTGACGGATACGAATAGATCTAACTTTATATGTTATGAAGATTGTTATCTACACTACTTCATATTAAAATTACCACTGGTCATTTTGTTTGACATATTCTACTTTAAGAGTCACCAAACCATATCAAATTTGAACATATTTTCTAATACTTTAGGTATAATATAAATATATAATTATGCTATAATGACGGATATGAATACGAATAAGGATAGATACGGATAGCTCGGATATCAGATGTTAAAATCCCAGACCACTTACATATCCATATTTCTAAACGAATACAAATAGTCTAAAAATATTAATCAAATATGGTTATTTTGTACCATATTTACATTTTTCCGTATACGCGATATTACGAATTATCGACATCCACTTTCCAACCCTAGCTGCAATATACAGCAGCATGGCAGCACCCTTGGTCTCAGCAGCCTCGAAAGCACCTTCTATAGCTCACCTCCTCAACAGCTCTTCAACATGACAGCATTGTCTCCGTCAGATCGTCGGATCGCCGCCGGTCTTCATGGCAACGCTTCATCTTGGAATTAGCGGCGGCGTCTTGTCAGACTTGGCGGCTGGAGCGCTTTGATCTAGGCCATCGATCCGATCAATGCTGGAAGCCAGTGTGGTCTTTGGCACTTGGCTTGCACGATCATTGCCGTAGCAGCTCTCGTAGTGGCCGCCATGTATGTGCACGGTCCATGCATGCATATGATCTGAAAGCAAAGTAATAGACGGTTGATCTAAAGATAATTCTCATCCATGGTTAACACTAGTGCCATCGCTCGCTCGCCGGCTGCTAGCTGCGGCAAGGTCATCGTCGTCAAGACCGGCGTCTCTCCGAGGCTTCGTGTCGCCAGCGGCTCTTGCGATCTTCTCGTTGATTCAGGCTGGTTGTGTGTGGTGGCGGCAGCTTCGCACAGCATTGCGATCGAGCAGTCTGGCAGCGTTGTTGCATGGGGGTGTATCGGTATTTACGTCGGGTGTTGAGTGTTGACGCGTTTGTATATGCAGGGTGAATAACATGCAAAGTGAATGCATCCACTTTGCCACACGTGTGCCCTATAAATGGGAGCATTATAACTTGGTTACACAATAACAATAGAGCACTATATAGCCACGGTTGGAAGATCTCTATAGCCACAGGTCAACCCAACCGTGGCTATGTTTGCGAGGCTATAGATAATTATCTGGAGCCTCACAAACAAGGTCAACTATAGCTAGTGTGTCACTATAGACATAGTTGACAATATCAACTATGTCTATAGTCACTACGGGAAATCACTCGTTTGCCGAGTGTCCGGAACACTCAGCAAACCACAAAATACACTCGGCAAACGATTTGCCGAGTGTCCGGAACACTCAGCAAACTACAGAATACACTCGGCAAACGATTTGCCGAGTGCAACTCTCGGCAAAGGTCTATCGGCATATCTCGGGTCGGCAAAGGCTTTTTGCCGAGTGCATTATCTCGGACACTCGGCAAATGGTTTACCGAGTGCCCACTATGACACTCGGCATACATTTTCTGGAGGATTAAAAAAAAAAATCAGAGACCACCGTGCCGCTGGCATTCTAGATGCTATCGTCGGATGCTACCACCGCCTCGCCCTGGATGCCGCCGTCGCGACGCCGCTGCCGCCACCACCACATGAGGTCGCGCGCCGTCGCGCCAGGCGCAGAGGAAGGAACGGAGGACAGGGCCGATGCAGCAGCCGCACTTCCGCCCAGATCTACGTTGGCCTGGGGCTGCCCGCCGGGCGGAGGCCGGGGAGTTGGTTGGCATGGGACCCGTCGCCCTCGCCGGCTGCTGCGCTGCCCGCATGGCCTAGGCGAGCTCGTCGCCCGCTGGATGCTGCCACTGCCTTGTCCTGGACGCCCGCGCCATCGCCGCCACCGCCCCACCAGGTCACACGCCGTCACCGTCTTGGCCGAGCCCGCCTCCCGCCGGATGCAGCAACCGCACCTCCATCGCCCAGATCCATGCTGGCCTAGGTCGCAGACCGGGCGAAGGCCGGGGAGCTGGTTGGCGTGGAGGCCGCCGCCCTCGTCAGCTGTTGTGCCGCTCGCATGGGCCTGGTCGAGCCTGCTGCCGCCTCCAGTGGTGCCCGCCTGGCGGAGCCCGCCGCTGCATTCCGCAATGTCCGCCCTGGCCGATACGGGAGAGAGTTTGGGGAGATTGAGCGAGGAAGGGACGGGACGGAGATTGGGTAGAGTCGGGAGAGGGAGCAGAGCGAATGGATAAGGTTTACTTTTTTTGTTTGGCTCGGGTTGGATGCTTGGAATCAGCGGCACCTCCGGTTGAACCAATGAGAAGCCACCGCTTTTGATGCTCAGATCCGTGACCTGGCAAGTTTGCCGAGTGCATAGACAAAAAAACACTAGGCAAAGTAATCTTTAACAGTGTTTTTCTTTGCACTCGGTACAAAAAATTCTGCATACTTTAAACAAATTAAAAATTAGTAAATAAATTCTAAAATAACTAAATTTTGGCATGACACTATTCATGTAATCTATTTCCTATACAAAATGTTTTCAAGGAAAAATAAAATTGTTTATCAATTTGACTTCAAACCTAAAAAAGTTATTATCAACTATAGGGTTCTTCTTCGGAGGTTCTTCGTTTTGTAAGCAATGTACATCATTTTATTATAGCTTCCACATGTGATACCATCACATCATGAGAAATCTCATGATTTTTCTACTTTATTTGATTTTATTGTTTAAGAATTTAATAATCATTCACACACACTTTAACGGTCATATTTCTTACGAAAGATATGACAAGTTCCATATTATTCAAGGATAAGGTCTTAAATTCGTCTAAATAACATGAATATAAAAATTATACTCATTTTATTTTATTATTTGAATCACTTTTAGTTCAAATTTAACTTTATATAAAAAATTGCTTGAAGTGTAATTACTTAACTAATTATAGCAAATGAATATAAATAAACTTCAAAATTTAAAATGTACTTACACATGTTGTATTTAGTGAGTAGAAAAAGTTGTGAGAGGAGAAAAAGAAAAAAATACTTATTTGCCGAGTGCGAAAAAATACACTCGACAAACCCGCTTATTTGCCGAGTGCCAGAAAAATACACTCGGCAAACCCACTTGTTTGCCGAGTGCCAAGAAAAAGCACTCGGCAAAGGACTCGGCAAACAAGCAGGTTTGCCGAGTGTATTTTTGTGTCGAGAGTTTTTTATTTTGCACTCGGCATAGACGTTGTTTGCCGAGTGCCCGATTGAATACACTCGGCAAAGCTAGGGACACTCGGCAAACAACGATTTTCCCGTAGTGAGTGCTACAACTATAGTCACGGTCGAAGTCTTCAACTGCCGCTACGGTGGAAATTAAAAAAATATATATAAAGCTTGGACGGGTCGAGCGGGCTTGCATGACCCGACAGCTCGCCCAATCCGGCCTCATCCATGCTGCCCGCTAAGGAGCCTCCACGCACCACCAGGACTGGAGCGGGGGACAAGGCGGATCAAGCGCCCTTTCCCGCTGCCTAGTCGCCGGAGAGGCGGCGGCCCCGGATCCGACCGCCGCCCCTGCCCCGTCGAAGAGGGGGCGGCCCCGGATCTGACCGCCCCGCCGTAGCCCATGGCCCGCCCGAGAGGGGGCGGCCCCGGATCCGGCCGCCCTTGGTCGTCAAAGAGCCGGCCACTTGGGAGGGCGTCGATCGCCGGAGAAGGACGAGGAGGGACCCCGCCGTAGAGCAAAGGTCGATGCCCCTCGTCCCGGCACCACACGCTGTGGCTCGGCCTCGCCAGCGTTGTATCCGGACGAACGGTGGAGAGCGGCGGCAGTTGGTAGAGCACCATGTAGGGAGGCCGACGGAGGAGGGCACGCGAGCCGGGGAGCAGGACCCGTCGGGGAGGCCGACCAATGGTGGAGGAGGTGGGCGCGCAGCTAATCGGTGGAAAGAGAGAGATAGTGAGGAGGCCGCGACGGTTGGAGAGAGGAAGTGGGGAGGGGTGTGAGGGTTAGGGTTTGGTAATACTTTGATTTATATAGGGGAGTGAGCCTGTTGCGCGTTTCGCCCACTATAGTCACGGTTAGCTTCTTCAAACATGGCTATAGTAGGCTCAATAGCTACGGTTGAAGAGTGAATCATGGCTATAGTTAAAGGACTCAATAGCCACGGTTGATGAACCGTGGCTATAGACGGCAGTATAGCCACAGTTGGCTTCTTCTCCAACTGTACCCACAACCCATTTTAGGTGCTGTGGCTATTGGGTTTTGAGTGACGTGGCTATAGTGTGTTATTGTTATAGTGTTATTAGACACTACAGCTTGCGTGGAACCACAACCACCAGAACTGTGTACGGTAACGACAGCTAGGCACTGATAGTCTGCAACAAAATGCATTCAGCAATGTGTGCCATCGGAGGATTCGTGCTTGTGGAGATTCTCATCTTTGTTGGCTTGCAAGCTCAAATATGAACACCCGAGCTAAAAGGTCATTTACGGTTCCGTGCAATACGTGTTTGCTCCCATTTGAATGCTGCATGCGAGGCTTCCATAGTATAATCCATCTCAGTTGAAAGAAACGTCCATTGATTAATGTTTTCTATTGTCTATAAACAATTTTAGTTAAAGTTCATTCAGTACATTAAATATGCGACATGAAATGGACCTTCTATTAAGAGTAAATAATTGTCTGCTTCAAGAATATTGGTTTGCTTTGTCAAAATTACAGGAGTTATGTTATGGAGGATCAATTTTGGTGCACCAAGAACTCGTAGTTCCAGTCATTATTTATTTTTAAAATACTGAGTGCAGAACTGAGCACAAATGTATATCTAACAGTGCAGCATTAAAGTTTGGGCCACATTTACGCAATGCTACTAGGGATATCAAAATTGACATTCTACATATGAAATTTCGAGGGCAGCTAGGAAGATGATCAAATGACCTCTTTATATTCTGCATGCCAATATTGAATGATTCCAGCGTTAGTAGTTGTAATGTGGTGGATGCGACGGCACGGGATGCCAATGCCATTACAATAGCTTATACATGCTCAGTAACAAACAGTATAGTCCTAGGTCGTTCCGCAATTAAACATGTGTGCATGGGAGCACCAGAAACGAGTTTCTTTTCTAGAAGGTTACATTACAAGCATGTACTAGCTAGGAGAATATATGGAATGACCTACCTGGGAGCCTTTGTCTGGAACAATGAACTCGAGAGGTTTAGTGTGGATAGCTAGGCTTGTGAGACACCAGGAATCCATGATCTTTCCATGTGAGCTGACTCACCATAATGGCAACAACAAAATCAACACCAGCATGAAAGTCATAATCCGGCAGTCATCGTGCCTGCGAGTGCAAAAAGCGGACCGGTTGCGACACGAGTACAGCGACAAGAAGATCGCATAAGCTGTTGCACAGATACTGTGTCACCACAGACTACAAGTATCGCGAAGCAAATTACGGCCAAGGGTGTGTTCGTTTCCTGGGGTCTAAATTTTAGAGCTGTCACATCAAAAAGAATCTTATTATTTAAGAGTATTAAATAAAGTTTAATTATAAAATAAATTACAGGCCCCTAGACTAATTTACGAGACGAATCTAATGAGGTTAATTAAGTCGTGATTAGAAGATGTTACTGTAGCACCACTTTAGCAAAATATAGATTAATTAAGCTCATTAGATTCATCTCGAAAATTAGCACCAATCTGTTAATAGGGTTTTGTCATTAAATTGATCGAAATATTCATAAATAATAAGATTCTCTTTGATGTGACAGTGCTAAATTTTAGAGGGGAGAAAACGAACACACCCCAAGATAAAGGCCGTTAGGTGGTCGCCGCATTTGTCTCGAAATCCTAGTATTCACTGTTGATGTCCCTCCTCCATGTCCATGCGCCAGATTGAGCGTCTATGTGCTCCTCGGACCTCGGTTCCAACAGAAAAGAAAGACCACGGATCCTAAATTCTAGCCTTTCTATAAATCTAAAGTAATATATATCCAATTATGAGCACTGTCAGATCCAAATAAACCAAGTAACACTAGATTACGGTCCACTAATGGGGCCAGCACCTCATTGTAGGCAGCCTCCACCGGGCTCGCCAGAGCTAACTACAGGCTCAACCCCTATCACATCATTGTCTCAGACATCAACTCTACCGCTGTTTAGGTTATTGAATCACAATGCTATATATATTATGGGTAATATTTAACTATATTTATCATAAAACTATAGATTTATGCCATGTAAAATTTGTAGTTTTGTGATACTTATACTCATTTAATCAGTAGTTTTCTGATAAACAGTTCATAAGTATGTACTTCTGTGATACCCTTTCTTAAATTTGTAATACAAGAATTCGTTAAATCTGTAGTTTGGGATACAATTACCTCAAATCTGTAGTTTTGTGATAGTTTTATTAAACTAGTTTGTAGTTTTATGAAATTTACTCAAAAGGTTATTACGCACTGGTCACTGGATTCTCTGTTTGGCGCACGGAGGTAGAGGCAATGGACGAGAAGATGGACAAAACAATTATTCTATATGAGTTGTCTCTGGACAAAACTCTGCTATATTGAAAAGAGGGCAGATAATTTTTACGCTCTATATGTGCATGCCTGTTAGGCCACATCAAATGCATGTGGAATATCCCTGTATGGTCTTCTGGTTTCTGCGCCCATGTAGCAGACTAGGTCGCCACTTCCTACAATAAGGCAATGATCTGACAAATGTGGTCATGCACCATAACTGTTGTTCTACATGAGGCATATGCACATCTAACACATGACACTGTTTACCTTTGTGAACCGTGTGTCACTTACGGGACCAGGGTTCTCAGATCCATGTGCACTTAAAGTAATTTCAACCTTGTCCTCATAGTGTTGCCACACACCAAGAGGACCCGGTACACGCGGAACTAGAGACGCTAGTGTGTGTCCAAGGTGATGGCCATCGTGCATAACACAAACTACTATGGTGGGATTATGCTCCTGATCAGGTTCTAGGACCTGCACACCGGCTATAGCATGGTCTAGCAAGCTGTGTGATGCAATCTCATGTTGGCTGTGTTCTGGCAGTGACGTTCCTTCGTGGTGGACGGGTCGACTCACCAAGCATATTTTCCCCACATGCACAACATGTGGTTACCATTTGAATTAACTAGTGGTAGGTATATATGTGGTTGTTCACTAAACACGGGTTGCATAACTGTAATACAAATGTACAACATTATAGTACATATATGCACTCTGTGTTGCTGCTAACGTAAGAAATCAGGAAAGCAAGAAGGCAGATGCAGAAGACACACTATTGAAAGCCGAACAATGAATGCTTCCACGTGCATATATATTACCTAGAAGCATACGAAATGATCAAGTAAATGGTGCAAATGAAGCCTTTTCTGCTGCCTACCACTACAATAATGAAAACATGTTGCTCATAGCACATGACATTTTCAAGCATTTTATGGCAGCAGGTGTCAATGCCTTTTCGTACAAACTCTTATATTTAGTCTTCTAGGAATATATCATAAGAAAGGTGAAATAAATCTACTGATTGTTTCCATTCTACAATGATCTAGATCATTATGCTTATATTATATGTACATGGAGCTATAACTGTTATATTGCCAATGACTATATCTAAAAAGGCTAATTCTTAATTTTAATATTTAATATATAAACCTAGTTTTTTAACATCAAAAGAGAATTGGCAATTTTGCAACAATTTCGAAATAAAAAGATACACACATCGTATTATTAACTTTCAAATGAAAATGAAGCCTTCTCCACCCTTGCAATTGCGCGAATGAGAAAGGTCTAACCGTTGAATTTTTATGGAACTCTAAAGGTCTACATTTAAGAAAGAGGTCACATTAAACAATTGAGAAATATAAGTGAGAGTATGAAGAAAAAAAAGAAAATCCCAATTGTTGGGAACCTTCACATTATATATAATTATACATGATCGAAAAAGGCCAAAATGATTATGGATCTCTTATCATGTTTGTTCTTCCATTTTCCAAAGTACCAGATGAGAATATTTGTAATTATCTCAACAATCAAGAGCAAGAATCACAGTATATTCAAATACATGTAAAGGAGAAATCGAAAAATTGTAGAGTGAACAGAAGGTCATTTACGGTTCCGTGAGATACGTGTTTGCTCCTGTTTCACACGCTCTTATGCTGCATGCCAGGCTTCCATAGCATAATCCATCTCAGTCGAAAGAAAGATCTATGCATTATTATTTTATTTTGTTTGTAAACAACTTTGTTGAATTTGATTCAGTGCAATAAAGATATGACATGAAATGGACCTTCTATTGAGAAACAATTGTCTGCTTCAAGAATATTGTTCTTACTCTCAAAACTGCAAGAGTTACCCAGGATCAACTTTTATGCACTAATAACTCTTATTTGGTGAAAACTTAATAGATTTGCACCAGGACATGATCCAGGCTACTCACCAGACCCATGCCTAGGACATGCTTCTCAAAAAGAATTGGTGGTAGACCTTTTGTGAGTGGATCCACAATATTTTCCCTAGTATACTTATATGCTTAATGCTAAGTGTATTGTCCCGGTTTCTTTCTTTCACAACACGATACTTAAGATCTATGCAATATAGATGCATCTATCTCCATCATTCTCCCTAAATCCAAATTTCTAAATAACTTCATCGAATTTAAGGTTCCACAGTTTGGACGCTTGCTCAATTCCATAAATGGATTTCCATAATCCATATCCCATATGCTCCTTACCCTTAATGGCAAAACGTTCAGGTTGTGTCATGTAAATAGTATCATCTAAATTCCCATTAAGGAACACAGTCTTAACATCCATCTGATGTAACTCCATATCAAAATGAGGTACAAGTGCCATCACTATTCTTAAAGAATGTTTGGTAGACAGAGGAGTCAAGGTATCATTATAATCAACACCTTCTTTCTATGTAAACCCCTTAGCTATGAGTTTTGCTTTCAACCTTTCTACCTTCCCTTTGGAATCACGATTGGTCTTGTAGACCCACTTATAGCCTACTGCTTTCACTCAATCAGGATTTTCTACTACATCCGAAACATGCATGAAACTCATAGATCTTAGCGCCTCTTCCATGGCTTCAATCCATTTAGTGGAATTCTCATATTCAACTCCCTGTCTAAATGTGGCAGGGTCATTAACCTTCCCGTCATCATACAAATCCTCACTTAAGTATGTCTCTATAAAATCAGGAAGAGCATGTGATCTTCTTATTGGTTCGTCCACAACTTGTTCAGGAACGGGTTGAGGTTGTTCTAATTGTGTAGCTGGCGCGGGAACCTTTGTAGCTGAGTTACTGCAGTAGGTACATGCTGAATTGCTGCATTTGGCACCTGAGCTATGTTAGCAGTCACAGTGCAGCTTATTTGAGGAATAATTGGTGATACAAACTGATACACCCCCGTAGACTCTAGAACTACTGGATCGGGAATCTCAACTCGCAGTTCTTCGAGACTTATATCCCTTTGAACATCCACTAATTCATGGGTTCTCTAAGAACTCAGGTTGTCTAGTCTCAACAAACTTAGTGAAGCCATCAGGACAGTAGAATCGGTAGCCTTTAGACTTATCAAGATATCTAATAAGGTGACAACTCACTGTCTCAGGGTCTAATTTCTTTTGTTGTGGATAAAATAATTTAGCCTAAGTAGAACAACCCCATACTTTTAAATAATTATGTGACGATTTCCTCCCATTCCACAACTAAAAAGGTGTCTTGGAAACTGACTTAGATGAAACCCGACTAAGTATCTGAGCAACCGTTTTAAATGCTTCCATCCACAACTTCACAAGCAAGCTAGAATTATTGAGGATGCTACGTACCACATCCATTAGCGTACGATTGTGACATTGAGAAACTCCATTATGTTGTGGTTCTCTCGGCATGTAGTATTTTGCTCCTATGCCATTTCTTTTAAATACTTAGCAAATGGTCCCATAATCTGGCCGTATTGAGCATGCTTCCCGTAGTATTCTCCATCGTATCTGATCTTACAATCTTATTGGAAGTGTGTGTTGTTTTTCAACTTTTTGCTTATAAATCTTAAATATGTCTAGCGCATCCGAACGTCGGCAATCATAGGTTCAACAACGAGACATTCACAAACGTCTAGACTCTAGACGGAGAGCTGCAGAGCTCCTTCTACCCGGGCTCTCCAGGGTGGCCGCATGGCACGTACACATACCAGGTATGTGGAATTGAGATGTTAGTGTTGACTGTGCTACCCAAACATCATGCTAGAGGCAATGAACTATGGTGGGATCTTTTCGTGGAACAGGTTCTGACACTTTCGGACTAGGTACAACAAGAAATATGCATGTGTTATATTCATAAGAAAATAGGGACAACCAGAATTGCGGGCCCGACAAGGAGGCCCGATACTACGAATCGCCTCCTTCTATAAAGAGGTGGCGGTGAGGCTCTGCAGTATCACTTTCGTGCGTGACGCACCGCCTCTTTTTACGGGGTTAGGGTTAGGGTTTCTCTATCGCCACCGACCGTCCTCCCCAGTCTCAGAGCCGCTGGATTTCCTCCACCTCATCGAGTCCTCTACCACCATGGCCAAGACAACCAAGCGCCGGCGCAAGTGGGGTAAGGCGCGGTGCGTCCGGCGGACCTAGCGTGTCTCATTTTATTTGTCATTCTAGAGATGTTTTGGGGTGTCCAGATTCAGAGAATAGTCAATAAATCTGGTAGAAATCTAGAATTGAAAATTCAGGCCAGTCAATGTAAACGTTGGCATTATGTTCGGCACCGGAAACATGTAAAACTTCAAGGCAACCGGTGGAGAAATTTCCTAAAATTTATATTTAACTGGAAAAATTTCATATTTAGATGCCTATTATTTAGAAATGAAAAGAAGTTAAATTATGTTAGGGGGAAAATGAACCATATTACACTTGTTAGGGTTAAACTGAATTAATTAAAAATAGTTTAGGAATTCTCCAAATTTTAACTATACTTTAGGGAAGTAAGGTGGACTTTAACTATACTTTAGGAATTCTCCAAATTTTAACTATACTTTAGGAATTCTCCAAATTTTAACTAGCACGGATGGATCTGTTGGTTACAAGATATTGTTGCGGAACCACCGGAACTTCTGGAGCTGGGTACTGACGATACAAAGGCAACTATCTCATGTATGTACATATGTCAAACGCCCCATTGGTTCCGTAGAGGGCATATTTATTGGAAAATTTGTCTGCTTCTTCACTTTATTCTAACGCTCTCAACATATATGTCTTAAAAGATTGCAGTTGCCGTTGAACAGTTTAAGATGATGTGACTGTGGCTTTGTCGGGAATAGCGTTGAAGTCCTTATTAAATTAGGTATATTTTGTGCATATATCTCAATAACCAAAAGGACAAATCTTGCCTCAAAACATACAGTGTAAGATGGGTCCAGATGTAAATATATGACAATAGTACGAAATGTTGTGCATAATTATCAAAAGCACATGTAAGTAATGTTGACGTTTTTAATGTCCTTTTTTCCTCACTATAGAAGGCAGAAAGCTATTAACAGCATTACTGCACATATTTAAGGTCTGTTTGATACAGCTTCAGCTCATGAAAATAACTGCTTCCTCTCTAGGTTATAAATGAAAACAATTTTTTTGGTTTATTCTAGCTTATGAAGCTTATACAGTCAAACCATTTAGCAAAACAGATTGTCGAGACTTTTCGGAAATAGATGAGATATGTCAAAAGGGTATATTGCCCCTAGCATTTGAGGCTCTCATATACATATATTTTACGTAATTTTGCACACTTTATCTCTGAATTTAGTGTATAAATATTTTTATTCTTTAGGGCTATTTAATATAAGTGTGCAAGTACAAAGAGCCAAAATAAAATAAAGATAGAGCAGGGTCTGATTCATAAAATAGACATAAGTCTTATCTTCTTCTCCAGCATAAGGTTCTGCTTTCCTTTATAGCTTCAAGCTTGGCCATATGGTGTTGGTTCCTGGTTCCCTCTGCTGCGACACTAGGCCTCCTCCCCACAAGCGCCCCACGAAAGTTCACCCCCACGCACTCACCCGCCAAGCGAGCCCGTGCTCAGGCAGCATACTAGCGTCTCTGTGCCCATCTTGCTCGTAGTCACGCTCGGGCCTCTGGTCAACCCTATGCCCAAGCCACCAGGCACCAGCTTGCCCGTGGTCACGCCCGGCACCAGCCTGAGTGGCAATAAGCTAGTTTTTACAGCTTTGCCTTCCGAGCGTAAAATAGCAAACTGCTTATACCAGCTTATGAACATAAGCTGTTTTGCAAAATCGATGTTTGGTACAGCTTGAGAGCTATAAGCTGAAGTTGAAGCTGATAGTGAACCCTTATACCTGTTGAATATCCACAAGCTAGTATTGTTTATCGTCTCCGAAGAAAAGGAGAGTGGTTAGGTTAACGGGTTTATATTTCTGACCCTTTGTACTGAAGCTCGGACTGCAAATGAGCCCTTGCCACGTCGTCATCGCACCCTCGCTGACATCTGGTTGCCAGAAGTAAAACAAGCAGAGTGTAAAATATATAACCCGATATTTAACGTTGAGTGGACATTGAATTGTTCTTGAGACAACACAACACGCGGAGGGGAATTTCGGAGTAGAAACTGGTCACCTACCCTCTCCATAATCAATCTTATCTTTAATACGGGCGTCTCGTCGCGATTAGGAACAGGGGACAAAAAGTCACAGTGATTTGCTTGGAGGCGAAGCCAAATTCATCGACCGCGAAAAGTAAAAGGGAAAAGAGACTCGCTCCGAGATCAATATAAAAGCTTCTATCGCTCACGATGGGTACAAGCCCAAACATATAGATTAAAACGAAGGTACTACCAATGGACACTTGTGGTAGCAAGATGTCCGGTCGCCTCGCCATGGCTGTCTCCTGCTGCTGCGTGCTCCTCTGGTCAGCCGGAACAGCGGCAGCCATGGAGCCCCACACCAAGGGCAAGATCTCGGTGTACTGGGGCCAGAACGCCATGGAAGGGAGCCTCCGCCAGGCGTGCGAGAGCGACCTCTACTCCACCGTGATCATCTCCTTCCTCACCTACTCCACCGCCCGCAGGAGCTACAAGCTCGACCTGGCTGACCACCCGTGGCACGCCGTCGGCGACGACATCAAGTACTGCCAGTCCAAGGGCACCCTCGTGCTCCTCGCCGTCACCGAGGAAGAAGAACACGCGGGCGGCGAGCACTCGGTTCCGTCCAAGGACGAAGCCATCGAGCTCGGCAAGCACGTCTGGGACAGCTACCTCGGCGGGCGATCCCCGCACCGGCCGTTCGGCGACGCCGTGCTGGACGGCGTCGACTTCTACGGCGTCAAGCTGATCGGGGACATCGACGAGCACAAGAAACACGGCGAGGATCCTGAGGAGCACGACCGCTCCAAGCACTACGACGACCTCGCAAGGTTTCTCAAGGAGTACAGCGAGGGGAAGAAGAAGGTGTGGGTCACGGCATCGCCGCAGTGCCTGCCGTTCCCGGACCACCACCACCCGGTCATCGGCGACGCGCTCCGGTCGGGGATCATCGACCGGGTGCACGTCCTGTTCTACAACAACCCCTTCTGCAGCTACAGGACTGACAACGAGGCCGCGTTCACGCACGCGTGGAACCAGTGGGCGAGCAGCCTTCCCAAGAGCTCCGTTTACCTGGGTTTGCCGGCGTCGCCGCAGGGCGCGTGGACCGGGTACGTGGACCCGGAGACGCTGGTCTCCAAGGTGCTGCCCGTCGTCCAGCGATCGCACAACTACGGCGGGGTCGCGCTGTGGAGCAGGTTCTGGGACCTGCAGACCGGATACGGCAGGGCCGTCAGGCATGCAGTGTGACGCGCTGTGCGATGAGTCAGGATTCTCATGCATTTCCGTCATCTGATGTATTATGCAGAATAAGGGCCTCAAATAATAGTCTTCTTGCTTGCAAGTCATCATGTGTCATAGGTATATATGTTTCTGTCCTTCTAAATTATGTATGAGAATCTGTGTAATAAAAAGGGCCCCGATTATGTGTAATATGCGCGAAAATAGCATGGCGAATTAATACGACGAACATGGGAACGTTTAGCTCAGCTGCTCCCTACGGAGCTAGGAAAAATAAATAATATGTTTTTTTTTGGGGGGGGGGGGCGGTATTTGCAATTTTAATTTTTTTTTGAAAAACTTATTTTCATGATTTCACAAAGCAAATTGTCTACCGTAACTATTAACCATAATTCTTGCATGTGTAACAAAAGTATTTTTTTAAATAAAAATAGTCAATGATGGAATTTCAACGAAAAAAATGATAATATATCTCACCAGTAACAGAATAGAATTTTGCTAAAAAAATTCCAAGCTACACAATCATCCCATTTGGATTCCTCTAATGTGTTTTGGAAAAAAAAATTTGAAAATGAGAGGGTGAGATTATTGTATGGTTAGCTAGTTAACTAGCCATGAACTACTAGTTAGCCCGGGCGACTAAGGCCATGTACAACGCTAATAAATGAGCGGGCTCTTGAGCTGATGTGGCATGTATTTTTGCAAATAGCCCCTCCAACCCTTGAAGAGACGACTGGGTGGTCTCTTAACGAAGAGACGGTCTCTATCACGTGTTTCGATGTAAGAGACAACTCGAGCACCGTTATACATGTGAAGAGACGACTTATGTCATACAATCATTAATAATATACATTTATTAAAATACATCATGTAGAGTCTCTCCTTTGTGTGATTAGAGTTGTTTCATGTCTCTTTGCTTGGATACATGTGCCTAAGAGACCACACTGGACTCTCCTTTGTACATGCCCTAAGGGCCTCGCAATTTAGTCTCTTGTTCCTTTAAAGTCAACATGTGTCATAAGTAAATATGTTCCTGTCCTTACTATATTATGTATGAGAATCAGTGTAATAAAGAGAGGGCCTAATGTGCGGGAAAATAGCTCAAATGCATGCCCAATTTAAATACGAAAGAAAATACCAGGACAAATACGATGAACATGGGAACGTTCTGTAGCTCATCTGCTCCCTATAGAGCTAGGAGAAAAACTTTGGTATATAAAACATATCATGTAGAAACAATAAACACAAAATTTCAACAATATTAACAATTTTCATGAATAAAATGAATTATGTTGATAAACTTACATGCATGAATGGACAAAACAATTAGTCTACCCTATAAACTATCATAGTAGCACATCTAACAAAAGCAGTTTTCGTTGAATAAAAGTAGTCACTGATGAAATTTCAATGATAAAAATGATATTGGACCTCACCGGTAACTGCATGGAATAAACGCCTGAGGAGGAGGAGGAGCGTACTGTAGCAACATGGGAAAGAAGGCTTTAGGGTTTAGTTCGGGCTCAAGTTTCCTCCACAATCCTGGGCTTCTGTTGGGTCCTAATTGCACCTCAAGGCCCATTAAATCAGCTCACTAATTTCTGGGTGCAATACCGATGTTGTGTATCCGTATTTAACCCGTGTCTAGTCTAGGTGAATTCAAAATTCATGTTCTTAGATAGGGGAGCATACTAGCACGATTCTTGTGACTCCTGTAGCGTGATTTGTCCATATCTCATGGATGGAAACACAATAATAGACTTCTTCACTCCTCTCTTCAATTTCCTTCTATTTCCTCCATTCACTGGTGTTATGTCCGAATTTGTGTAATAATAATGTTAAAGGTTGTGTTTGGTAACACACAAGCAGGAAGGTAGGATAGAAAGATCTATTTTGGACATTCTAAATGCCCAACATCCAATGATTCCACGAGTTGGTTGTTGATTGTTGGTACAAATAATAATTGTCCGTCGATGGTGGATACGAGCAGCACTGATGCCTATAAATGACCTATAGAACCTGAATAACAACCAATATAGTTATTCACAATCTTTAGGTACACAAAATTGTGTGGGAATACTCTAGTTGCCTTTTTTACGAGGGTACCAACATTGGATGTATTGGCGGAGCCAAACGTAAACTACAGGAGGGGCCGATTAGGAAAAACTGTAGAGACAAATGAACAGTTACGAATTCTACAAGAAAAAAATCCCTTTTTTAAGAAACCATGTTTGGGAGTTAGCCGGTGAATTTTTTGTTAACGTAAGATAAATCAACGTTTTACAACAAAACTCAGCTTATTAGTGTGCTGATAGTAGCAATGTCATCGTTAGTTTGTTACTTAATTACTTGGATCGATATGTATGATGATTTGTGACTTATATTTGTGTGTGTTAGCATTTACCAAAGAGCAATACGTTGGATTGGTTGGTCTTCAGTGAAAAAGCTTGCAACATAATTAGTGTACCCTAGAAACTATCATTGTAGCACATCTAACAAAAGCAGTTTCGTTTTGTCGCAAAAAAAGAAGCAGTTTTCGTTGAATAAAAGTAGTCAATGATGAAATTTCAATGATAAAAATGATATTGTACCTCACCGGTAACTACATGGAATAAACGCCCGGAGGAGGAGGAGGAGGAGGGTACTGTAGCAACGTGGGAAAAAGGCTTTAGGTTTAGTTCAGGCTCAGGTTTCCTTCACAATCCTGGGCTTCTGTTGGGTCCTAATCACACCTCAAGGCCCATTAAATTAGCTCACTAATTTCTGGGAGCAATACCACTGCTGTGTATCCGTATTTATACCATATCAAGTCTAGGCGAATTCAAAATTCATGTTCTTAGACAGGGGAGCATACTAGCACGATTCTCGTGACTCCTGTAGCGTGATTTGTCCATATCTCAGGGATGGAAACACAATAATAGACTTCTTCACTCCTCTCGTCAATTTCCTTATGTTTCCCCATTCACTGGTGTTATGTCCGAATTTGTGTAATAATAATGTTAAAGGTTGTGTTTGGTAACACACATGCAGGAAGGTAGGATAGAAAGATCTATTTTGGACATTCTAAATGCCCAACATCCAATGATTCCACGAGTTGGTTGTTGATTGTTGGTACAAATAATAATTGTCCGTCTAATGTGCGGGAAAATAGCTCAGATGCATGCCTAATTTAAATACGAAAGGAAATACTAGGACAAATGCGATGAACATGGGAACGTTGTGTAGCTCAGCTGCTCCCTACAGCGCTAGGGAAAAACTTTGGTAGATAAAACATATCGGGTGTTAACAATAAACACAAAATTTCAACAATATTGACAATTTTTGTGAATAAAATGAATTATGTTGATAAACTTATTTGCATGATTTGGTTGAATAAAAGCAGTTTTCGTTAAATATAAGTAGTCAATGATAAAAATGACATTGGACCTCACCGGTAACTGCATTGAATAAACATACCGTAGCAACGTGGGAAGAAGGCTTTAGGGTTTGGTTTGGGCACAAGTTTCCTCCACAAGACTGGCCGACATTGTCATGGTGAGGTTCAAGGGCCGGGTCAAGGTAGGCATGGATGCGATCAAAAGGACCAATATAGTCCACATGGACCAGGTTGAAGCCGAGAGGCACAAAAGGTTGCGGGTCGACCGGAAGCCGGCCATCACCACCGGTAACAGAGGCGGCAATGGAAGCGGAGACAACGAGGAGGGGTTTTCGGGAAGCGTGATTTGGTTGCGGCGGTGGAAGGGGAAGGAGCAGGCAAAGGGTCGCAAGGGTGTTCAACCGGGACACATATAGCTTTAGACTTGCTAGGTTTAGTCAACCTGGTTGATGGCTTTGGGCCAAAACTGGGCTGGGCTGAAGGGGGTTGAACTTGGGAGGTAGGCCCAGGAAGAGATCTGGTTTTAGGCACATAAGAGACTTTCCCTTTTTAACCTTTCACGACACAACAAAGAGACATGACCATACCTAAAGTAAACCTTGCAACGAATCTCGTTTTTGCAAAAGGCAATTAAATGACACGGGGCTAGACAATGGAAACATCTGACCTTATTCGGTAGTTGCCGTTGATAGTTCTCCGCAAAATTTGAATTAGCAGACATAACAGCTTGACGTGGCTGAGGCCGAGAATTGTGCATCTGAGCCGATGAACCCAGCTTGCGATCGTGGTTTTGCTCAAGCACTAACCGGTGACTACGATCCAATTGAGGAGCAGATCAAGAACAATCACCTCTGGAACTGACAAAGAAATCAGCAAACTAATTCCGAGAAAGATAATCCAGAGGAAACTTGAGACAACGAATGATTGAAAAGTCACGCGGCGGAGAACTGGCAACATCAGCATAGGTTTTCTTCTTACGAGCACTACGGGAAAGCTGCAGTTTGCTGAGTGTTAGATGCACTCGGCAAACACACTAAAACACTCGGCAAAGGATTTGCCGAGTGCCGCACTCGGCAAAGGACAGACGGCATAGCTCTTATCGGCAAATGGTTCTTTGCCGAGTGCTTCACTCGGGCACTCGGCAAAGCTTTGCCGTGTGCCTCAACCGACACTCGGTAAAGATTTTTTGCGAAATTAAAAAAAAATCGATTAACATATGCCTGGGCCCACCAGCTTCGGACCACCGTCACCACGCGTCCCGACGTCGCTGCCGTGGGCCGTGTGCCCAGCCGCCACCAGTCCACCACCGTGCGCCCTGCCGCCGGTGTGGGGTCCGCCGCCGCGCGCTCGCCATCCGCCACGCCTGCCGCCGCCGCCGCCGTCGCAGCGCCCGCCTTCCGCGCTCGCCCGCGAGACCCGCCGCCGCGTGCCCGCGCTCCGCAGCGCCTGTCGCCGCCGCCGCCCGCCCGTCGCGTGCCTGCGCTCCGCCGCGCTCGACGGCCGACGCGTGCCTGCGCTCCGTCGCGCCTGCCGCGGCCGCCGCCTTCCGCAGCGCTCGCGCTGCCCGGAGGCCGCCACCCGCGCAGCCTGGAGGCCGCCGTCCCTCGCTAGCAGCCTGGAAGAGATAAGATAGACAGAGATGAGAAGCCCGGAAGCCTGGAAGAGATAAGATAGAGAGAGATGAGAGGGCGTGAGGCCATTCGTTTGAGAGATAAGAGAGAGACGGAGAGGAATCCATTGTTTTTTCTTGGACCAATCGGAGAGCACCATTTTGTGGAGACGGATCACCGAGGTGGCGTGTTTGCCGAGTGTCGATAAAAAACACTCGGCAAATCGCTTCTTTGCCGAGTGTTTTTTCCGACACTCGGCAAAAAAAATCCATTGTACTTCAATTTTTTTTAAAAAATAGCAAATAAATTTAAAAATAATCAAATTTTAGCATGACACGGTTATGTATGATCTATTAACTATACAAAATGATTTGAAGTCAAAATACAATATATTTATCAATTTGATTCCAAATTTTAATAACTCATTCTCAACTCCATAGTTATTATTTGGAGATTCCTAGTTTTGTAAGCAATGTAGGTGTAAACTTCTACGAAATCTTCTCTATTATTTATCTTCGCATCATAACAAATATTATGATTTTCTGACTTTATTTGATTTTTCTATAATTTAAAAATCATTCGGACATACGTTAGTGGTCATATTTCTGAAAAGATATATGTCAAATTTCTTTTCCTTTCATGAGTAAGATCATAAATTGGGCTATATAACATGAGTATAATTTTCGTATTGATTTTATTTTATTATTTGAATCACTTGTAGTTCAAATTTGATTTTATTGAAAAATTGCTTGAAATGAAATTAATTAAGTAAATATAGCAATAAAGATAAAAAAATACCAAATTTTAACATGGAGTAACTCATGTTACATATATAGAGTAGGAAAATTTTTGAGGTTAGAAAAGAAAAATATATTAATTATTTGCCGAGTGTAAAAAAAAACACTCGGCAAGACATTATTTTTGCCGAGTGTAAAAAATAATACACTCGGCAAAAAAGCTCTTTGCCGAGTGTATTTTTTACACTCGGCAAAGAGGTTTTTACCGAGTGCATTTATTTTACCGAGTGTATTTCCCTCGACACTCGACAAATATGTTGTTTGCCGAGTGTCCGAGTAAATACACTCGGCAAAAATTGAGGCACTCGGCATATATCGTTTTTCCCGTAGTGGAGAGATCAATTGCCATTTGACATCCTGTTTGGCATCACAGATTTGTTTCTCCCGAAAACTGTCCCGGCCACAATTACGCCATAAGGTGAAATGCAAATCAAACGAAGAGCAAGACACCTTCCGGAGATGATGAATCATGATGGCTACTTGCTTGCCAGCCACGGAGAAACTAAAACATCAATCGCGCAAGTGAAGGACATCAAATTCCATAGCAATGCCTCCAAGGCATGATTGAAGTAGAGTCCTCGTGTTGATCCAAATTGCAAAACGACTGAAAAGAAGCCACAAGCCAAAATTGAGAACCAACAGAAGAGGGGGCAGAAACAGGTGAACCAAACCTTGAAGAGACTAAGGCATGGAAACGCTCACCAACGGCAAAATCTTGGTCAGAGAGGCCACCCATGACATCCTACAGGAGATCATCGTCGTGGAGGAGGGAGATTGCTGGTAACGAAGGGGTGGTCACCGAGAGGGGGTGGTGGGACGTGAGGGAGCCATCGAGTTTGTCCAGCAAAAAAAAATACATATTTAGATCATCATGGTAAAAAATACTCCTTATGGCATGGCTTGTGCTCCCATTGTCTATGATTGTTCTTGTCACAGCAGGACATATAGTCCTTGATTAGCATCGACTTTAATCTCGTGGTTGATTTAGGGACACAAAAGTATATGAAAAATGTTAAAATGATGTTCATTTATTAGGAACATCACCAAGTCAGGGGCAATTTTAGTACTTTGGACCTAAATGACACATTTTAGAAAATCAAGGGACTTGAATATAAGTTTTCAATGTTTACGAACCTAGATAATTTGCGGGACGAGTTTAGGGATCACCCGTATATTTTATATCTCGGAGCACATATGAGGTATGTTCCCATGAAGGGGATGCCACACAAAATAAATTGTGCTTATAGAAGCCGCAATAGCGTCCGGTATAATTGTAGCAACACATATATGCTACCGCTATCATGTAGTAGAGTTCAACAAATAGCAAGTTGTAACTATTTCACTTTTAAATCCAATAGAGGCTGCTGTTTTGAATTGTAACATATTTTATTAATTTATTGATTGTTTTAAGTCTATTTTAGAAAAATAACATTGAGCCTAATATATTACCAAAAAAGTTATGCTTCAAAACATTAAATTTCAGTTGGCTAGACTACTCTACATGGATTTTATATCGCTATATTGGAACTTGGCCTCTAAACAATGCCCGCTATCTGCTTGCTACACCGATGCCTATATGTGCTAGGAACCAACTATCCCCTATTAAATGCTGGAAAGTTTAACCCAACGAGTTTCTTTTTTTTTTTTTTTTTTTTTTTTTGATCTCCCAACGAGTTTCTTCATCAGCTGCTCTACAGACATTCCCTCAAAAAAAAAACTGCTCTACAGAATTGACAATTTGATACTAACTCACAGTATATATATTGGATAGGTCCTTGATGTAAGGCAAAACTTGCCAATAGAAATTCATGGTTCAGTGTGTCACACGCCATCAAAAGACACATTATTGGATCCTTCAGAAAATCCGATTCGAATTAATGGCCACGATTTTTGTATTTGTATAAGGTTGAACCAAGATATATGGAGAGAGGATCATCAACATATATTTACTATAAAATAATTGGTATTATTATTATTACCAAAATTATACTCACCCCCAATAGGAAGGTGAAAAGTCAGGATATTTTAGGTGATACTGTATCCTTGCCATTATGTCCAAATCAGACGCTTGTAAATAAAAAGGCACCTGAGAAGGGGAAAGGCCGCGACTCCAGATCCTCTCTGCTTTTACTCTTTGCCAGAGCAGATCCTGAGACGGTCAACATTCAGTCATTCCACACAAACTTTTCATCCTCGTCTTAGTCGCAGATCACCATGGCATCGTCCGGCGACCTCGTTATCCCAGTCAGGGCCAAGCAGTTCAAGGTGCTGATGCCTCCTTCCCTCCTCAAGCTGGTAAGTAGAATCGATCTGCACTGCAGCTGACCACGCATTACCGGATAACAAAACTGATTTCGTATCCTGATTCCTGAAGCGCATCTCCGAGGAGCTCGCCGGCTGCTTCGACGTCGCTGCAGGAGTCGAAGAGGCGCACCGGGCCGTGGCCCTCGTTGTGAGCCCGTTCGGCAAGGTCTGGCGCGTGCAGGTGGGCCGGGACGCCGACGGCCCATTCCTGGGGCTGGGTTGGGCGGAGTTCTTGGCCGCTCACGATATCGGCCTCGGGTGTTTCGTCGTGCTTCGGCACGAAGGCGGCGGCACGCTCACTGTCAAGGCCTTCGACACCAGCTTCTGCATCAAAGAGTTTGGAGCTCCGGCTGCAGGTAATGATTAGCATGAAAATCTTGACTGGCCCCGCTGATTTAGGCGTGCGTTCGTATTTTGTAATTGGCTCCGACGTTAAAAAATTTTATCTCAGGATTTCGAGATAGGAAATTTAACTTTATTAAGTAATGATGGAATACTGATCCCGTAATTACGAGCTAGATCCGGGAGATAAACCTGCGCCTAATATGGTAATATTTGCCTCGAGTATCTGCTTCACATTTCCATGACGCAAAAAGATATCTCCATTCATGGTTTCTGAATATACTTTAATTGGTGGTATTACTACGAGATTAAAAAGTGAATCGAGCTACTTGCTGCAGGACTCCACTGAAATCCAGACATTATTTTCAGTTTACCTGGTTGTCTTGTCCAGTATATTTCTAATGCATTGACAATGCTGACAACTGGACATATTTTACTAGTCTGGTCAGTTACTGTCATTTTTTTAGTCTGAGGTCCCGTTCGTTTCCACCCTCTAAAATTTAGATACTGTCACATCAAAGAGAATCTTACTATTTAGTAGTAATTTTATTAATTTAATAACAAAACCTATGTCGCGACCCCCCTCTAATTTGCGAGACGAATCTAATGATCCTAATTAATCTATGTTTTGCTACAGTGATGCTACAGTAAACATCTTCTAATAACATTATAATTATCCTCGTTGGATTCGTCTCGTGAATTAGATAGGGGGTCTGCAATTAGTTTCGAGGTTAGACTTTATTTAGTACCCCAAAATGATAAAATTCCCTTTGATTTGACCCCTCTAAAAATTAGATAGGGAGAAACGAACAGGCCCTGAATTGACATTTATGTCACACAATTTCTTCAGTCATGGCATCCAGAGGCAGAAGAGAGGCCTCCTGCAAACCACAGTTCATCCGAATTATTCACCAGGATTCCATGGAAAAGATGGTCAGTGCATCCTTTATATTACTATGATTTACACGACCTTCCTAAGCCCCATGTAATTATTTTCTCTCTATCGTAAATGAAAGAGCATCATTCCTGCTCATTGGTTCGAAAAAAATAACTTATTAATATTTTGTTCATATCTGGACTTCAGAAGTATGTGCATTTTTAATTTCATATATGAATTGTTGCAGATAATCCCTGCAAAGTTTCTAAAACATTATGCCTCTGAAGAGTACATGGGCACAAGCATGGCCATCCTCTCCAGCCCCCTAGGCAAATTTTGGCGGATCGAGCTTGAGAAAAATCAGTCAGGCCTGTTTTTCGCAGGTGGATGGTCCCAGTTTCTAGCATCTCACGGTATCTGCGAAGGTGACGTGCTGCTCTTGAGATATGAAGCGAACATGGTGTTCCAATTTAAAGTTTTCAGTCCCAATGGAGGGCAGAAGGATATGAGTAACCAGAATACTGGAATTCAACCAAGTGAGTGAATATAGCTGATTATTGACAGTAAATTTGGTATAGCAATAAACCATATGCTTTTATATATGACTTTGGTTTTCCCGTGTAAGTGACAGATACTGTAAAGCAATCAAAATGCCCTTCTGCAATCAGGAAACGTAAAAGCACCGACGAGAGACCAAACTATGAAGAAAATAGAAGCATAAAAACCTGCATGATTTCTCGAAATATGGTGTCAGCAGAGAAGGAACATGATTACCACATTGGACCACCGTCCTGGATAAAGAAGGAGATCACCACATACATGGTCGAGAACATTCTCGTAAGCACAACAGTTTCTCTTATAATTCAGCAGGAAAACATTAATAGAATATGATACTGTTCTGTCTTCAGGAGATCAACTAAATCAATTTGTCCACAATTTGTAGTCTTTGTCTGTGAAATTCTGCGACTCAATTGGGTTCCGGGAACCCTGTGTAATTACACTCAAGACAGCAATGGACAGCACCAGATCATGGCAAGTGCGTGGTCTCGCATACGACAGAATTTGTTACCTTCTTGGCGAGGGATGGAAGAGATTCTGCCTCGATAGCAAACTGAAGAAAGGAGACTTATGTACCTTCAATGTCATTGAACCCACCTTGTGGCATGTCGTCATAACACATTGTAAGTACTACATCAGATCCTGAATTCTAGATTCTGCTAATCAGTAAATTTATGTGTTAAACTGATGTACATGCTCATTTTCTCTTGACGAGCATCATTATTTACAGATAATCAAGAGCAAGACGAGTCACCCATTTCTTCTTCCAGCACGGAGGGTGGTAGCAAGAATAAAAGCCCCATTTGTGAGCCTGACAACGTGCCAAAATACTCCATTAGTGCTTTGAGGAAGACATCATCATACACAAAATCTCTCTATGACATTGGGCCACCATCATGGATACAAAAGCAGATGACACCGAACTCACTTAAAAAGTATCTTGTAAGAATATTCGTTCCCCTCTTCATATAGCAGTTTTCTAGAAACGGCTGTTCATATCAGTTAGAGTGACAAGCCTGAACTCATACAATTTTCGGCGCCAACGTGAAATTGCTATTGGCAATTATTCATCATCTCATCCTATACTGAATTGGAAATCATTCATCTCATGTTTGAGGGTCAATAAAATTCATGTATGCATCATCTCATCCTATACTGAATTGGAAATCATTAATCTCATGTTTGAGGGTCAATAAAATTCTTGTGCATGCATGTTTCGACATATAGCCTGTAGAACATATTTTCTGGTATATTGAGACCATTTTATCAAGCACAAGTTAAGGAGCTGACCTGTCAAATATCCCTGTACTGCAATTCATGGACCTAATTAATCATTACATATATTTGTCGTCTAATAAGAGTAATTCTGACAATTGCAGTGTTTGGCTCGTGCTTTCTGCTATCAAATTGGTTTGCGTAAATCTTCCACCATCACACTCAAGACCTCAACACACGACACCAGATCATGGCAAGTTTGTGGTCACGTGTCAAAGAATAGCAGCTACCAACTTGGTTTCGGTTGGAAGAAGTTCTCCGAGGAGAACAAACTGAAAGTAGGAGACATCTGCACGTTCAACATCATCAAAACCTCATTGTGGCATGTGGTTATCACACGTCATTAATGTAGGTCTCCACAAAGTATCAGTCCATATTTATCAGGCTTCTGTACTAATGTCTTTCTCGTTGGTTGCATTTACAGATGATACAGAATTATATTACTTGGTTTCCTTTTTCTTAGCATGTATAACTTTTTATGTTGAACGTTTCTTTCCAAACCAAAAGAAATCCAGGAATGCTTTTTGTTACACTTTTTCCTTGTCAATTGTATAGTATGATCTTCTTGTTTAGTGACTCCCTACGATTTGTGTTTGTCTCATGTTACCCAAAGGGAAATAAAACCATAGTGAAAGGAATATTGTGATAACCTCCAATTTTATTTTCTTGTCATTGGGACAAGGAAAGGATGGCCATGAACATGGTTGTTGGATGCTGGTCCGTGCCTTCTCCATGGGCTGCTTTCTTGGGGTCCGTAGTCCATTGAAAAAAGTTGTACAGAACTTAATTGTGCACATATTTTCTTTGTATTCAACTAGATGACTGCTCACACGTTGCTGCGGATGTAACATAGATATTGCTCGTACAAATTAGAAATAGATTCAATAGTCTTAGTGTAATGTATGAATAGTTTCAATGCATAATATTATTCATTATATAAATATAAAATTATTGAGTGAAATCAGTTGCTTGATGAATTAAAGGTGTGAGAGCTCCCACACTGTGTAGGGTCTGGGGAAGGGTATCAGCGGCAGGCCTTACCCCGCCTGTTGTTTGATGAATTGTTTAATATAAATTAGGTAGCAATCTACTTGCTTCATTTGCATTAGACGATTCATCAAGACAACTTTCACTAAGTGTGTTGTGCTAATTAGACAATTTGAACTAATTTTCACTAAATTAGGTACCAATTTGCATTAAATTAGAACCCTCATCATCAGCGAAGAGCACGAGTTCTAATTTAGTGCAATTGCTTCAATATGCACATCATTTAAGAGATGATCAACATTTTTAGTTCTTTCGCGTATTAAATCCTGAATGCACAAAATGACTGAATATGCCATAGCTCCTTGCGCCTCTTCCACCTGATCAGTTTAACATCATATTGAAAAACCAATGTACATCAATGAGAATTTGAGAAAAAGCAAGATTAACTTTGATTATGGGGTGGAATCACCTTAGTGTTGAATTCTCATATGACAAGTGGACTGGAGCCATTTTAGGCCCCAAAGTGGTTAGCTGATACTGGTCCAACAACTCCTTTAGTTGTATCTTCTACTCAGCAAGTTCATTGGGTGGCATCCGATACGGCCTCCTTGATATTGGGGCTATTCCAGGCTGTAGCTCTATCTTAAACTCTACTGCCCTATTTGGTGGTAGACCTGGTAAGTCGTCTGGAAAGACATCTGGATAATCACATACTACTGAGACTTTTACTTATGATCTTGTTAACCATTGGCAAGAGAGATTGGGGAAGAGTTAAAGTCAAACAACCTCGGCCATGAATAGGTGAGTTCTGATAGACGGCACGAGAAGCTATATCAAGCACTGCCTTACGAAAGTCCATCAATTGCATCCCAATAATTGCATCTAACCCTTGCCCTTCCAAAAATGATTAAAGAAGTGGAATAAATCTTGCTACCTAATTTTAATGGCATATTGGCAGCTGCTTTATTTGCAAGTATTTGACCCCCTGCTGTCAAAATGAGATGTGCACATAATAACTTAGATGGCATGATGCGATGCTTGTGAACATATGCTTTGCTGATGAAATTATGAGTTGCTCCCGAATCAAATAAAACCATATCAAGGTAATCAGCTATAGAGAACATACCCGCTACGATCCGTCCACCCTCCGGTAATTTCTCAGCCGTAGTGAAGTTAGCACGACCCGTCTTCACTTGAGTTTTCTTGGTCTGGTTCCTCTGCTGATTTTGCACCTATCCTTTTGGGCGCAGTGCATAAGTAGTCTTCTCACAATAAGGAAAGTTACCAGAGAAGTGACCTGGACGGCCACAACTGTAGCATGACAGTCCATTCTACTTTGGAGCTTGATATGCAGGTCGTGGATTTGACGCACTCTGCTGCTGATAATGGCGGACGATACTGATTTGACCGCTGCTGCTGAAGCTGTTCTGGCTGCTCGAGGCTAGCGATAGTAGTTTGGACGTGAAGGTATGTGTTGGTAACGCTGACCTGACGGTGAAGTATATACCAACCTATAGTTCGACGGTCCTCCACTTCCTTGTCCAGCCGCTAGCCTCTTCTTTCTCTTTTTAGCTTGATGGAGGCGAATAGAGTCTTCAAGAGGGATGACATCACTCACGAAATCCGTGAAGCTATTGGTCTTCTTGGGAACGAGCCTCGAATGCAGCTTAGTTGTCAGCTCTTCCTTGAAAAAAGTCTTCTTTCCGGCATCCGTATCCACGAGCTCCGGGGCATACTGAGCAAGACGGTTGAATACCTTAGAGTAGGCATGAACAGTCATGTCACCCTGCTTCGGTGACAGAAATTCATTCCTCTTCTGATTCATCAAGCCCCCTAGAATATGATGCTCCCCGAATGCCATAGTGAAACCAGCCCAAGAGATCCGATATCCTAGGGGAAACATCGCCTTGTAGTTTGCCCACCATGCTCATACAATCCCTTGCGGTTGTTGAGTCTTCTAGTGATCTGTGCATGGATATATGATGTATATGATGCGGGGGCTTGTCCGATCTTCTCGTCGTAGGATCTAGGGGATAACTTGACCCGTGCAACCTAACGAACCGATGGCACCAACAACTGCCCGAACAGCCACTTGTGACAAATGATTTTGCCCAACCACACGCTTTGGTCGATGCCTAACCTGAACCACGCAAGGTAGAGGCAATGCTCTTGCAAATCACAAGGAAACACAAGAACAAATGGTAGAGAAACACTCCCAATGCTCAAGGGGGCAAAAATGGCACAACCCTAAGGATAAGAGCACTTGGTTTTTCTCTATTTTCTGAGTTCAATTCGTGGTTAGGGTTTCCATCAGGTGTACAAGGGTTATTTATGCTAGGAACACCCCTCCTACTTGGGCTAAACCGAACTTAGATGGGCCTGGGACGAAATAGGTAAGCAAAAGTCGCACAGGAAAGAAAAGAAACGCAATGTTTAGATCGAACACTCCGAACCGACCAAAAGCAACATACTCGTGAAATGAAACGGTTGTGGAACAGTCTTCTCTAAAATTGGCATAACTCTGTCCACAGAGCTCGATGGAGGTGCCGTTTATTGAATATGAATGTAGACATCATAATCTTTCCATCCATATATAAAACATATGATGATCTCCTGCAGAATAATACAGAATTGATCGGAAATTTGGAGGACAGAATCTGTGCTTTAGTCCTTTGACTTTAACTTGCTCTATTGGGGTGTCAAGTGGCCGCCACACCCTAAACTTGTGCTTCAAACCTTAGAACAAGTAATGTACATCCATTAGGTAGTACACAATTCTTAAGAGAATCATGTTCACTATCATTAATGAAAAGATTCACCTTATGTTGTAGTTGTTTCGTTTTGGCCCGAGTCATTGGTCGCTCATAAGCGTAGTCACGAGACTGAGTGTCTTGATCAACAATTGTCAATGGCATGTCTTGGGAGATGTCCTCATCATCCTCCCCTTCTTCACAAAGAGTCGACCTCGACTCTGATTTTTTTATGACCATAGAATGAAGACAAATCAGCAACATTGATGGTGTTGCTCGCTGCATACTCATCTCCCGGAAGCTCAATCTTGTAGGCATTATCATTTATTCTTATAAGAACCTTGAATGGACCATCACCTCAAGGTAGCAACTTGGATTTTCGTTTCTCCGGAAATCTGTCCTTTTGAAGATGAACCCAAACAAGATCACCGAGCTCAAATATCATCTTCGCGATTCGTGTTTGCCTTGGCAGCATAGTACCTTGATTTCTTCTCAATCTCTTGCTTTGTCTTCAAGTGTATTTTTCTTCACATAATCTGCCCTCTTGGAGGTATCCATATTTGCACGCTCTTGAAGTGGAAGTGGCAGCAAATCAAGTGGTGTAATGGGTTTGAAACCATACACAACTTCAAATGGTCACATTTGCGTTGTTGAATGGACTGCCCTATTATATGCAAACTCAACATGTGGCAAGCAATCCTTCCACTCCTTTAGGTTCTTCTTGATCATTGTTCGCAACAGCATGGAGAGAGTACGGTTCACCACCTCCGTTAGTCCATCAGTTTGTGGGTGGCAAGTTGTTGAGAACAACAACTTTTTCCCAACCTTGGCCTACAAAGTCTTCCAAAAATAGCTCATGAACTTCACATCACGGTCTGAAACAATGGTCCTCGGCACGCTATGCAATCTCACAATTTCCTTGAAAAATAAATCAGCTACATGTGACGCATCGTCGTTCTTATGACAGGGGATTAAATGTGCCATTTTAGAAAACCTATCCACAACAACAAAAACTGAATCCCTTCCCTTTTAGTTCTTGGTAATCCTAAAACAAAATCCATGCTTATGTCTTCCCAAGGAGCATTTGGTGTGGGGAGTGGAGTATACAAACCATGGCGGTTCAGTTTTGATTTAGCCTTGTGGCAAGTTGTGCATCGTTGCACAAACCTCTCCACATCACGCCTCATCTTTGGCCAATAGAAGTGGTCACTCAGCAGCAAGTAGGTCTTTTCTCTCCCAGAGTGGCCCATCAATCCACCCATATGTGACGAATCGGGAATACATAATTTGTTAGCTCGTAACAAGAACCCAACATGCAAATGATACTTGTCCCACCCCTTTTGTCTTTGATATTTCAAGTATGGTTCTATAAGAACAAGGTCAGCAGCATATAATTCCTTTATGCTCTCTGATCCTGGAACCTTGACCTCCAATTGATTAAGCAAAACACTTTTTCGTGATAAGGCATCAACGACAACATTTTCTTTCCCTTTCTTGTACTTGACAATGTAGGGAAATGACTCAATGAACTCAACCCAGTTTGCATGCCTACGATTCAATTTTGCTTGGCCTTTCAAGTATTTTAAAGCCTCATGATTAGAATGAATGATAAATTCATTAGGTCAAAGATAATGTTGCCAAGTTTCAAACACACAAACTAGAGCATACAATTATTTATCATAAATAGGATAGTTCAGCTGAGCATCACCAAGTTTCTAAGTAAAGTATGCTATGGGTTTTCCTTCTTGCATCAAGACACCTCCTATGCCTATCCCACTAGCATCACATTCTATCTCAAAAGATTTCTGACAATCAGGTAAATCTAGCAATGGAGCTGAAGTTAAACAATTCTTAAGCTCTTGAAAAGTAACTTCTTATGACTTACCCACACGAATTCAACACCTTTCTTTGTTAGCTCATTCAACCGGGCTGCAATGGTGCTGAAATTTTTCACAAAGCGCCGGTAGAAACTAGCAAGACCATGAAAACTTCTCACTTGGCTCACATTGGTTGGAGTAGGCCAATTTTTTATAGCTTCAACCTTGGATTCATCCACCTCTACTACCTGTCCTGAAACAACAAAGCCCAAGAACACAATCTTGTCGGTGCAAAAGGTGCACTTTTCTAGGTTAGCTTACAACTTTTCAGTTCTCAGAACCTCCAACACCATTTCGATGTGTTGAACATGCTCATCCATGGTGCGGTTGTATATTAGAATGTCATCAAAATAAACCACCACAAATTTTCAAATGAAAACCCTCAAAACATAGGTTTAATTCCTACAAATTAATTGTGTGCATAAGTCAATGATTTAGAAGAAGATTTAAACTAATATTTACGAAACATTATATATAACATGTCTATATTAGTAGAAGCACAATATAAACATATCAAAAAATCATGTCTAAGGTTATTAACATGACACAAAACGTCTACCCCAATACATACATAATTCAATTATATTCATGAAAGGATATCAACGAATATATCTAGACTTTGATAGACATGTTTTCAGAAATCGTATTGACCAAACTTGGACATGGAACATGCGGAGAAGCTTCAGACACAATTCATGAAAACATTATGATTGGGACGAAAGAAACACATCTAACACTTAAATAAAACGTATCTAAGGGGATGTTTTTAAGTAGTCTAGCATGACCATATCTTCTTTGCATAATAGCAACCAATATCTAATAGCTCAAAAATTACTTGCGCAAGTGGAGTGTACCATCCTGTTTAATACCATGCATGGTAGCATATGCAATTAATCAAATAATAACATGAATTTTTGCATCATCAAACTATGAATCATTCAATTTAAGAATGAAATATATGCTGAATTACAGATAACCTTGTGCACTACAAACAAGAACCAAAGTTTCTAACACTAGTTATAGATAACCAAGTTATGGGTTATTCTTTCTGCTTGATGTTGGATGGACTGATGACGGCATGTCATAGGTTGGTTTCAATGATTTTGAAGGTACAGACACCCACTTTAATTTCAGTCACCTTGTAAAATCTCCTCGAGCCTGAATCTATAACATGGTGGCAGCTATTGTTGTATGGAGAAACAAGCTAGTCCCAAGACGTGGTGGTGCTCAATGAGGTCTTTAGTTTGACCATTCTGTGTTTGAGCAGTCCGATTTTCTGACAGAAGACCTTTCGACAAATACAGCAGAATAATAATCACATTGTTAAAGAAAATAGATTGCTACATATCATTTTTGACAATAGATACCAAATTTTAACATGGAGTAACACATGTTATATGGTGGGAGTAGGAAAAGTTTTGAAGCAAGAAGAGAAAAAATATTTTTTTACCAAGTGTGAAAATACACTCGGGAAACCCTCAACTTTGTCGAGTGCTAAAAGTAATACACTCGGCGAATCCCTCTTCGTCGAGTGCCGCAAAAAACACTCGACAAAATGAGTCTTTGCCGAGTGCTTCCATTTTGGCACTCGGCAAACAATTTTTGCCGAGTGTTTTTATTATGCCGAGTTTTTATGGTTGACACTCGGCAAATATGTTCTGGCACTCGGCAAATACATTGGCGAGCATAACAAAACTGTTAAAGTTGGCCTGGAAGGTGGGGTTGAAAGGCGGAGACGAGGCAGCAAGCTGAGACGGTGGTAGAGAATTGGCAACAAACATTGAACAATGGTCAACGATTTCTTGTCAAATATTCAACACATCTTCATGCAACCTCGCTGACATGTGGGCTCGGAGCCCAACCGGAGCTAGGGTAGGAATGCGAGGGACTAACCGAGGGATCCGGATTCTATCCCGTACTGCAGAGAAGCCCTCTATGGCATTAGCTCTGATCCTAACCGTCGGGTGGGATGGATGGCTGTGATTTTTTTCCCATGTTACCGAAAAAAAGAACGAGTACTTCGTCTTCCTCCCCCATCTCCTATATTAGCTCCCATGGACTCCCATTCAACCAAGGCCATGGAACCTCGCTCCCATGGACTCCCATTTGACCGAGGCCATAGAATCAAAACCTTGCCAAGCCAACCAGATCAGCTGAGATTGGTTCCTGTGACGATGCGAATCGAAACAGTGCGCCTGCGAGGAGGTCTAAGGCCAAGGCCAAGGTGGCGCACGTTGCTCGGACGCCAAGGCAGAGCCCGCCACCACTCTACACGGAGGTTGTGGTCATGCTCACCTATGCACTGCGGATGCCCCAATCATGCCCTCCTGCAAGCTCGCAGATGCCGTGGCCAAGCTGACCACCAAGCTCTCAAGGTCGCAGACATGGCGAAGCCTGCTATCTACCTATGAAGTCAACGGGATCCACTAAAAGGAGCACGGCATACCACTTCCCGTAGGAGCACGTCTTCCTACGCTTTCCCCTTCTCCCTCCGCCTCTTAACATCTTCATCCCCTTCGCGGTGTAGGATCCATGGAACCTACGGCTGCTAGCCTGCGAGATTGATGGAAGGAAGGAGTTCCTCTCGAGCAGCGTAGACCTTATTTTAGTTAAAAAAACTGGGAGCAACGGTGACCTCTCCTTTTCAGATTAACGGCCAAGATGCAAGCTAATGCAGACACCACTTTCTCTGCATTGACAACGTACTAGCTCCACTAATGCAGAGAATCGCGATCCCTAACGGAGGCACGTTAGCAGGCCCGACATGTAGGTGACGGACATGCTGCTGCCATGCCGGCCCCACCCATTGGGTTATGAAGAACTCTTGTTCAGTTCTTGCATCAGGACTCGTTTCTTTAGTTTAATTCATATTTTAAAATTTAAATTTGTAGAAACTTTGCATATTTAATCCAAATATGTTGAATTTTTTCTATATTATAAAAAAAAGTGCTCCATCACATCTATGCATTTAAATTATTATGGTTCAATTTCTCATTCATCCATCGATTTATTAATAGGCACTATTCAACACATGTTCACTTTTTGGTAAATCTTCAATGTGTAGCAATTTTTTAATGAAACTTTGGGTATATACACTTGTGTATGTTCAAAATGGTCCATACTTAGGTCAACAGTTCATAACTCATAAATGGTTTAGTAAATTGTAAACATACTTTGATGCAATAAAGGGATTTTATAAATCCACCAAAAATCGTGGACATTGGTGTGGGCTTAGAACAGTCTTACACTAGAATGTAGATCAAATTCAATATAGTTCACAATAATGTAAAAAATTACGTTTGATTTGTTTTTAGCTTCTCATACAATAAAAGGGCCTTCTAAATACGATTGTGTTACTCGATTTGGTAAGCGTGTTTACATCAATAGCTAGAGACAATCTTCGACAATTTTAAGAATGTGTCAATATGACATGATAGTATATATGTTTTACCATAAATAATATGATATACATGTTTTTTAAATGCTTTCTAAAAGATGACAATTTGTACAATTTTAGACACACTTTCATATCGTAAGGATACTTTTCCATATGTTTCTAATGATATCTCAAAATGATATGACATTTACATATGATTTAAGCATATCTAGCCTCATTAGACATGCTATTGAAAACCTATATGAAAATAAGATAACATTGGACATGTTTTGATTTGTATCTACCGTCGTTCGAAGAAATTTGGGAACACAAATGAAAATCCTAGAGATTTTAAAGCACAGAGAGAACATTAATATAAAAGAATGTATGTCCTAAACTAATGATATTTACTTCTTGTGGGACATGGTTAGATGAGCTTGGAAAAAAGAAGAATTCATAGGTTTAGTTCCAACAGATTAATTTCGTGAATAAGTCAATGATTTAGAGGCAGATTTAAAATTCTATTTTTGAAACATTATGTATATCTTGTCTATATTAGTAGAAACACAATATAAACGAATCAAAAAAATCATGTCTAAGCTTATCAACGTGACACAAAATGTGTCTACCCTAACACATACATAATTTAATTACATTCATGAAAGAATATCAACAAATATATCTAGACTTTATCACATCTCTATTGAATGTCTTGTAATTTGATAGACATGTTTTGGGAAATCGTATTGACCAAACATGGACATGAAACGTGCGGAGACGCCTAGGACACAATATGAAAACATTTTGATTGGAATAAAAGAAACATATCTAGCACTTAACTAAAACTTATCTAAGGGGTGTTTTTAGTAGTGTAGCATGACCTTATCATCTGTGCATAATAGCGATCAATATCTAGTAGCTCGAAAATTACTTGTGCAAGTTTGGTGTAACATATCATGTTTAATAGCTTACATGGTAGCATATGCAATTAATCAAATAATAACAGAACTTTATGCATGATCAACCTTTTAACCATTCAATTTAATAATGAAATATGTGCTCAATTATAGATAACATTGTGCACTACAAAAAAGAGCCAAAGTTTCTAACACTAGTTACAAATGTCGAAGTAATGGGTTAATCTTCCTGCTTGATGTTGGATCGTGTGATAACGGCATGCCATAGGTTGGTTTCAATGATTTTGAAGGTACATACATCACCCACTTTCATTCCAGTCTCCTTGTAAAATCTCCTCCAGCCTGAACCTGTAACATGGTGGGAGCTATTGTTGTATGGAGAAACAAGCACGTCCCAAGACATGGTGCTGCTCAATGAGGTCTTTAGTGTGACCATGCTGCGTTCTAGCAGTCCGATTTTCTGGCAGAAGACCTTTGACAAATACTGCAGAATAATAATCACATTGTTAAACAAAATAGACTGCTACATAACATTGTCAATGTTATGTATCATGGTGTGTAAACAATAATGACTAATATGAAGTCCGTATTCCTTTTCATTTCTACTTCCATAACATGTGTTAATAGTGCATATATGGTTCAATGCGCTGCAAAACCTGATACTATTACAAAAAAATGTACTTCTATGTATGTGTTGTTTACTCGTATGATAACATGCAGTCATACATTATGATAACTAAAGCATCAAATATGTCAAAATCTTTATTCCTTTTACTGCATTAGGATTGTAAGTGTGTTCACTAATCCATATATATACTGCATATAAAGAAAAATTCATCGACTAAAGTTTGCTCAAATTAGTAGAAAAAAATATTGTTCTTACCAGTCTTGTTCCAATGGTGCTACTGTTGATCTTCCTTTTTATCCAAGCAGTTGGTTCAATCTCAAAGTCACATCTACTCAGTGATCTTATTTTCCTCTCCTGTACTCCCTTGCTACAATCTGGCATGTCGCCACTGCTCTTTCTTATCCCAGTAGAAGCAGAATGGATTTCCTGATTGTGATGAATATACATTTTAGTGTATGCATTGAAAAGGGAAAAGGATGTTATTCCTCTATAGTAATCAACTTACATGGCCATCATTGCAACGCGCGATAACTACATGCCACAGTTTCTTTTCAATGACATTGAAGGTACATGTGTCACCTTCCTTGAGACTGTTATCCAGGCAGAATCTCGGCCAACCCTTCCCAAGAAGGTAGCTGCCTTTCAAGCGTGGGTAACCACTCACCTGCCATGATGATGCGCTGCTGTCTATGGCCGTTTTGAGTATGATCGTGCAAGGTTGGCACAATCCAATTGCATCAGAGAATGGCTTTGGTAATGACTGAAACAATAACAGCACCATTTGTTCGGTCAATGATCGACAATTTACTATATATAGACAGCCCAATGATAAATATTGAATGCTGTATAGTGCAAGCATACTTAAGTGGTCTTTAAATGGTACGATCACAACAATTAAAAATCTTATATGAATTATAGTTCAGTACTCTAACAGATTACAGTATTTCATCCCATTAAAATGGAGGCACGCATATTATAAAGAATTACGTCATTGATATAAATGATCAAACAAAAAGGCCGGTATGTGTCCATTAAAAAATAAAAACAACATTTCAGATCATATTAGAAAATAAAAACAACAAGAGGAACCGTTCCACTTACAAGTTCTTTTTTGAGATTGTTGGTGCTGATCTCCTTCTTGATCCATGATGGTGGCCCAAAATTATAGATGGGATTCTTCCATGTCCTTTTAGTTTCTTTTGATAAGACAAGAAAGAAATTTAATTTGCTTCACTTTATACACACAAATAAATCATATTAAAATATACATAAACAAACAAACTTAATTAAGAATCACTCACTTTGCTTGATTCTAGTGTCGTTATGTTTCAACAATCTAAGAAATCCATCAGGCTCAAAAACATTCACTTGAAACTCCATGTTGGGGTTGTACTTCAACAGTAGAGTGTTGGCTTCTGTGATATCATGCAGTGCAAGAAAATCTGACCAACCACCTGTGAAGACCACACGTGACTGATTCATCTCGACCTCAACGTGAGAAACATTACCAAGGGGACCAGTAAGTATGGCCATGTCATCTTTTATGTGCTCTTTGAGAAAGTACTTTTCGACGAATTCATCAGGTATTATCTGCAGGGTTCATAAAAAAAGTTTAGTCAGGCAACGTAAATGTAGAATGGAAGTGTTGAAGATAGCTGAAACATTTGACAACATACCATCTTCTTCATCATATCTTGTGTAAGTTGGATGATGAACTGCGGCTTAAGAGGGCCAGTTGTGGTGCTTGCGGTGGTTTCAGCTAAATCAAAATAACAGCCACAAATAATCAGTCTGAATTACCCGAAACAGAAGTTCGTTTTCAGTATTCTATTTAGGAACTATATATGAAGAAGGTTAAATCAAATAAATTTCATAAACATGAGTTATAAACTCTATGTCTGCTATGTGTCGTTCTTGAAAGCTTACTGATGCCATTTAACAAGTAGCATAACTTAAACCTTGAGTCAGAAATAATACTAGCTAAGGTTTAAAGAGGCTTGGATTAGAGTGTAATCACAACAAGTATTACTGAAATCCTAGAGTGATTAGTTACATCAGGTATTGCCGAAATACTAAATCTGATATATTACTTGAGAATGATTTCAAGCCCTACTCTACCGCTCCTCCCGTTTCCTCCATACAGAGATCAACAACAACAGCACATTACGATGGAATCAGGGTATTAGACAAGAAAGGTCACTGATGCCAACAATTTCAACAAGTAGTATAACTTAAACTTTCAATCAGAAATATTACCAGCTAAGGTTTCCAGAGGGCTCCGGTTAGAGTGTGTAATGTAATCACAGCAAGTATAAAGATTAAATAAAAAAAGCCAACACTCTACAATCAGAATTACAGAAGAAAACATTGAATTAGGATTAGACAAGAAAGGGCCTTTTAACTATTACATGTAGGAGCTGGAGTGCCGAGCTCCTTCATGCAGCAGCTGGAGTCGAAGCCCTTGATGGTGAGCAGGCCATCGCCATGGTGCCGGAGGAGGAGGACCCACCCCGGGCCAGCTCCAGATGCGGCCACGATCTCCGGCCACCCGTGCCCCAAGAAGGCCCCGTCGTCATCCTGCTGGATCTCCACAGGCCAGGTCTTGGCCGACGCACCGAAGCCGAAGACACGGGCTTCGCTGGAGCCCATCTCCTGGATGAGTTCATCGGGGACACGCTGTGAAATTCGAAGATCCGTAAGTTCCCCGCGTCCTGACGATGGAATCGAGCTCGCGGTGAGATACGGGAATGGCGTATAGGGGTTACCAGGTTGTCGAAGGAGAAGGGGAGGAGCAGCCTCAGATCCTTAAAGGTGCCCTTGGCGGCGCCGTGCTCGCCAGACGACGCCATGCCGAAGATCTGCGGGGGCGGCCTGGGTTTTCAGCGTCAGGTGGAGAGAGGAAGCAAACAGTGGGCAGCAGCAGGGATTTATCGGTACTAGGTCTCAGTCTTGTCTGTCTAGGGTACCTGGTCGTGTCCCCACTGTCTCCATGTCATGCCTAGATTTACGGGCCGGATTTTTGGCACAGCCCACTAACACGTCCCCACCGGCCTCGACTCTGGGCAGCAGCATGTCTTCACCGGAAATGGTACTATGACTCATTATTCTGACTTTGTTTTTAGCGACAAACAATTAGAAGATTCTTGTGCAGCCAATATGAAGACCGAAGCCAATCTATTTAGTCGACCTTCCTACTGAGCAACAAAGTCGTACTAATTACTGCAATCAGATAACGTATGACACAGCAGCCGGCGGGCAGCAGGATCAGAGTGGAGCTGGCCGATGGAATCACCGTAGCAGCAGCCGTCTGTAGCAGTGTCAAGCCCCGGGTCAGTGCCCCGTAAACACAATAACAATAACGTACTATAGCCACGGTTAGGAGGCTCTATAGCCGCGGATTACGCCCACCGTGGCTACGTTTGCGAGGCTATAAATAACCATTCATAGCCTCGCAATCCGGGTCGCCTCTGGCTACAGAGCACCACTATAGCCATGATTGGCTTTGTCAACCGCCGCTATAGTGGTACCCTATAGACACTGTTGACAATGCCAACCGTGGCTATAGTGATATATATACTATAGCCACGGCAACCCTGTATATAGTGGCGTTCCAACTAAGAAGTACAGTCGTATTACTGCAATCAAACAACATATGACACAGCAGTCAACGAGCAGCATGATAAAAGTGAGGCTGGTCGATCGAATCTCCGAAACAGCAGGCGTCTGCAGCTGTGTCAAGCCCCAGGCCAACGCCCCGCAAACCAGCAGACCTGCGCCTGGCAGCAACGACACATAACCTTGTTCTCCTCGGCAGGGGCCACAAAAATAAGACCACAATAACGTGAATCGATGTGCGCTTCAACAATTGGGTGGCAACCTAGCCACCGGCCCACCGCCGCCAAAGCTAATCGCCAACAAAACACAAGAGGCCAGCTGGAATGGTGGTGGCAAGGCACCCACCTGTCCGTCCTCTGATTGCACAAAAGCTGGAGCCACATGATACTTACACTATTACGATAACGCTATGCAGCGGCGGACCAAAAGGCACATCAGTGGCGGACACGAAAACTGCCCCTGCACATTTGTCACTACGGGATATAAACATAGTCGTAACTCATGCCCGCGACTGTCCCAGTACCTAGATTAGTTAAAAAAAGCGTCAGTGGCGGTCTAATGATTGACACTCATGCCTTAATCACATTACAAAATGAGAGGGCAGGTCCCAGCCGCCTCTCTCCGCCACACCGCGTCATGTGACGGGCTCCATCACAGGAGCCATCGGAGAAGAAAACAGAGTCCGCGCGAGGAAGGCCTCTACTGCCGGAGGAGGACGACAGGGAGCCCGCGCCGCCACAACCACCTCCTCACCCGAGGAGGAAGCCGCCGCCACAGTCGTCGCGGCTCCAGATTTAGGAGGCAGGCAGCATAGAGGACTACGGTGGAGGTCGACAGCGGCCGGAGGACGTGGAAGAGGAGGTGGGCGGCACGGCGGAGCGCTCGTCAAGAGCTCTGCCCGTCGGCCCCGGGAGCATCATATGCTACGCGTGCGGCCTCAACGGCAGCCTTTGCTCCCCATCTGAGGAGGAAATGGAGGAGGAGGAGTAGTACGAGGAGTAGGGTGCCGGACACGAGAGGAGACGGTGGCGGAAGGAGAGAGGAGGGAACCCGGCCTACCCTAACCCCAACCCTAGCTAGAGGTACTGGTGCAGCGCATAAGTGAGTGCCACTGCCATGCCCACTGTCACTTATTTATTGGACGTTGCCGTCACTTATTTATAGGACGTTACGGTCCATCGTGGCGGGCACTTTTGCCAAGCCCGCAGCTAAATCGCCTTTAGGCCATAGCTACGGGCCTGACAGAAACCACTTCCGGGCCTGAAAAGGAAGTAGTGGGCCTGTCACACCCTAGCTACGGGCAGCTGCCGCCCCTATGTTCAACACGTAGTCGTGGTCCTTACTGCGTAGCGCAACATAGCGGCGAACACTTCGTGTGACCGCTTGTAACACCCCGATTTTCAGCCAAATATAAAATCCACTAAATAAATCATTTTATTGTATTCAGGAAAAATATTTTCGAAAAGCAACTAGGAATTAAAACCTAATTTAAAATATAGCTAGAATGCACCTAGTATTTTTAAATAAAATACTAACACATGCAAACATGATTGATCTTTATTTGCCTTGCCCTTATATTATTTTCTCTTACCTTGATTTATTGGAATTTAACGGGAATTATTTGATTTTAATTGGATTGAGGAGTTAGGACAAAAAGGAAAAAGAAAAAAAATAATAAAACCCCAAACGGGCCGTACTACTCCCTTTCTCTCTCACCTAGTCACACTCCTCACCCCGGCCCAGCCCAGCTCCCTCGTGGCCCCACCCCTTCGTCCCCTTCCCCGCACCACGCGCGTCACGCGATGCGCGTCGCCCGGCCGGCAGCTCCAGCGCCCGTCCCCCACCTCCACTACCGTCGCCCCCTATGAGCTCCCTCGCGCACTGCCAAGGCCGTACGACAGCCGAACCATCGTCCCCCATCCTTGGCCACGAGCGCCGACCTGGCCACCCACCTCCTCGCTCACCGCGCCGCGCTCCAGGACGAGCCGTCGTACCTAGCATCTCCATCATCCCTCACCTCCGGCCAACCGCACCGCGCGCCCGTCGACGTGCGTTGACCTGACGACCTTGCGCGCCGCGCCGCGCCCTCCACCCGCTCCCGTACCAGGCCCCCCCCCCCTCCTTTTCCCCGCGCACACCGGCCGTGCCACCGCGGCCATGGTTGCCACCGTCGCCTCCCCCTCGCCCTTGGCCTATAAAAGCCGCCCCTACCCTCCCATGCTCGCTACCGCCTCCTAGAGAATTCCCGAGGCAAGCTCCGCCTTAGCTTTCCCCTTCCCCCTCCCTCCTCTACCTCGCCACCGACCGCCGTTCGCACTTCCCCTCTCCTTTGATGCCTAGCCACCACGGACCCACCCCTGCTCAAGCCGAGGAAGCCATCCAGCCTACACCGGGCTTGCACGCATCCTCGCGTACCATCACCCCCTCAAGCCCGAGGCCACGTGGCCAATCCGACCTTCCGCCACCGTCGTTAGGTCCTCCGGCGGGCCAGCCCGTTTCCATCCCGTGCCGCCGCGCACGCGCAACCTCCCCACCAACTCCGCCATGGCCTATCGGCCGCCGGCGTGCCCCCAACCCCCTCCTCCGGCCGGCCGAGCCGCCATAATCGGCAATTCCGGCGAGCCCCGATCGCGCTCAGGCCTCGGGTCCACCGTGGACGGGTGGACAGGCGCATTGGCCTGGTCCACGGGCCACGTGGACTTATTCCACGAGATTTCCCATATAGAGAAAATTCCCCCGAGCACTAGCCGGCGATGTGGTGGGGTCGGAGCGAAATTTCATTTTTTTATTTTTTTCGAAAAAGGTATGCCGAGTGTCAGCTTGGCCAATCGGGAAAGGCTTTGCGGAGTGCCCGACAAAAGGCACTCGACAAAGAGTTGTTTGCCGATAAAGGCTATGCCGAGTGCAACACTCCGGCAAAGCCTTTACCGAGTGCATTGGTGGCTTTGTCGAGTGCAATTGGCACTCGACACATATGAGTTTTCCCGTAGTGTATGACCAATTTTGTTCACTACTACTGGTTCCATGATACCGGATACCAGTGAGAGTTTTAGTTAAATAAAAAAAAGAATAAGTCCATTTCCCCGAACAATTCATTTTGTCGAAATGACATCTGAATATAATCCTGGGTTACTTTACTCCCTCCTACAATTTAAGTTGGTACAATTTACACCCTTATGCAATTTCCTCTTTTGTTTTTCTGTGCGATTTTGGAGCTCAAATTTGCATAATGATAGATGTTACCAAAATAAATTATTTTATTTTTTCCTTAAATAATTTTTTTACACTTCTAGATTTATATAGTTAAGATGGTATTTGGTGCTATTAAACTATAAAGATTATGACTAAAATATACATTATATTTTTTAAGTATAAGGTTCAATGAAAATTATCATTGTGTAAAATTTGATCACTAAACCCAAACAATACAAGGAGAGACAAATAAGACAAACTAGATGATACCCCGTGCGTTGCTGCGACACATTCACACATTATATAATATGAAGAAAAAAATGACTTCACAAACACTAGAAAAGAAAGTAAATAGAAACAGAAAAGACATAAGAACAAAAGATGGAATAGTAATAGAGGTATTTGGAGGACAACATGAAATGACATGAGGATATTGATGCATGGATCGATAGATGGGAGTCGGAGGTGATAATCGGGAGTGCTAACTTTCTAAATGACGTGGTAGAGATTTGAAAAAATCAAAATATCTCCTAATTGCTAACATTCAATTTTTATCTAATGGTTAAAATTATTTGTGATGATGTGGCGCAACGTGGAGCTAGAGAAAAAGCATTAAATGTCTTTTAGTGGGTTGGAGATGATGTGGTGCAACGTGGAGCTAGAGAAATAGCATTGAATGGCTCTTAGTGGGTTGCATCTTTTATATATAAGTAGATTGCATAAGAGAGTAGATTTGCACAAACCTAATTTGTTAGTGGGAGTAAATTGAGCCAAGATTTCGTTCAGGGTGTATTTTGGACAAAGTGATTTTTGGATGGAGTAAAATGGACTTTTCACAATAAAAAGCATTGTATCATTTTTACAACATGAGAGTAAAATAGTTTTGTATAAAAAAATAAACCATTGTGTTGTACCGGCAGGCTAGAGCGCATGTCCATCTATGTTCTGCCTCATGCGGCCGTAGGTCGCTAGCAGGAGCCCCACCTCGTCCTTCACGTGGCAGTCCCACATCTCGCACCACTGGCTGTCAAGGTTCTCACGCGCCGCCGAGTTGAGCTCGTCGGAAGGCACCTTGCCGGAGCTGAGGAAGTAGGGGTGGCTCATAATAAGGCATTGTATCTAGGCCTTCTATCATGACGTGCAACACCATGCGGTGTGTGATGTTGGAGGCCGCGCTCCTGCTAGTGAGGTAGAGACCGGAGAAGTCAGCGTGGTAGGTGACCCAAGGGGTCCTCGTAGCCGGTGGGGTAGCAAACGACGCAGGCAAGGGCCTCCAAAGGAGTTACCGTATGCGGCAGGGACGGGGTGCTCACACGTGAGTCGGAACTCAATGGCGACGACGAGGACGTTGGCGAGCTCAACAAAACTGTTGAAGTAGGCCTAGAAGGTGGGGTTGAAAGGCGGAGACGAGGCAACAAGCTGACACCGTGGTAGGGATTTGGAAACAAACATTGAACAATGGTCAATGAATTCTTGTCAAATATCCAACACATCTTCATGCAACCTCGCTGACATGTGGGCTCGGAGCCCAACTGGAGCTAGGGTACGAATGCGAGGGATTAACCGATGCACGTTAGCAGGCCCCACATATAGGTGACAGACATGCTGCTGCCATGCCGGCCCCACCCATTGGGTTATGAAGAACTCTTGTTCAGTTCTTGCATCAGGACTCATTTCTTTAGTTTAATTAATATTTTAAATTTTAATTTTGTAGAAACTTTGCATATTTAATTCAAATACGTTGAATTTTTTCTATATTATCAAGAAAAAAGTGCTCCATCACATCTATGCATTTAAATTATTATGGTTCAATTTCGCAATGATCCATCGATTTATTAATAGGCACTATTCAACACATGTTCACTTTTTGGTAAATCTTCAATGTGTAGCAATTTCGGAATGAAACTTTGGGTATATACACTTGTGTATGTTCAAAATGGTCCATACTTAGGTCAAATGTTCATAACTCAAAAATGGTTTAGTAAATTGTAAACATACTTTGATGCAATAAAGGGATTTTAAAAATCCACCAAAAATCGTGGACATTGGTGTGGGCTTAGAACAGTCTTACACTAGAATTTAGATCAAATTCAATATAGTTCACAATAATGTAAAAATTATGTTTGATTTGTTTTTATCTTCTCATACAATAAAAGGGCCTTCTGAATACGATTGTGTTACTCGATTTGGTAAGCGTTTGTACATCAATAGCTAGAGACAATCTTCGACAATTTTAAGAATGTGTCAATATGACATGATAGTATATATGCTTTACCATAAATAATATGATAGACATGTTTTTAAAATGCTTTCTAAAATATGGCAATTTTTATAATGTTAGACACACTTTCATATCGTAAAGATACTTTTCCATATGTTTCTGATGATATCTCAAAATGATATGACATTACATATGACTTAAGCATATCTAGCCTCATTAGACATGCTATTGAAAACCTATATGAAAAAAGGTAACATTGGACATGTTTTGATTTGTATCTACCGTAAATTTTGGAACACTATTAAAATCCTAGAGATTTTAAAGCACAGAGAGAACATTAATATAAAAAAATGTATGTCCTAAACTAATGATATTTACTTCTTGTGGGACATGGTTAGATGAGCTTGCAAAAAAAATGAAGAATTCATTGGTCTAGTTCCAATAGATTAATTTCATGAATAAATCAATGATTTAGAGGAAGATTTAAAATTCTACTTTTGAAACATTATGTATATCATGTCTATATTAGTAGAAACACAATATAAACGTATCAAAAAAAATCATGTCTAAGCTTATCAACGTGACACAAAACATGTCTACCCTAACACATACATAATTTAATTACATTCATGAAAGAATATCAACAAATATATCTATACTTTATCACATCTCTATTAAATGTCTTGTAATTTGATAGACATGTTTTGGGAAATCGTATTGACCAAACATGGACATGAAACGTGCGGAGACGCCTCAGGCACAATATGAAAACATTTTGATTGGAATGAAAGAAACATATCTGGCACTTAACTAAAACTTATCTAAGGGGTATTTTTAGTAGTGTAGCATGACCTTATCATCTCTGCATAATAGATATCAATATCTAGTAGCTCAAAAATTACTTGTGCAAGTGTGGTGTAGCATATCATGTTTAATAGCTTACATGGTAGCATATGCACTTAATCAAATAATAACATAACTTTTTGCATGATCAACCTTTTAACCATTCAATTTAATAATGAAATATGTGCTGAATTATAGATAACATTGTGCACTACAAAAAAAAGCCAAAGTTTCTAACACTAGTTACAGATGTCGAAGTAATGGGTTAATCTTCCTGCTTGATGTTGGATGGTGTGATAACGGCATGCCATAGGTTGGTTTCAATGATTTTAAAGGTACATACATCACCCACTTTCAATCCAGTCTCCATGTAAAATCTCCTCCAGCCTGAACATGTAACATGGTGGGAGCTATTGTTGTATGGAGAAACAAGCACGTCCCAAGACATGGTGCTGCTCAATGAGGTCTTTAGTGTGACCATGCTGCGTTCCAGCAGTCCGATTTTCTGGCAGAAGACCTTTGACAAATACTGCAGAATAATAATCATATTGTTAAACAAAATATACTAATATGAAGTCTGTATTCCTTTTCATTTCTACTTCCATAACATGTGTTAGTAGTGCATAGATGGTTCGATGCTTTGCAAGACCTGATACTGTTACAAAAAAAGTACTTCCATGTATCTGTTGTTTACTCGTATGATAACATGCAGTCATACATTGTGATAACTAAAGCATCAAATATGTCAAAATCTTTATTCCTTTTACTGCATTAGGATTGTAAGTGTGTTCACTAATCCATTTATATACTGCATATAAAGAAAAATTCATCGAATAAAGTTTGCTCAAATTCAGTAGAAAGAATTATTGTTCTTACCAGTCTTGTTCCAATGGTGCTACTGTTGATCTTCCTTTTTATCCAAGCAGTTGGTTCAATCTCAAAGTCACATCTACTCAGTGGTCTTATTTTCCTCTCCTGTACTCCCCTGCTACAATCTGGCATGCCGCGACTGCTCTTTCTTATCCCAGTAGAAGCAGAATAGATTTCCTGCTTGTGATGAATATACATTTTAGTGTATGCATTGAAAAGGGAAAAGGATGTTATTCCTCTATAGTAATCAACTTACATGGCCATCATTGCAACGCGCGATAACTACATGCCACAGTTTCTTTTCAATGACATTGAAGGTACATGTGTCACCTTCCTTGAGACTGTTATCCGGGTAGAATCTCGGCCAACCCATCCCAAGAAGGTAACTGCCTTTCAAGCGTGGGTAACCACTCACCTGCCATGACGATGCGCTGCTGTCTATGGCCGTTTTGAGTATGATCGTGCAAGGTTGGCACAATCCAATTGCATCAGAGAATGACTTTGGTAATGACTGAAACAATAACAGCACCATTTGTTCAGTCAATGATCGACAATTTACTATATATAGACAGCCCAATGATAAATATTGTATGCTTTATAGTACAAGCATACTTAAGTGGTCTTTAAATGGTACTATCACAAGAATTGAAAATCTTATATGAATTATAGTTCAGTAGTCTAACAGATTACAGTATTTCATCCCATTAAAATGGAGGTATGCATATTATAAAGAATTACGTCATTGATATAAATGATCAAACAAAGAGGCCGGTACGTGTCCATTAAAAAATAAAAACAACATTTCAGATCATATTAGAAAATAAAAACAACAAGAGGAACCGTTCCACTTACAAGTTCTTTTTTGAGATTGTTGGTGCTGATCTCCTTCTTGATCCATGATGGTGGCCCAAAATTATACATGGGATTCTTCCATGTCCTTCAAGACAAGAAAGTGCGTGATTCCAGTGTCGTTATGTTTCAACGATCTAAGAAATCCATCAGGCTCAAAAGCATTCACTTGAAACTCTATGTTGGGGGTGTACTTCAACAGTAGAGAGTTGGCTTCTGTGATATCATGCAGTGCAAGAAAATCTGACCAACCACCTGTGAAGATCACACGTGACTGATTCATCTCGACCTCAACGTGAGAAACATTAACCAAGGGGACCAGTAAGTATGGCCATGTCATCTTTTATATGCTCTTTGAGAAAGTACTTTTCGACGAATTCATCAGGTATTATCTGCAGGGTTCATTAAAAAAAGTAGAGTCAGGCAACGAAAATGTAGAATGGAAGTGTTGAAGATAGCTGAAACATTTGACGACATACCATCTTCTTCATCATATCTTGTGTAAGTTGGATGATGAACTGCGGTTTAAGAGGGCCACTTGTCGTGCTTGCGGTGGTTTCAGCTAAATCAAAATAACAGCCACAAATAATCAGTTTGAATTACCCGAAACAGAAGTTCCTTTTCAGTAAAATATATATGAAGAAGGACTAAATCAAATAAATTTCATAAACAAGAGTTATAAACTCTATGTCTGCTATGTGTCGTTCTTGAAAGCTTACTGATGCCAACAATTTAACATGTAGCATAACTTAAACCTTGAGTCACAAAAAATACTAGCTAAGGTTTCAAGAGGCTTGGATTAGAGTGTAATCACAACAAGTATTACTGAAATCCTAGAGTGATTCAGGTATTGCCGAAATACTAAATCTGATATATTACTTGAGAATGATTCCAAGCCCTACTCTACCGCTCCTAATATTTCCTCAGAGGTCAACAACAACAGCACATTACGTTGGAATTAGGGTATTAGACAAGAAAGGGTTCTGTTAATTATTACATTTCGTCCTTGAAAACTCACTAATGCCAACAATTATAAGAAGTAGTATAACTTAAACTTTCAATCCGAAATAGTACCAGCTAAGGTTTCCAGAGGGCTCCGATTAGAGTATGTAATCACAGCAAGTATAAAGATTAACTAAAAAAAGCCAACACTGTTCAATCAGAAATTACAGAAGAAAAACATTGAATTAGGATTAGACAAGAAAGGGCCTTTTAACTATTACATGTAGGAGCTGGAGTGCCGAGCTCCTTCATGCAGCAGCTGGAGTCGAAGCCCTTGATGGTGAGCAGGCCATCGCCATGGTGCCGGAGGAGGAGGACCCACCCCGGGCCAGCTCCAGATGCGGCCACGATCTCCGGCCACCCGTGCCCCAAGAAGGCCCCGTCGTCATCCTGCTGGATCTCCACAGGCCAGGTCTTGGCCGACGCACCGAAGCCGAAGACACGGGCTTCGCTGGAGCCCATCTCCTGGATGAGTTCATCGGGGACACGCTGTGAAATTCGAAGATCCGTAAGTTCCCCGCGTCCTGACGATGGAATCGAGCTCGCGGTGAGATACGGGAATGGCGTATAGGGGTTACCAGGTTGTCGAAGGAGAAGGGGAGGAGCAGCCTCAGATCCTTAAAGGTGCCCTTGGCGGCGCTGTGCTCGCCAGACGACGCCATGCCGAAGATCTGCGGGGGCGGCCTGGGTTTTCAGCGTCAGGTGGAGAGAGGAAGCAAACAGTGGGCAGCAGCAGGGATTTATCGGTACTAGGTTTCAGTCTTGTCTGTCTAGGTCTAGGGTACCTGGTCGTGTCCACACTGTCTCCATGTCATGCCTAGATTTACGGGCCAGATTTTTGGCACGGCCCACTAACACGTCCCCACCGGCCTCGACTCTGGGCAGCAGCATGTCTTCACCGGAAATGGTACTGTGACTCATCATTATTCTGACTTCGTTTTAGCGAGAAACAATCAAAAGATTCTTGTGCAGCCAATATGAAAACCGAAGCGGCCTTCCGGCTGTTAGACAACCGGCTGAGCAACAAAGTCATATTACTGCAGTTAGACGACGTATGACACAGCAGCCGGCCGGCAGCAAGATCAGAGTGGGGCTGGTCGGTCGAATCACCGGAACAGCAGGTGTCTGTAGCAATGTCAAGCCCCAGACCAGTGCCCCACAAACACAATAAAAATAACAAACTATAGTCACGGTTGGGGGCTCTATAGTCGTGGGCTGTCCCAACCGTGACTACGTTTGCAAGGCTCTCAATAACCATTCATAGCCTCGCAATCCGGGTCACCTCTAGCTACAGAGCACCACTATAGCAATAATTGGCTTTGTCAATTGCCGCTATAGTGGTACCCAATAGACATGGTTAACAATGCCAACCGTGGCTACAGTGGTATACTGTAGCCACGATAGCCCTGTCTAGAGTGGCCTTCCAACTGAGCAATACAATCGTGCAATCAGGGAACATATGACACAACAGTCGACGAGCAGCATGATCAAAGAGAGGCTGGTCGATCAAATCCCCGGAACAGCAGGCATCTGTAGCAGTGTCAAGCCCTAGGTCAGCGTCCCGCAAACCAGCAGACCTACGCCTGGTATAGCAACGACACATAAACCTATTCTCCTCGGCAGGAGCTGCAAAAATAGGACCAAAATTATGCTAATCGAGGTGGGCATTAGAAATTTGGCAGCAATTAACCTAGCCACCGGCCCACACTACTAGAATAATACTCTATAGCGGTGGATGCCATTTTTGCCACGGTGGAGGTCCCTCGAGGCGTCTGCTGCTAACCGCGGGGGTAGGATGGTGTCCGAGACTAAGGGTGCTAGTTAATCGCGGACACCTGGAGCCCGCGGTCACCGTAGCCACCAGCCCGCGGCTAATTCTGCCGCGTCGGATGCGGACACTGTCAGGCCCGCTGCTATGGCCCGTAGTCCATTTAGCTACGGGCCCGACAGTGATGGCTGCACAGCCGACTGCCCCCTCCTATAAATAATCGGGGTGCACGCCGCACCTCCACCCTATCCACGCGCTGCACCGCAACCTAGGGTTACGGTTAGCCGGTGCCGGCTCTCCTCCTCTCCTTGCTCCTCCGTCGCCTCCAGCATGGGTCGTCTTCGCTGGGGCCGCTCCAGGAGCATGTGGCGCTCCTGGGGCCAGCGGGTGTTGGTCCTCGCCAACGCCCCACCGAGCGTCCCCCACCGGCGGCTACTCCGCCTCCTACTCCCCACCGCGGGCGCCCACTGCCGACAGCGCGAAGAAGAAGGCGGCGGCGGTGGCTCCTCCTCCTCCTCCTGCTCCTCGCGCGGCGGTGGCTCAACCTTCTCCTCCTGCTTCCCCCGCGACGGATCTAGCGGCGGCGACACCGGAGCCGGAGGTGGGTCCTCCGGAGGTGGCAGATCTGGCGGCGGCGGCTCCTCCACATCAGCGTGCCGCAGCACGGGCTGTGTGACACGGCGGGACAAGAATGGCGTGCGACGCACGGATGGCGGCATCTAGGGTGGGTCCCACTAGGGGGCCATTTTATTTTGTTAATAGGTTAACGGTCCCTAGACCATGATTGGAGCCTTATTAGGCTAATCCACCCCGGCGGGTAATCGCGGTCCTAGGGCCGCGACTAATTTTCTTTGTAATTAGTAACAGGACCTCAGTGACATTTAATGTATCCACCACCGACGCCCTTTTTAGCCTACCGCCACAGCTCGTAATTGTAGTAGTGCCACCGTCGTCAAAGCTAATCACCAACGAAACACAAGAGGCCAGCTGGAATGGTGGTGGCGAGGCTCCCACCTGTCCGACCTCCGATGGCACAACGGTCGGAGCCACATGATAGTTACACTATTAGGATAACGCTGTCGAGCGGTGGGCCAAAAGGCACATCGGTGACGGAAACGAAAACCGCCACTGCACATTTGTCACAATGGGGTTACATTCATAGTCGCAGTCTTATGCCCACAACTGTCCCAGTACTAAGATTAGTTTAAAAAAATGCATCAGTGGCGGTCTAACGATTGACGCTCATGCCTTAATCACATTACAAAATGAGAGGGCGGGTCCCAGCCGCCCTGTCCACCACACCGCAACTTGCGATGGGCTCCACCATCGGAGTCACCGAAGCAGAAGAGGCAGTCTGTGTGAGGAAGGCCTCCACCACCACCGGAGGTGGTTGACGGGGCCCGGAGGATGAGGAAGAGGAGTGGGGCAGCGTGGCAGAGCGTTCGTCAAGAGCTCCGCCCACTGGCACCCAGAGCGCCATAAGCTACGCGTGCGGCCCCAACGGCAGCCTTTGTTCCCCATCTGGAGGAGGAAACAGAGGAGGATGAGGAGGGTGCTGGAGGCGAAGGATACATCGGCAAAAGGAGCCTTTGTTCCGTTTGTTCCCCTAACGCTAACCCCAACTCTAGCTAGAATTGGTGGTGCGGCGCAATAGTGAGTGGCACTACCACGCCCACCGCCACTTATTTATATGACATTACGGTCCGCTGTGCCGAGCACTTTTGCCAAGCCCGTAGCTAAATCGCCTTTAGGCCATGGCTACGGGCCTGACAGAAACCGGTTCTGGGCCTCAAAATTTAGTAGCGGACCTGCTACACCCTAGCTACGGGAAGGTGTCGCCACTATGTTCAACATGTAGTCGTGATCCTTACTGCGTAGCACAACGTAGCGGCGGACAGTTCAGGTGAACGCTACTATGGTATAAATGACGTCCACCGGTATAGAGTGTTCTTGTAGTATTGTCAGTGACGGTTGGAGGTGACTGCATGGTGAGTCAAAGAGCAAGGTCACAAGCAGGTGGCAACAATTTACTGCATTGACACATGAGGAAAAAATTATCCTGTTCTTCCATCCTCTTTTTAGTTGTCGTCTTAAAGGCCTTATGTCAAAGCTCTCTTTTGGGACTCTCCTCTAGATCTCACAATTGTCTGCTGTGTGGTCGCGATGGTTTGATGCTCTACACATCGCATTGGAGTGTGTGAATGCCCAATAAACATGGCAGCATTGACGTCTTGTTAGTTCATAGATCGACACCAAGAACCTGAGTTGTACGACAAACACACTAGGGAGTTACAATAAAGAAAATTGCAAGATAAATGGGATGCTTTCTGGTGGAGAGACATTCTGAAACTCATAGATATATACAAGAAGTGGCATCAGTTAAAGTAGGGGATGGATCAACAATACTTTTCTGAGATGACTCTTTTGATGGCTGCCCCCTAAAATTCAAGTACCCAGAACTATACTCCTTTGCGAAAAATGAAAAGACACTCCTGCTCAAGTCAAAGATCAGAACTACTTTGCTTACATGTTCAATCAACCTCTTAGTATCCAAGCTTATCAACAATGGGAGACTGTTAATCTCATGCTACATGGGCTACTCCTAACAGAAGAAAAGGATAAATGGACACACATGAAACAAACTGTCAAGTACTCAGCATCAATCGTTTACAAACAACTCATGGGACATATATCAGTGCATCCATCATTCAAATGGCTATGGAGATCGTCATGTCAACCAAAACACAAAGTCTTCTTCTGGCTACTTCTTCAAAATAGATTAAACACGAGAGGGCTTCTGCACCGGAAAAACATGGAGCTAGAATCTTAAACATGTGACCTATGTATTCTACAAAAGGAGGAAACCCTTAGACATCTGTTCATCAAATGCAATTTTACGCAAGCTTGCTGGCAGACTGTTGGAATACTAGCACCCAGGTGGCTCAAGCACAACATGCAGTTAGATGGTTCAAGATAAAATTAAAGGTCCCATTCTTTATGGACATCGTAATACTAATATGCTGGAGTATTTGGAAAGAAAGAAACAATTGGATTTTTAATCACATTGACCCAACAGTGGAAAACTGCAAGAGAAAATTCAGAAAGGAAATGGCAATGGTTGTCCATAGAGCCAAGAAGAAAAATGCAGCATAGATAGAAGAATGGATACAACAAAATCTATAGATTTTCTTAGATTATTTACTTTGTACTCTTTTACTTTATGTTTTACCACCTGTACTTTAACTTATTTAAGAAATAAATCACTGTAGGAGCGCAAGCTCTTCCAGATTCTTTCAAAAAAAAGATAAATGGGATGCCACCTACAACCAATGACCCAAGGGGTCCTCACAGTCGGTGAGGTAGCAAACGACGCAGGCAAGGGCCTCCAAAGGAGTTGCCGTATACGACAGGGACGGGGTGCTCATGCGTGAGTCGGAACTCAATGGCGACGACGAGGACGTTGGCGAGCTCAACAAAACTGTTCAAGTAGGCCTCACTACTACAAATTGCCACTGTATCGGCGGCAGCGGAAATCATGTAACGGCGTGAGTAATCTTGAGCCGTCGTTAAAACTCGCGATGATTTTTAGCGGCGGGCTACATTATGGTCCGCAGCTACAAATTTCTGTAGCGACGGCCTACAATGAGGCCAGCCGCAACAGCCCAGCCCACCCCAAAACCCTAGACATATAGTATAAAATGGCCCAACTCCAACTCCAACTCTCACCCCCTTTTCCACCATCCCAGCCGCCGCCCCTTGAATCTCTCTCTCGGCCCCCACCCTTCACCGTCGTCCCCGACGCCTCCCTCTCTCCCCACGCTGCGCGTCGCCACCCTCCTCTCTCTCTCTCTCTCTCTCTCTCTCTCTCTCCACAGGGCGCGTGCATGCATGCGGGATTCTGTGGAGGCGGGGGCGGACCCCGGTCTACGCACGCAGGCGCGGCGGCGGCCGGCTCCGAGCGGAGGAGGCGCCTTCCCCTCCTCGCGCCGCCCCTGATCCGACCTCAGCGCGACCGGGAGGAGGCGATGGCCTCGCGAGGGCAAGCTAGACCCGGTGGCGGCGGCGGCTCGCGAGGGCAGGCAGATCGAGTCGTTGCCCCCCACCTCGGAGCGACGGTGGCACCCGAGGGCTCGAATCCAACCAAGACCGACCACCCGACGGTCGGCCCCGGCCTGGGCGGAGGAGGCGCCTCCCCTCCTCGCGCCGCCCCTCTTTCAGCCTCGGTGCGACAGGGAGGAGGCGGCGGGCTCGCGAGGGCGGGCTGGACCCGGTGGCGGCGGTGGCTCACGAGGGCCCGGATCCAGCCACGGCCCTCACCCGGTGGCGGCAACGGCTCCCGAGATGGGCGAATCTGGTCGCGCTCCCCACCCGTTGGCGGCGGCGGCTCCCGGGGCTGCGGATCCGGTCGCGCCTCCATCCCGACGGCGAGCTCGTTCCTCTTCGAGGCGGCGCGAGCCAAGCTTGGGTCGTGCGGGCTTTTTTTTTGTTTCTTGTGGGAACTGTAACGGCAGGTGATGATGTTACCCGCTGTTGCTATCTTCGTGTTCAATGGCGGTTGGCCATGTTTGCGCCGCTACCGACAATTCTTTGTAGTTGCGGAGCCGTAGCGGCGGGCTGCCATACTCGCCGCTTTTGACCCGCCGCTACAGGCCGTGTTTCTAGTAGTGCCTGGAAGGTGGGGTTGAAAGGCGGAGACGAGGCAGCAAGCTGACACTGTGGTAGAGATTTGGAAACAAACATTGAACAATGGTCAACGAACTCTTGTCAAATATCCAACACATCTTCATGCAACCTCGCTGACATGTGGGCTCGGAGCCCAACTGGAGCTAGGGCAGGAATGTGAGGGATTAACTGATGCACGTTAGCAGGCCCCACATGTAGGTGACCGACATGCTGCTGCCATGCCGGCCCCAGCCATTGGGTTATGAAGAACTCTTGTTCAGTTCTTGCATCAGGACTCGTTTCTTTAGTTTAATTCATATTTTAAAATTTAACTGATAAATGGTTTATTAAATTGTAAACATACTTTGATGCAATAAAGGGATTTCAAAAATCCACCAAAAATCGTGGACATTGGTGTGGGCTTAGCAGAGTCTTAGAGCAAAATTTAGATCAAATTCAATATAGTTCAAAATAATGTAAAAATGACGTTTGAATTGTTTTTAGCTTCTCATACAATAAAATGGCCTTCTAATACGATTGTGTCACTCGATTTGGTAAGCGTGTGTACATCAATAGCTAGTGACAATTTTCGACAATTTTAAGGATGTGTCAATATGACATGATAGTATATATGATTTACCATAAATAATATGATAGACATGTTTTTTAAATGCTTTCTAAAAGATGACAAATTTTAACAATTTTAGACACACTTTCATATCATAAAGATACTTTTCGATTTGTTTCTAATGATGTCTCAAAATGATATCACATTTACTGATGATTTAAGCATATGTAGCCTCATTAGACATGCTATTGAAAACCTATATGAAAATAAGATAGCGTTGGACACATTTTGATTTGTACCTACCCTCGTTCGAAGAAATTTTGGAACACTATTGAAAATCCTAGAGATTTTAAAGCACGGAGAGAACATGAATATAAAAGAATGTATGTCCTAAACTAATGATATTTACTTTTTGTGGGACCTGGTTAGATGAGCTTGCAAAAAATAAAGAATTCATAGGTTTAGTTCCAACGGATTAATTTCGTGAATAAGTCAATGATTTAGAGGAAGATTTAAAATTCTATTTTTGAAACATTATGTATATCATGTCTATATTAGCAATATAAATGTATCAAAAAATCATGTCTAAGCTTACCAACGTGACACAAAATGTGTCTACTCTAACACATACATAATTTAATTACATTCATGAAAGAATATCAACAAATATATCTAGACTTTACCACATCTCTATTGAATGTCTTGTAATTTTATAGACATGTTTTGGGAAATCGTATTGACCAAACATGGACATGAAACGTGCGGAGACGCCTAGGACACAATATGAAAACATTTTGATTGGAATAAAAGAAACATATCTAGCACTTAACTAAAACTTATCTAAGGGGTGTTTTTAGTAGTGTAGCATGACCTTATCATCTGTGCATAATAGCGATCAATATCTAGTAGCTCGAAAATTACTTGTGCAAGTTTGGTGTAACATATCATGTTTAATAGCTTACATGGTAGCATATGCAGTTAATCAAATAATAACAGAACTTTATGCATGATCAACCATTTAACCATTCAATTTAATAATGAAATATGTGCTGAATTATAGATAACATTGTGCACTACAAAAAAGAGCCAAAGTTTCTAACACTAGTTACAGATGTCGAAGTAATGGGTTAATCTTCCTGCTTGATGATGGATGGTGTGATAACGGCATGCCATAGGTTGGTTTCAATGATTTTGAAGGTACATACATCACCCACTTTCATTCCAGTCTCCTTGTAAAATCTCCTCCAGCCTGAACCTGTAACATGGTGGGAGCTATTGTTGTATGGGGAAACAAGCACGTCCCAAGCCATGGTGCTGCTCAATGAGGTCTTTAGTGTGACCATGCTGCGTTCCAGCAGTCCGATTTTCTGGCAGAAGACCTTTGACAAATACTGCAGAATAATAATCACATTGTTAAACAAAATAGACTGCTACATAACATTGTTGACAATGTTGTGTATCACGGTGTGTAAACAATAATGACTAATATGAAGTCTGTATTCCTTTTCATTTCTACTTCCGTAACATGTGTTAGTAGTGCATATATGGTTCAATGCTCTGCAAGACCTGATACTATTACCAAAAAATGTACTTCTATGTATGTGTTGTTTACTCGTATGATAACATGCAGTCATACATTATGATAACTAAAGCATCAAATATGTCAAAATCTTTATTCCTTTTACTGCATTAGGATTGTAATTGTGTTCACTAATCCATATATATACTGCATATAAAGAAAAATTCATCGAATAAAGTTTGCTCAAATTAGTAGAAAAATTATTGTTCTTACCAGTCTTGTTCCAACGGTGCTAGTGTTGATCTTCCTTTTTATCCAAGCAGTTGGTTCAATCTCAAAGTCACATCTATTCAGTGATCTTATTTTCCTCTGCTGTACTCCCTTGCTACAATCTGGCATGTCGCCACTGCTCTTTCTTGTCCCAGTAGAAGCAGAATGGATTTCCTTCTTGTGATGAATATATATTTTAGTGTATGCATTGAAAAGGGAAAAGAATGTTATTCCTCTAGAGTAATCAACTTACATGGCCATCATTGCAACGCGCGATAACTACATGCCACAGTTCCCAAGAAGGTAGCTGCCTTTCAAGCGTGGGCAACCACTCACCTGCCATGATGATGCGCTGCTGTCTATGGCCGTTTTGAGTATGATCGTGCAAGGTTGGCACAATCCAATTGCATCAGAGAATGACTTTGGTAATGACTGAAACAATAACAGCACCATTTGTTCAGTCAATGATCGACAATTTACTTTATATAGATAGCCCAATGATAAATATTGAATGCTGTATAGTACAAGCATACCTAAGTGGTCTTTAAATTGTACGATCACAACAATTAAAAATCTTATATGAATTATAGTTCAGTACTCTAACAGATTACAGTATTTCATCCCATTAAAATGGAGGTATGCATATTATAAAGAATTACGTCAGTGATATTATAAACATTTCGTCCTTGAAAACTCACTAATGCCAACAATTATAACAAGTAGTATAACTTAAACTTTCAATCCGAAATAGTACCAGCTAAGGTTTCCAGAGGGCTCCGATTAGAGTATGTAATCACAGCAAGTATAAATATTAAATAAAAAAAAGCCAACACTGTTCAATCAGAAATTACAGAAGAAAAACATTGAATTAGGATTAGACAAGAAAGGGCCTTTTAACTATTACATGTAGGAGCTGGAGTGCCGAGCTCCTTCATGCAGCAGCTGGAGTCGAAGCCCTTGATGGTGAGCAGGCCATCGCCATGGTGCCGGAGGAGGAGGATCCACCCCGGGCCATCTCCTGGACGAGTTCATCGGGGACACGCTGCGAAATTCGAAGATCCGTAAGTTCCCCGCGTCCTGACGATGGAATCGAGCTCGCGGTGAGATACGGGAATGGCGAATAGGGGTTACCAGGTTGTCGAAGGAGAAGGGGAGGAGCAGCCTCAGATCCTTAAAGGTGCCCTTGGCGGCGCCATGCTCGCCGGACGACGCCATGGCCGAAGAACTGCAGGGGCGGCCTGGGTTTTCAGCGTCAGGTGGAGAGAGGAAGCAAAACAGTGGGCAGCAGCAGGGATTTATCGGTACTAGGTTTCAGTCTTGTCTGTCTAGGGTACCTGGTCGTGTCCACACTGTCTCCATGTCATGCCTAGATTTACGGGCCGGATTTTTGGCACGGCCCACTAACACGTTCCCACCGGCCTCGACTCTGGGCAGCAGCATGTCTTCACCGGAAATGGTACTGTGACTCGTTATTCTGACTTTGTTTTAGCGACAAACAATTAGAAGATTCTTGTGCAGCCAATATGAAGACCGAAGCCAATCTATTTAGGTGGCCTTCCCACTGAGCAACAAAGTCGTATTACTGCAATTAGACAATGTATGACACAGCAGCCAGTGAGCAGCAAGATCAGAGTGGGGCTGGCCGGTCGAATCCCGGAACAGCAGGTGTCCGTAACAATGTCAAGCCCCAGGCCAGTGCCCCGCAAACACAAGAACAATAACACACCACGGTTGGGGGCTCTATAGTTGTGGGCTACCCCAACCGTGGCTACGTTTGCGAGACTATAAATAACCATTCACATAGCCTCGCAATCCGGGTCGCCTCTGGCTGCAGAGCACCACTATAGCCACTATTGGCTTTGTCAACCGCCGCTATAGTGGTATTGTATAGACACGACTGACAATGTCAACCGTGGCTTAAGGGGTACACTATAGGCATGGCTGGAGACTCCAGCACTGTCTAGAGTGGTCTTCCGGTTGAGCAACGGAGTCGTATTATTGCAATCAGACAACATATGACACAGCACCCGGCGGGAAGCATGATCAAAGTGGGGCTGGTCGATCGAATCCCCGGAACAGCAGGCGTCTATAGCAGTGTCAAGCCCCAGGTCAGCGCCCTGCAAACCAGCAGACCTGTGCATGGCAGCAACGACACATAACCTTGTTCTCCTCGGCAGGAGCTGCAAAAATAAGACCACAATGACATGAATCGAGGTGCACTTCAGCAATTGGGTGGCAACCTAGCCACCGGCCCGCCACCGCCAAAGCTAATCGCCAACAAAACATAAGAGGCCAGCTGGAATGGTGGTGGCGAGGGTCCCACTTGTTCGACCTTCGATTGCACAAAAGTCGGAGCCACATGATAGTTACACTACTATGATAACGCTCTACAGTGGCGGGCCAAAAGGCCGGATCCATCATTGTCCGTTGTTGGTCATCGCTCGGCCAGATCCGCGGCCCAGCACCCCACCTCCCTTTGTCTTCCTCTAGCTGCAGCCGAGCGTCGTCATCGGAACAGCTCCCGTCACCACTTCCGCTTCCCCTCCTGAATCCCTCTCATCTTCGATGAAACAGAACCACCAGCACGACGCCCCGTCTCCTCTCCTCCACTATCCAGTCGTAATGAATAAAGTAGCGCACCGTGGTGCGCACTCGCGCTATCAATAGCCGCGCCACACTTTGAACTCCGACGAGCTCGAAGCCTCCTCAGCTCCCACCTCGTACTCCTACAAAAACCGGTTCGAGGACGTCGACACCGTGCTCTTCCGTGACCCACACGATCGCCTAGGTAAGTGCGGCACCTCTCCCTCTCCCTCCTAGCCCGTCGCAACAAGCTCTCATGCACAGGAAAATAATTTGACTAATAATTTTGACTAAATATTCACTTTAAGTTAATCATCAGGTTGATCACTTTTTAGCAACATGGAACTTAGTTAATCCCGACAGGAGGTTGTTGATGATGGTGCAGGAATGCACCTGTAGTTGGCTTAGTTCATGGTTGCGGTAGTGCCCGTTTGGCATTCTAAGGACCGTTTTGTCAAGAAGCTACCCATGAGAACAACACAAAGCACGGTTTGGTTAAGTAGAAGACCACTTCCACAGCGGCAAAACCTTGGTGTGGGTATTTTGCAAGCTCGGAAGTTCATTGAAAGACCATGTGGTGAACTCGAGATCACCTGGCCTCACACCTACGATAGTGCTTTGGCAACATGGAGACTTTAGTCACCGAATAATGATAGAATCACCAACCTATGGCTAAAGTTGTGCAACCTCTGCAGAGTGTAAAACTGTTATAACAACCGTGCTCATGGTTACAATCGGCTTGGATCCTCAGATGAACTAGGGGGAGTGGGCTGGATCTAGTGGGGTAACCAGATTCTGGTGGTGTAACCCGTAGGATAGTATAGGTGGGGGTGTTCTTGGGTGGGGTAACTCTTAGTTTGTTACAGTTGGTGTAGTTTGTAGTGTTGAACAAGTGGACACTGTGACTCATTATTATGACTTTGTTTAAGTGACAAACAATCAAAAAATTCTTGTGCAGCCAATATGAAAAACGAAGCCAATCTATTTAGGCGGCCTTCCCGCTGAGAAACAAAGCCGGATTACTGCAGTTAGACAACCAGCGGGCACCATGATCAGAGTGGGGATGGCCGAGTGAATCCCCGGAATAGCAGGAGTCTGTAGCAGTGTCAAACTCTAGGCCAATGCACCGCAAACAAAATAACACTATAGCCACGGTTGGGGCGCTCTATAACCGCGGGCTACCCCAACCGTAGCTACGTTATTGAAGCTACAAATAACTATTTACAGCCTCGCAAACCAGGTTGCATGTGCCTATACAGCACCACTATAGCTACGGTTGGCTTTGCCAACCGCCGCTATAGTGGTACGCTATAGTGGTACTCCCTCCAGTTCCGAATTAGAGGTGGTTCTGGAGATTTTGCAGTCCACATTAGAAGACGTTTTGGAGTAATTTGCACAGTTTTGGACGAGTTTTGCCTCCGTTCATGTTCTCCCGAGGTCCACGGTCGCCAGCTCCCGAGGCCACGATATCAAAACCGCCGCACCGCCTACCAATCAATCGACCGCTGCTGCTCGCACACCACTCTTTAAACCAACGCATCCATTAGTTCTCGCCGTGAGCGCTGCCGCTTCCTCTCTCCCGTTCTCACTGCGAGCACGCTGCTGCTCACTCTCGCCGCACGCGTGGCTGCCGCTGCTCGCTCTTCCGCGCGCCACCGCCGTTGCTTTCCCATGGAGGCCATTGACAGCGGCTGTTGTCGTTGTGCCTGACTCGGAGGAAGACGAAACGCTGGAAATTGTTTGCAAACGATGCGGGAGTGTTCTTGCAGTTGAGGATCGCAAGGCTTGCTAGAAAGCTTACGTCCTTGCTAATCCTCCAAAGCCATGCTCACGGTGTGGACTCCATCACGAGGTCTACACACCCACGGCGAAGTTGATTTATGGACTTGATTCCTTCGATTGTGACCTTTTAATCCCTATGGTGAGTGAGCTTCGCATGGATGGCAAAACTATACTGCTCCCTGAGAGTGTTCTTGAGGTGCTCGATGAAATGTGGGAGAAGAAAGAACGTGCAAAAAAATATGCACAAGAAAGTGCAAAGAAAGATGCTAATGAAAGTGCAAAGAAAGATGCAAAACCAAAAGATTAGAGATTCGGTTAGTACAGAGCTGATAGCGGTACATTTGAAATTTCTTGATGGTACTATATTTGCCTTCACTTAATCATCTTTCTCTAATTGTTTGTTGCAGCCAAGATTGCTTTTGCTTCGTCAATGATTGATGCCTCACAAGGAATATGCAATGGAAGCTGACCCTTTATCTCTAGTCCTTTTCTCTTGATGTGAGGAATCTTGTATTCGTTGGTACCGCCAACTTTCATTGCCTCTTTCATCACTAGATGTAGTATGAGCCAAATTCTGTTTGCTTTCATTGGACAATATTCGTTGAAAGCCTGCAAAACATTATGTTTCGATTATTGTTATGAGTGTTATGCAATTTTAATTATGCGAATGTAGTAAAAAATAATTACCTCTTGCACAATAGGAACCAAGTCTTGGACTTTTCTTGCTTATTTCTTATATTGAATGGCTTGAATTGCACGAAAGAAACCAAGATCTAATATGTTGAAATCAGGAGAATTTGGTGGTTGACAAATAATCTGAATATCATACCCATCTTGCTTAGGATGTTCACAAAATAACGGATCATTAACATCTAGATGAGTTGTTGCATTGTCTTGATACTAGCAGTCTTATCTCTCCGAGGGGCTCCATTTTTTTACTTCCGAAGCCGTAAAGGCTCAAGTTGGACCGCCTTAGGTCTTCGTCTCGTAGGCCCATTCGCTTGAATGTGCCATAGGATATTATGTCAGTTTGGCTGCCGTTGTCCAAGAGCACCCTGCTGATTTGCCAGCTGTCCATGTTCGCTTCGATGACGAAGGCATCAGTGTGTGGGTTACTTTTGAGGTCAAGATCTGCTTCGAAAAAGGTTATTGGGGTGCGCTGCCAGCTTGGCCTTATTGCGTCTTCTCATCTCTCATCGCTTTGGAGGGCGAGGGCTGATTTCTAAGGTGCCAGAGATTATGCCCAAAAGCCGTTTTGCTTCGTGATGTTTGTTGCTTCGCTCTTTTTCTTGCGGCAGCTTCTCGCTGAGCTCCACTTCCTACATGAGCTTGCTACTTCAAGCGCTTGGTTGTACCTTCGAAGCTTCTCTGCCTCGTTGGCCAGCGCTTCGGAGCCGCCCAAGGTGTAGCTTTCCTCGGGGTTGTCTTCCTCTAAGTGTGTCGAAGTATTTCTAGATAATCTCGCTGGCAACTCTTGAAGTGGATGGGCCGCTGCGGCGGTTCTTGTGGATCTGGTCATCGTCAGCTTGGGACTTCGAGCTCACGCGCGATGGTCGCCAATGTTGGTGTACTAAGCAGCGAAGGCAAGGCTCGCTTAGCACACCGAACACAAGAATGAGATATGCAAGATAGTAAAGAACAGAACAACAAGATTACAACTCTAGCATAGGCGAAGTAAACTTGCTGATTACATATGTGTTTTACAGGTGACTCTTGTGCTCCCTTTATATTACTAGGGAGCCATATTTTACATGACCATTCAACCCCTGTCACCATCCCTTAATTCTACTGAGAGGAGGTAACTCACGAGGGCAGTTCGGGAAAGTCGGTCGTGCCCGCGTGATTCGCGGGTTAGCTGGCCACTAGCTGGGGGCATTCCGCCTTATCGCTTCGCTTGGCCGCCGGTGCCCCGCTTGGGTGCGGCTTCGCTCGATCCGGCGGTCGGTTCGTCGGTCATGGGCCTTCGCCTTGGGGACCCGTCCCTTCGTCAGGCCCTTCTCCGCTTTGCCCCGGGACGCCATCTCCGCTCCCGTAGCTTCGCTTCGCCTGTTAACCTGTGCATTTTGCTTGGAAGCTCAAGGTTAGTCGCAGAAGATAAATGTGGGGTCCTCGGCATTTGCCCGCGCGGGGCGCGTCCTTAATTTCAATCTTAGGGAGACCAACTTGCTTGCGGTCTGAGTTGTGGAGCCACAACATCAAAATCCAAGATAGTTTAATCTTCTGGTGAGGCTCCACATCATTTTATGGGCGATAAGAGCAGCAACCCAACCACCGCTGCCCATGCTAGTCTCCCCCTCCCTTCCAGTGCACAATGGTCGGAGCCACAACAGGCATTACTACAGTGCAAGCATGCAATAACGGCATTTTTGCCTCGTAATATCCTCCAATGCAACCGATACAACGTAAACGGCAGCAATTTCGCCCAGAACACTAACGGATATTGTAAATATCACAACAGTACCAGACATGCTGACATCAGCTATATCGAGCATTAACATTAGTATGGCCAATTTTGTTGACTACTACTGGTTCCATGATACCCGATACCACTGAGAATTTTAGTTAAATAAAAAAAGGAATAAGTCCATTTCTCTCTGAACAATTCATTTTGTCCAAATTACATCTGAATATAATCTTGGGTTACTTTAATCCCTCCTACAATTTGAGTTGGTTCAACTTACACCCTTATGCAATTTCTCCTTTTGTTTTGCTGTGCGATTTTGAAGCTCAAATTTGCAAAATGATAGATGTTACCAAAATAAAATATTTTATTTTTTCCTTAGATGATTTCTTTACACTTCTAGATCGATATAGCTAAGATGGTATTTGGTGCTATTAAACTATTAAAATTATGACTAATATATAGATTATATTATTTAAGCATAAGGTTCAATGAAAAATATCCTTGTGTAAAATTTGAGCACTAAACCCAAACCATACAACGAGAGACAAAAAAGACAAATTGCATAAGGGAGTAGATTTGCACAAACCTAATTTGTCACAGGGAGTAAATTGAGCCAAGATTTCGTTCGGGGTGTATTTTGGACAAAGTGATTTTTTGATGGAGTAAAATGGACTTTTCCCAATAAAAAAGCATTGTATCGTTTTTACAACATGAGAGTAAATGGTTTTATATAAAAAATAAACCATGCAAGGTTGGTTCCGATTGTGTTGTACTGGTAGGCTAGAGCGCATGTCCATCGATGTTGTGCCTCACACGGCCGTAGGTCGCTAGCAGGAGCCCCACTTCCTCCTCCACGTGGCAGCCCCACATCTCGCGCCACTGGCTGCCAAGATTCTCACGCGCCACCGAATTGAGATCGTCGCAAGGTACCTTGCCAGAGCCGAGAGGAAGTAGGGGTGGCTCATAATAAGGCCTTGTATCTTGGCAACCAGACCCTCCACGCTGGCGTGCAACACCGTGTGGTGTGTGATGTTGGACGACGCGCTCCTGCCAGTGAGGTAGAGACCGGAGAAGTCAGCATCGAAGGTGACCCAAGGGGTCCTCGTAGCCGGTAGGGTAGCAAACGACACAGGCCGGGGCCACCAAACGAGTTGCCGTATCGGAACTCAATGGCGACGACGAGGATGTTGGCGAGCTCTACAAAACTGTTGAAGTAGGCCTAGAAGCTAGGGTTGAAAAGCGGTGACGAGGCAGCAAGCTGACACCGTGGTAAAGATTTGGAAACAAACATTGAGAAATGGTCAACGAATTCTTGTCAAATATCCAACACATCTTCATGCAACCTCCCTGACATGTGGGCTCGGAGCCCAACTGGAGCTACGGTAGGAATGCGAGGGATTAACCGATGCAGCAGGCCCCACATGTAGGTGAACTACATGCTGTTGCCATGCCGGCCCCACCCATTGGGTTATGAAGAACTCTTGTTCAGTTCTTGCATCAGGACTCGTTTCTTAAGATTAATTCATATTTTAAAATTTAAACTTGTAGAAACTTTGCATATTTAATCCAAATACGTTGAATTTTTTTCTATATTATCAAAAGAAGTGCTCTGTCACATCTATGTATTTAAATTATTATGGTTCAATTTTGCAATGATCCATCGATTTATTAATAGGCACTATTCAACACATGTTCACTTTTTTGTAAATCTTCAACGTGTAGCAATTTTGGAATGGAACTTTGTGTATATAAACTTGTGTACGTTCAAAAAGGTCAATACTTAGGTCAAAAGTTCATAACTCATAAATGGTTTAGTAAATTGTAACATTACTAGAATAACCCACAATATGAACATGGAACATGGACATGGAACGTGCGGAGTCTCCCACAATATGAAAACATTTTGATTGGAATTAAAGAAACACATCTAACGCATCAATAAAACTTATCTAATGGTTGTTTTTAGCAGTGTAGCATGACCTTATCATCTTTGCATAATAGCGATCAATATCTAGTAGCTCCAAAATTACTTGCACAAGTGGTGTAACATATCATGTTTAATACCATACATGGTAGCATATGCAATTAATCAAATAATAACAGAATTTTTTGCATCAACGTTTTAACCATTCCATTTAGGAATGAAATATATGCTGAAATATAGGTAACATTGTGCACTACAAAAAAGAGCCAAAGTTTCTAACACTAGTTATAGATGTCGAAGTAATGGGTTAATCTTCCTGCTTGATGTTGGATGGTGTGATAACGGCATGCCATAGGTTGGTTTCAATGATTTTGAAGGTACAAACATCACCCACTTTCATTCCAGTCTCCTTCTAAAATCTCCTCCAGCATGATCATTAATCAACACCTCTTAGGCATTCACTTGTGCAGAATCCATTGGCGGCATCGAATGACGGGCACAAGATGAATGCTTGCCATGGGACGAAACTGTGCATGATTGGTGGCCTTGGGACCATTGATCTTGTATGTGTTCATACTTTGTGATAACTATACTTGTGGAATGCTCGTGTTGATACTATGTTTAATGCTTGTGATTATACTACATGTTACGGAATGTTTGTGATGATACTACGTGTTGTGGAATGCTTGGATGATATTATGTGTTGTGGAATCATTGTGGATGATATTATGTATTGTGTATGCTTGTTGAGATGTGCTCGTTGAGATATTTAAATGCTGCATATGATAAATAATTTTTGTTTTGGATGCCTGTGATAAATTATTGTGTTTTGGATGATTCGGAGCTGCTAATTCTATATTTTTGCGACAGATTATGGCCTCCGTGTCGTGTGCCATGACCACAGCACACAGCACAGGGGCCATAACCTGGCAACCTGACACCTCTGTGCCGTGTGTCGGGACCCTGGCACACGGCACAGAGGGAAACTGTGTCGTGTGCCCGACGGATTGCACACGGCACAGTTTTTATACCGTCACGAAGTATGACACGAGGTGTATACCGTGTGTTACACACGGCACAGTTTGTGTTGTGTGTTTTGTAGCTTGTGCCGTGTGCGTTGGGCACACGGCATACAGTCCGTCTACTGAAGTGCTTGTTCAGTTCTTGCATTAGGACTCGTTTCTTTAGTTTAATTCCTAATTTAAAATTTAAACTTGTAGAAACTTAGCATATTTAATCCAAATGCATTGATTTTTTCTATATTATAAAAAAAGTGCCCCATCACATCTACGCATTTAAATTGTGACGGTTCAATTTTGCTATGATCCATCGATTGATTATTAGGTACTATTCAATACATGTTCACTTTTTTGTAAATCTTCAACGTGTAGCAATTTTGGAATGAAACTTTGTGTATATACACTTGTGTATGTTCAAAATGGTCCATACTTAGGTCAAAAGTTCATAACTCATAAATGGTTTAGTAAAATGTAACATTACTAGAATAACCCACAATATGAACATGGAACATGGACATGGAACGTGCGGAGACTCCCACAATATGAAAACATTTTGATTGGAATTAAAGAAACACATCTAACACTTAAATAAAACTTATCTAATGGTTGTTTTCAGTAGTGTAGCATGACCTTGTCATCTTTGCATAATAGCGATCAGTATCTAGTAGCTCCAAAGTTACTTGCGGAAGTGGTGTAACATATCATGTTTAATACCATACATGGTAGCATATGCAATTAATCTAATAATAACAGAACTTTTTGCATCAACCTTTTAACCATTCCATTTAAGAATGAAATATATGCTGAATTATAGATAACATTGTGCACTAAAAAACAAGAGGCAAAGTTTCTAACACTAGTTACATATGTCGAAGTAATGGGTTAATCTTCATGCTTGATGTTGAACGGTGTGATAACGACATGCCATAGGTTGGTTTCAATGATTTTGAAGGTACAGACATCACCCACTTTCATTCCAGTCTCTTTGTAAAATATCCTCCAGCCTGATCATTAATCAACACCTCTTGTGCATTCACTTGTGCAGAATCCATCGGCGGCATCAAATGACGGGCCACAATATGAATGCTCGCCATGGGACGAAGCTGTGCATGATTGGCGGCCTTGGGACCATTGATCCTGTATGTGTTCATACTTTGTGATAACTATACTCGTCGAATGCGCGTGTTGATACTATGTTTAATGCTTGTGATGATACTACATGTTATGGAATGCTTGTGATGATACTACGTGTTGTGGCATGCTTGGATCATATTATGTGTTGTGGAATCGTTGTGGATGATATTATGTATTGTGTATGCTTGTTGAGATATGCTCGTTGAGATATTTAAATGCTGCATGTGATAAATTATTGTTTTTTACGCTAGTGATAAATTATTGTGTTTTGGATGATTCGGGGATTATTACTAATTCTATATTTTTATGACAGGTTATGGCCTCTGTATCGTGTGCCAAGACCACAGCACATGGCACAGGGGCCATAAACCGACAACCTGGCACCTCTATGTCGTGTGCCGGGACCCGGGCACACGGCACGAGAGGAAAACTGTGTCGTGTACCCGACGGATTACACACGGCATAGTTTTTGTGCCGTCATGAAGTGTGACGTGAGGTGTATACCGTGTGTTACACACGACACAGTTTGTGTCGTGTGTTTTGTAGCTTGTGCCGTGTGCCTTGGGCACACGGCATAAAGTCCGTCTAAACGTGTAGCAATTTTGGAATGAAACAATGTGTATATACACTTGTCTATGTTCAAAATGGTCCATACTTAGGTTAAAAGTTCATAACTCATAAATGGTTTAGTAAAATGTAACATTACTAGAATAACCCACAATATGAACTTGGAACATGGACATGGCACGTGCGGAGACTCCCACAATATGAATACATTTTATTTGGAATTAAAGAAACACATCTAACACTTAAATAAAACTTATCTAATGGTTGTTTTTAGTAGTGTAGAATGACCTTATCATCTTTGCATAATAGCGATCAGTATCTAGTAGCTCTAAAATTACTTGCGCAAGTGGTGTAACATATCATGTTTAATACCATACATGTAGCATATGCAATTAATCAAATAATAACAGAAGTTTTTGCATCAACCTTTTAACCATTCCATTTAAGAATGAAATATATGCTGAATTATAGGTAACATTATGCGGTACAAAAAAGAGCCAAAGTTTCTAACACTAGTTACAGATGTCAAAGTAATGGGTTAATCTTCCTGTTTGATGTTGGACGGTGTGATAGCGGCACACCATAGGTTGGTTTCAAAGATTTTGAAGGTACAGACATCACCCATTTTCATTCCAGTCTCCTTGTAAAATCTCCTCCAGCCTGAACCTGTAACATGGTGGCAGCTATTGTTGTATGGAGAAGCAAGCACGTTCCAAGACATGGTGCTCCTCAATGAGGTTTTTAGTGTGACCATGCTGCGTTCCAGTAGCCTGATATTCTGAGAGAAGACCTTTGACAAATATTGCAGAATAATAATCACATTGTTAAACAAAATAGATTGCTACATAACATTGTTGACAATGCTTGTATCATAGTGTGTAAACAATAATGACTAATATGAAGTCTGTATTCCTTTTCATTTCTTCCATAACATGTGTTTGTAGTGCATATATAGTTCAATGCTCGACAAGACCTGATACTATTACAAGAAAATGTACTTGTATGTATGTGTTGTTTACTCATATGATAACATGCAGCAGTCATACATTATGATAACTAAAGCATCAAATATGTCAAAATCTTTAATCCTTTTACTGCATTAGGATTGTAAGTGTGTTCACTAATCCATATATATGGTGCATATAAAGAAAAAATCATCGAATAAAGTTTGCTCAAATTAGTAGAAAAATTATTTTTCTTACCCGTCTTGTCCGAATTGTGCTAGTCTTGATCTTCCTTTTTATCCAAGCAGTTGGTTCAGCCTCAAAGGTACATCTACTCGGTGACCTTATTTTTCTCTTTTGTACTCCCTTGCTACAATCTGGCATGTCGCCATTGCTGTTTCTCATCCCGGTAGAAGCAGAATGGGTTTCGTGCTTGTGATGACTATACATTTTAGTGTTTGCATTGGAAAGGGAAAACGATATTAGTCCTCTATAGTAATCAACTTACACGGCCATCATTGCAACATGCGATAACTACATGCCACAGTTTCTTTTCAATGACATTGAAGGTACATGTGTCACCTTCCTTGAGATTGTTATCTAGGCAGAAGCTTCGTCAACCCTTCCCAAAAAGGTAGCTGCCTTTCAAGCGTGGGTAACACATACCATGAGCATGCGCTGCTGTCTATCGACGTTTTGAGCATGATTGTGCAAGGTTGGCACAACCCAATTGCATGAGAGAAAGACTTTGGTAACGACTAAAACAATAACAATATCATTGGATCAATGATCAACAATTTACTATATATAGACAGCCCAACGATAAATATTGAATACTGGATAGTACAAGCATCCTTAAGTGGTCCTTAAATGGTACAATTAAAACAATTAAAATTCTTATATTTATTCTAGTTCAGTACTCTAACATATTACAGTATTTCATCCCATTAAAATGGATGTATGCATATTATAAAGAATTATGTCATTGACATAAATGATGAAACAAAAATGCCGGTATGTGTCCATTAGAAAATAAAAACAACTGACCTATTAACATTTCTGATCATATTTTTCTGTTCAGTGTATGATTTTATTTATATGACAAGTGGAACAGTTCTACTTACAACATCATTTTTGAGATTGTTAGTGCTGATCTCCTTGATTCATGATGGCGGCCCAACATTATACATGGGATTCTTCCATATCCTTTTAGTTTCTTTTGATAAGACAAGAAAGACATTTAATTTGCTAGACTACATACACACAAATAAATCATATTATAATAGACATAAACAAACAAACTTAAGAATCACTCACTTTGTTTGATTCTAGTGTCGTTATGTTTCAACGATCTCAGAAATCCATCAGGCTAAAAAACATTCACTTGAAACCCCATGTCGGTGTTGTACTTCAACAGTAGAGTGTTGGCTTCTGTGATATCATGAAGTGCAAGAAAATGTGACCAACCACCTGTGAAGACAACATGTGACTGATTCATCTCGACTTCAGCGTGAGAAACATTACCAAGGGGACCAGTAAGTATGGCCATGTCATCTTTTAGGTGCTCTTTCAGAATGTACTTTTCGAGGATTTCATCACGTATTATCTGCAGGGTTCATTAAAAAATGTAAAGTCAAGCAACGTAAATGTAGAATGGAAGTGTCGAAGATAGCTGAAAGATTCGATGACATACCATCTTCTTCATCATATCTTGTGTAAGTTGGATGATGAATTGCGGTTTAAGACGGCCAGTTGTGGTGCTTGCGGTCGTTTCTTCAGCTAAACCAAAATATCAGCCACAAATAATCAGTTTTAATTATGTGAAACAGAAGTTACTTTTCGGTATTGTACTTGGGAAATATGAAGAAGGAATACATCAAAAAATTTAATAAGCATGAGTTATATATATCCTTTTCGGTATTTAAGTCTCTGCTATATGTCGTTCTTGAAAGCTTACTACTATCAACAATTTAACAAATGGCTAAGGTTTCCAGAGTCTCGGATTAGAGTATGTAATCACAAGTGTTTCTGAAATCCTAAATAACCAGTTTGAACTGAAACAGAACTTCATTTTAAGTTCTCTACCATCAGAAAATAAAGTGAAAATCCTTGGAGAAATAAATTGAACATATATTATTACTTATAGACTTTGAGTTCAATATATGTCATCTTTGAACATAAACGCTTAGTGATCCCAAAGTAAGTAAGTAAGTTTAACAAGTATTACTTAAAACCTGAATCTGATATTATTAACAAACACTAGTACAAACCTGGCATGTAAGCTAGGCTGGCCAACAATGGTCGTCACCCACCGCTAATAATCTCTTTCACTACGGGAGACGGCGTATATGCCGTGTGCCAAACTCCGTGCCGTGTGTAATTTATCAGGCACACGGCACGAATACCACTATGCCGTGTGCCTCCGGGATTACACACGGCAGAAATAAGACACACGGCACAAATGTTTGTGATGTGTGCCACGAGGCGACACATGGCACAAACCCAACTGTGTCGTGTGCCAGACGGTGGACACACGGCACAGTTCACGCCATCCAGTGTTTGAGACGGTCGTTTCAGTGCCGTGTGTCTATCGCGTGCAAACGGCACAGTTGGGGTTTGTGCCGTGTGTTTTCTGCAGAACACACGACACAATAATTTTATTTTTTAGCTCTTTCCTTTGCCAATTATTTTATTTACTACAAAGGCTGTATGTGGTACATCATGTTACAAATGGGTGATTTTTTATAAAATTTTGATATATTTGGTGCATTTATTTCATTATTGGTATTTTCTCGTGATAATTAAAATTTGAACTAGAAGTGTTTGAAATATCAAAATATATTGCGAACAAACTTTATATTCATGTTCGTAAGACCGATTTGAGGCCGTACACAAGCAAATAAAGAGTTAATGTCGCTCATATTGTACATGAAATTTTGCGAATATCGTGTTGTCCAAGCGTGTTTAAACCGTAGAAAATACAAATAAAGTCTAAAAATGATAATATTTGTGCTAACATCATTATTTCATGCATGGATGTTGTGGTAAAGAGTTGAAGATGTTTTGCACGAGTTGTCATGTACATTGCTTACATATCTAAGAATATCTGGATAAGTTTCGAAGCGATGAGAATGATTCTATATGATTTGGAAATAATTTAACGGTTGAATTTGATTTTGAAGGCAACACCCTTTTTAAGTGGTTCACACATCACATGAAATGTGGGTATTTTTTGGATAAGCCTCTCACGACCACTAGCTCTCTCTCTCTCTCTCTCTCTCTCTCTCTCTCTCTCTCCATGCCCCGGGCCATGTGTCCGCGGCAGCACATCCAGCGCGCCAGTCCGCGGTGGCCGCTGCCGTCGCGCGCCCTCCACCCGCCGCTCCTCCATCGACTGGCCTCCAGCGCCATCCTCCCGCTCGACGCCCGATCCCTGCCTCCTCCGGCGCTGACGCCCGATCCCGACGCTCGACGCCCACCAACGCGAACGCCTCCGACTCTGAAGCTGCTCCTCTGCCGTCAGGTATGATATCATCTGCTCCCATGCTCTGAATGTGCTTGAAATCAGTAGTTCTCTGTTCTAAATTGGAGTTGTTCTGAATGTGCTCTGAAAATTGAACGTTATGGCTAAAGCAAAACTTGTTGAACGTTACGGCTGAAGCAAAACAAAAATAAAAATAAAAATAAAAGCTCACATTTTCTGAAGTTCAGGACACTTTATGTTGGCTGTGAGGCATGCATAACAATTCACTAAACTGATCTTTCGTACTTATCCTGCAGACATTAGCTAAATGGTTTAATTAAATGATAAACAAAGTGCAAGCTAGAGTTAGTACTAAGTCGGAAGAAAGGAAAACCTCAATCCACTATAGCTCAAGTGTTGGCATATCTTCCTTGATATATATAATGTGGATTAGCTGAAAGTTCGAATCGATAAACAAAGTGCTACCTAGAGCTAGTACTAATCGAGCAGAAGCAAATATATTAACCCTAACTCAGTGGCAAGATATAACTAGTAATATGTTTTGAATTGGTGTAGGGAGTTGTTCTGAATGCAAACCCTTTTGATTGTGTTATCTGCTCAGATTCAGTGCCTGGCAACATAAAATCCGGTGTCGATGCATGTGCAGCATCCAGCAATCAGCTAGCATCATCATTAGCAAGGGCCTTCCCAACTCCATTCCACACACGTGATCCAGGCAGACAGGGCACGGGGAGATCTGCGATGGCTGATTTCCACTAATCGAGCTCCTCAGGTATTCTCTACCCCTCCCTTTGGTTGTTGGAACAGTTCACGCTCTGCCTGTTCGAAGCTGCATTATGGGATAAGAACCACGACTCTGAGTTAGGGCTCTTTAATCTACCATTCTCTGGTCCGGTACGATTTAAGGGCAAAGTCAAATAGTCTATTATGGGCGTCTTGCAGGTACTAGATAGTCTAAATTTGAATTCCAATTGATTTTACAGTAGCAGACATCATTAGATACCAGTAAGGCATGAGACATATTGTCATTATAACAAATGTTTACACTTCATATTCTTGTAGAAACAAGTTTATAGTCATCTAAGCTAAGTAGTATATAAAAAGTTCTGCTTACCAGATTGTGCTCTAGAGCATAAGTGGTCATCTCCTTCTTTATCCAGGATGGCGGCCTAGTCTGGTAGTCAGGTTCCTTTTGTGATGATGCCTTAGATAGTGAGGTTATGGAGCCTTTTGACCTCTTTGTTTCTTCACATGGATTTACATCATTTCTTTTATGCATTGTACTGAAGGAACAAAAGCTTCCTTCCAATTGCCTCTTAGCATCTGGAAATGAATAGAGTATTTATATCCACCTCAGTCCATTATATACAGATTAAAACAAGTTAATCGAAAATGAATTCAATTGCACACCTTGTTCAATTCTAGTGTCATGGTCCTTGAAATATTTTATGGAGCCATTGGGAGAAAAAACTTTGAATTTGAACACCATGTTTCCTTCATATCTAATGAGCAAAATATCCCCTACAGAGATGCCATGAAACACCACAAAGTGTGACCAGTCACCTGAGAAGAACATGCCCGACTGATCTTTCTCAAGCCTGACCCGCCAAAATTTCTTGAGGGGACTAAGAATGACTGCCATTTGGCTGTCTAGGTGCTCCCTGCTGACATAACATTTTACAAACTTCACAGGGATTATCTGAAACAACATATATATGACCATTACGAGAAAGCCCTAAAAGTCCAATAAAATTTACAGAGTGAGTGAACATTTACAAACCATCTTTTCCATGAAATCCAGCTGCATAACCCTGATAAACTGTGGATTGCAATAAACCCCTTTGACGTTTTTGTTTGCCATAATTGAAGAACCTGTGGGATATTGTAACCGACTAATTAGTAGTAACAAATGTAAAATAAAATACAGGTGCTTAGGTTGTTAAAAGTGAAGTCCTTTCTGGAAAACGAAATTTTCTGAATACTTTTATAAGAACGTGGCATGAAACAGTTCAATACGGTTATATGATCACCCCTGTTCTGTTTCTATATGCAAACAGTCAAACAACTAGAATTAATCATTGAGGAGATCGATAAGTGCAGAAACAGTTCGATAGAAATGAAAAAAAGAGTCACCACATGCAGCATGGAATGTGATATGCCTACAAAAACTGAATGAAGAGGTATAGAACTCTTCGGAAGTTAGACTATCAACTGAGAATGATGCATGCACTCGAAAATTCTTATCGTGTTCTTTGACAAAAAAAAATTGATCTACCATGGGCCGCTCTGCTATGAAAGAAATACTACACTGATGTTCTGTTGGCTTTGTAATCATATATATGATTTACCAGACACTGATGATATACAAGAGGAATGCTCAAAACGAGGAACATGATCTATGAATCCTATGTGTGAGCTTTGTATCTTTATAGAGAGGGAGCACTCATGTATTTTTCATAGATGCAACTGCGACTTTGCGAAACAGGAATAATTATAACCCTTTTGTCTTGGATGAGACTATAATATGGATGCGAGACAGCTATATGCATTCATCAATACAAAATCTGGGAGACAATATTCCTATTTGTAAATAAGATACAGACTAGGAAATGCAGATCATATATCACCCAACAGAACAAACAAGAATTCTACAAGGAATCATCAGTAACGATGAGTTGGAGGAGTTTTGTTGAAATTGAATTAACGATACAATCTTTAAAGGACATATTTCAAGAAAGAATTCGTCTTAGTTTCCATAGAAAAAAAACAAGTAATGCCTCTGTTTTTGTTTTCTCTTTTAGCGTTACTTTCCTTTTTTTATACAATCAGTCCCTACCCCCGAAAGAAACGAAACGATCCAATTACAGAATTCAGACAGGGACCTGAGTTCTGAGGAAAACATAGACAATCTCGTATGTAAAGTAATGATATTCAGCTATGAGCTGCATTTGAGTTTCAAATCAACCATTATTCATTATCAGAACAGGACATTCAATCGTCCAAGATATGCAAAACGTGAATCTTTACCTAGAGCCGGACTGGAATTCCGCGATGCAGAAGCTGGCGTCGAACGCCTTGATGGTGAGCACGCCGCCGCCTTCGTGCCTGAGCACCAAGAACCTGTCGACGCCGGTGCCGTGCGCGGCCACGAACTCCGGCCACCCGCGGCCCAAGAACGCGCCGTCGCCGTCGCCACCGACCTCCACGCGCCAGACCTTGCCGTACGAGCTCACTACGAGCGCCACCGGCGCGCGCGCCCCGTCGGCGGCGGGGAAGCAGCCGGCGAGCTCGTCGGTGATGCGCTGCAAAATGGGGATCGAGTGAGTGCCGCCGTCAGTGGAATGTTTGGGCGATTGAGCTCAGCGACGATTGTGCTTACTGGTTTTTGGATGGGAGGAGACAGCAGTAGCTTGAGGTGCTTGACCATGGCCGGCACTCCAGGATCGCCGAGCGACGTCGAGACGACCGGCGAAGTGGAAGAATGCCAAGGGTCTTTGTGATGCGCGTGTGCGGAATATAGACAGCCCAACTCACGGCGTTCTCTGTTACCAAAAAACAGAAAGAAAACCTCACGGCGTTGTCTAGTAGGGATGAAAATTCGAAAAATATGGTTACCGTTCTTAACCATATTATTTAGTCGAAGATGATATCAAAATGAAAATAAAATCGATATTGGAAATATCGGAAATTGAAAACAAAATTATTCAGACGAAATTAAACATATTCTCTGTCCAAACCGATAATTGTAACGAAAATACCAACATATAACATGTACCTAGCTGTTTACGACCAATGAAAGTCCATGCCATTGGTCAAACATGAGTTCTAACATAACACAACTAAATTAATCAGAGAATTTAATAGCTCCAAGTGCAGAAGATTCCTTTAGGATCACTATCCAGCCAATCTGTAATTTTATTTAAGGACAGTGAGCTGTAATTTTTTTTGAAGGACAGGGAGCTGTAGTTTTCTATAAGTTCCCTCTTGGTTGGATAGAAATAAGGAAATCACGATCCAAAAATAATCAGGATACTGCAGACAAAAGTTTTTGTTAAAGTTATTTTCCAAAATGAAGCATAAACATCGTCATTTCATGTGATTGTATTCATCTTTTCATGTGTCATCGCAAGTCGTTGATCGTAGATATTAGCTGATAGTTTAGCGATCGTGTCGATAAGTTCATTACATGGCATATCATACACCTTCATGCATACATGTTACTGATTTGCGACGTATAGATGATCAACATAGGACCTGGTGTGATCGACGTTCCATCCGAGGCAGAACCAGGAGTTGAGAACATCGATGTCGACCCAACCACCGAGGAAGCTAATGCCGATGTGAATTGAGGCAAGCCCCGGTGCATCGTACCTATGTTTTAAAGTCTTTTACTTTTATCACAGTAGTTAGGTTATGTTTGTGCACTAAGTGATAGGGATTGATTGACACCCTAGATGCATGAGTTAGGATTCCTCTTGTTCGTGATATATTGTGACCTCGATAGATGCTATGCTTAATTCATAGTCGCGACGGTAGTTGTTCAGGTGATCTTAAAGCATGGAGGCTTTAAGAGCTTGTTGTTGTTGTCGTTAATCTGAAGAGGATGTTAATGAATTTGAGATCAGACGGGCCCCGTAGGAGAAAGGGTAAAGATGAGGTCTTGCAAGGTGGTAGCCCCGTCTGTGTCAATCAAGGACCGTACCGTTGTCGGTCTAGTTGAACACGTATCGAACGTACCGTACTACATGCTGGTATAATAGGGTCAACAAGCTGATGTACCCTACCACCCTAGTGATGTGACGTAGACAACTCTCTTTTGTTGGCTGTTAGTGAGATCGGAGTCTCACGGTAGGGAAATGGGTCCCTCACGGATGATGGCAGGGAATGTATGGCGTGGGGTCTCCATATTCCTGAGGGAGTTGGAAACAGCTATTCTTCTGTTAGGTGTTGGCGGGAAAGATTGTCGTATACGACTAGTATGGTGCGTATACGTCGTGTAGTCAGGTTTCTCCAGCTGGTATAAATCGATTCTAATCGTTGTCCCTCGTAGTAATGAGTACCGCTTGTTCGGTGAGTCGCATCGTAGTTATCAAGATGAATGAGAAGAGAAAAGAAGAGATAGTGGTTGGCAAGATAATCTTTTGCTTGCAAAACTTGATTGCAATAGTTGTAGGCTGCAAACATTAGTTCTCAATGAACTTAATTGAGCTAAAAAGTTGAACGTAAGGATCCACCTTTAGCGTTGTTTTCGTAAGTAATTAAACACACAGCCAAAAAGCCTTCGCATATTAGGCGTCGGCCTTAGCGTGCCCGTTGACGGGTCAGTCTTGCTGAGTATTAGCATACTCAAGGTTTCGATCGTTATGTTTTTTAGTCGATAGCTTTTCCGAGGAGGAGCAGTGTCTCGAGGGTGGTTCCCTTCGGTGGGAACGCATCCCAACGCCATGAAGGATGAGGATCATGGTGTACGATGGGCTCGAGTACATCACGCTAGATGTTTTAAGTTGTCTTTTGTTGTAAAATAACTTCCACTATTAAACTCTTTAGATGTTTTAAAACTCCTTTGTTGTAATAAGCTTCCGTTGTACGATGTTTGTATTTGTGAAAACCTGGTTGTATTATACCATGATGTATACATCCTGGCTTGTATGAAGTAATGCACTATTGTAACTCGCTTCGTCGAGTGTTCCCCTGTACAGATTCCTGGATGTCCCGAAAGGGATGTTACACAACCGTGCAACGCCGGTTGATAACCATAGAAGCGTGGTGCTGAGATTGCGGGGCTTGAACGTGTTGTTCAGGAGCCGGATCGACGTGTGTCACATCTTCGCCAAATTAAGAGTTATCTAAACCTTTCGGAAGATCGGGACCCTAGTCCACATCAATGCATAACTCCATCATAAAAGCATTAAAGGAAAATGTATACAGTGAAGAGCTACAGAACTATAATTCAATTATGGAAAAAAGGATTTATTGTATCCTGATTTCAAAATGCCTAACAATTGATCCATACTTCAATGGAACTAACTAGAACAGACTAAATTCAAAAAAGAAGTAATCAAGGACATCAACAAAGTAAGAAAAATGGTAAACACAATTTATTAAGCAAGAAAGATAGATCACAAATAACTGTCCAGAGCCATGATATGTTACTTCCCCACCACGGTCAATACGATGAATTTTAAAAGGAGGATCTTGCACATTGAAATGCAGGTAGTCCTCACTGCTGTCAGTGCCGAGTGTATAAGTTGATGGATGTTGCAAAGCAATTAAGGTGTCTGAGCAATCTTCATCCCTGTCTACCAACCCTTTCCTCTTCGTGACAATGGATTTCTGCCAAGCCCAAGAATCCGCATATGGAACTATCTGGTGATGGAGATCAAAGCAGTCACACCTGTTCAACACAGCTAGCTTCATGAGCCTGATCAACATAATTCCTATGTTAGTTGATCTCCAGTTGGGCCCAATGACCCAACAACCCAAAACGCGTTCTGATCGGGGGCGCCCAATCCTACATGGTTGGTGGGCCTATGTCACAATGTGCAATATAAAAAGAAGGTGGGTCGGGACACTCGGCACAAGGTTCACTGCAACCGCTAGCACCCCACCAACAGAAACCCATCAATTAGGGTTCACGCAGGAGTGGTGGTTATTGTACTAGTGAGCGGAGGTAAGACTTTATAGCCGGGGAGCCGGTGCTGGCGGCGGCGATGGGGAGCAGGCATTCGCACTCGACCTTGGCCTCTTTCCAAATGCGGCCCCCTCGCTACCGTTGAAAACGTCTGGTTCTGCCTGGCGCTTGATGAGCTGGTGAGGCCTCTTTCCACCAACGTGCCAAAAATGTCACTCGGTTTCAAATTCTTGGCGGCAAGTTGGTTCCCAGTCCAATGTTCCAATTCCTGGTTGAAAAAATGTTAGGGTTGACACTAAAAAATGGAACAAAGGTGGGTTGCGTGATAGAGACCCTTTCGACAAAATTTCCTTTTCTGATTGCAGAAATCTCAATGTGAATATCTTCATATTTTTTTAAAAAAAAAATCAATGTCAACATGAAACAGTTAGGATTATTGTCAGTCCTTTTTTTCAACTATGGAAGGAAGGTTTGACATTTGCATGAGGTGACCCTTTGGACAAATTTTCTTTTTCTGTTTGCTGAAATTTGAATCTAGAATCGAATTATCTTCACCTTTTTATTTTTTTATTCTGAATCAACTAGTTGATTATTAGACTTAACATATTGGGAAAATATGTTGTAGCACATTACAAAAACCTGGCTTCGGGCGTAGCACATTGCAACACATCGGTTCTATTGTAATATTATTTTCAGATGGGAGGGGTGAGAGAAACTTTTCAAAATAACATTTATGCCCCTATCACGCTGGCTCTCTCTCACACACACACTGTCACAAACGCAATACTACACTATAGCGGCTGAAGACATTTTGCAGTGATGGTTCAATGAAATCCGCAACTAAAAATGGTCCAATATTTTTAGAGACTGGCCTTAAAATGATCCGCCAAAAAATCATTTAGAGATGGAGCTTATTAAGATCCAGCACAAAAAAAGAAATCATTTTAGAGGTTGTCTGTATGATGAACCACCGCTAAAAATAACACATTAGAACATATCGACTAATGGGTTGGCTTTGGCCCGTCTCGACCCATCTAGCCGATGGTCCTATATAAGGACAGGTTAGGGCTAACGGCTAATCTCTCTCTGTCTCTCTCTCTGTCTCTCTCTCTCTCTCTCTCTCTCTCTCTCTCTCTTTCCTTTCCATGCACGTGCGAGCACCCAACCGGCTATCACCGCCGCTGCTTCTACCTCATTGTCCGGCCAACAAGCTGCACTCCGGTCGGATTGTCCAACCCAAACGACGCGTCATCGCCCCCTCTCCACTTCAGAGCAAACCAATCCTTGCGAGATGGCTTGATCCACACGTATTGACATATAAGATAGGACTGGCTAGATGGGTCGAGACAGGCCAAAGCCAACCCACTAGTCGACATGTTCTAGTGTGGTATTTTTAGCAGTAGTTCATCATACGGACAACCTCTAAAATGATTTTTTTTGCGTTGGATCATATTAAGCTCCATCTCTAAAACGAATTTATGAAGGATCATATTAAGGTCAGCCTCTAAAAATATTGCACCACTTTTAGTTGAGGATTTCATTGAAGCATCGCTGCAAAATGTCTTCCGCCGCTGCCGCTATAGTGTAGTATTGCTAGAGAGAGAGAGAGAGAGCCGGTGTGACAGGGGCACAAATGTTATTTTGAAAAGTTTCTCTCACCTCTCACATCTGAAAATAATATTATAATGGAACCGATGTGCTGCAACTAATATCTACGATTTTGCAATGTGCTACCCCGGAAGCCAGGTTTTTGTAATGTGCTACAACATATTTTCCCAATTTGTTAAGTCTAATGATCAACTAGCTGATTCACAATAAAAAAAATAAAAAGGAGAAGATAATTCACATTCAGATTCAAGCAAACAGATAAAGAAATTTGTCCAACGGGTCTCCTCATGCAAATGTCAAACCTTCGCTCCATAGTTGGAAAAAAGGAATGACTATAACCCTAATTGTTTCATGTTGACATTGAAAAAAATTAAATAACATGAAGATATTCACATTCAGATTGAAATTTCTGCAATCAGAAAAGGAAATTTTGTCGAAAGGGTCCCTCACCCAACCCCCTTTCTTCCATTTTTTAGCGTCAACACTACAAACTTTTCAACCGGGAATTGAAACATTGGCCGGGAAACCAACTTGCCGCAAAGAATTTGAAACCGCCGGGAGCTTTCATGGAGTGGCATTTTTGGCATGTTGGTGGAAAGAGGCCTCCCCAGGCGTTTCCAACGGCAGCGAGGGGGCCGCATTTGGAAAGAGGCGGAGGTCAAGGGCGAATGCCTGCTCCCCGTCGCCGCCGCCAGCACCGGCTCCCAGGCTATAAAATCCTGCCCCCGCTGGCCTTCTCGTCGCCATCAACTCCCTCGCCGAAACCCGAAGCTCACTCGCGTCTCGCCTTCCCCTCCTGCAGTACAGCTCCTCGAGCATGGCTGAAGAAGGGCTTCCAGCTCCAGCGATGGCACAGGAAGAGCTGAAGGGTGAGGTCGAGCTGCGGTTGCGCGAGGTCGGCCAGAGGTTCGGCGCGCTGCCCCAGGACAGGGACGAGCTGCTCGGGTTACTCGGGGTGAGCGCCGCCGCCATTCAAACTCTTTTGCTTCTGCCCGATCCATTTTTTCTGTGTGTTCATGTTGTTCTATTTGTCAACCGGACCGCGGATTTCGAGTAGATTGGCACCAATATGGAGCTCGAATCGCAATGGTTTAGATTGTTGGGATTGGGGGGTCGGTTACGATTTATAGCTTGTGTACTGTACGATCAGAGGGAATGTCTGCTCTTTTTATTGATTTAGAGTTGGGATTTCTTATGTCTGTGCGCAGGACGCTGAGACCTGGTTGATTCAGACGAATCAGAAATTGACCGAGGGCATGATCGACACTCTGCGCCCAACCAAGGCTGTTTTGATTTCAAGGGATCTATTGGACTACCCTGATCCCGACGTGAGGCTTGTTGTTACCTCTTGCCTCGCTGAACTTATTAGGATCACCGCACCAGAATCCCCCTATGATGACGATGTCATGAAGGTGACGTGTTGCCCCTTTCCTGGATCAAATACTTCTGTCTGACGTATGCACTGACCATCTATATACTTGCCTGGTTCCAGGAAGTGTTTCAGAGAATCGTGGAGAGTTTTGCTAATTTGGGTGATATCAACAGTTCTTCCTATGAACGGAGGGTTTCGATCCTTGATTCTGTTGCAAGTGTCAAGTGTTGCAACGTGATGCTGGATCTTCAATTGGACCGTTTGATACTGGACATGGTCCATCATTTGTTCAAAGCTGCCTCGTATGAAGCTTATCCCGATTTATTTTTATATCTTTCTTTGCATACCAGAGTGTTAATTTTCTACTTCTCTGCCAACTCAATTAGGAAAAGAATGATTTCACTACATTTGTGAAGTTCATTGTAATAGACGCGTCCTAATGCTCTTGCATTTTTCTTCTTGTTGCATATGCACATGAAGCTTATGTTCCAGTTGTGCATACTTTGTTTTTTTTTTTTTTGTATCATTGATATCCTTTCATCTATTTTTCAGTGTAAGTCATTCTGAAAAGGTCATTCGGGGATAGAAAATATATTGAGGGTTGTAATCGAGGAGAGTGACGACATCCACCCGGAACTGGCATTATACCTTCTTCAGAACCTTACAAAAGATGCACAGGTAATTTATACATTTTTTTCACATTAAAATATAATTCTAGTCATCATGATGAAATCTTCGTTTTGGTTTTCCAGGGAACTCTCCCAGCATCATTCGGGCTTGCGGAGAGGCTAGTTGACTTATACAAAGATATGTTGAAACCAATATTCGTTCAGTTACTTAGGGGCACTCCTATGGATAATTACAGTGAGGTTGTTACGTTTTTGTGCCAAGATGCTTCAAATGCTGTGGCAGGTTTTAACAATCTTGACGCATCCGGAACAAACATGGTTAGTATCTATGTATTACTATTTCAATTTGTGGATAAATGAATACATGCATGTTAGTCTAAGAGTTGGTTCATTTTGTGGCATGTTGAATATACTTGTACATTTTATTCAAATATGGTGCTCTAGATAAGAATTTGGCCAACAAGACCCTGTCAGATTTTAGTATGGGGAACGACAATAGGCATATACTGTTCCAATAGACTTTATCAATTTAGGCTTTGGAGGGAACTTGATAGACCTATCCTTGTTAGAATTATATGTACCATCTAGTATATCTTAACTTAGAATTCAGGCCCTCATACAAAAAAAATGAGGTACGGTCAGATTTAAAACTATGCACTTTGGAAAATGGGAGCTAATTTTGGCTAGATTAAATATGAAATTTCAAAGGATCATTTTCTATGTAATAATTCCTTAGGATATCAGAATGTGCAGTGATATGTTTCATGATATTTGGTCACTATAGTTTACATTAGTCTCGGACTGTCAATACATGGTCCAGTATTGATTGTAATGGGTATTCTCTCCTTCCACACTGTTACTTGGTATAATATATGTTTCACTTTGTGCTAACTTAGAATTACTATTCTACAGGCAGGTGAAACGAAAATATCTAAGACTTCTGTTTCTGGACAGTCACCTCAGGTATGCTGCTATGGATGTTTGTTACCTAGAGTTTTGGAAAGTGAAGGTACATACCATAACCTGATGTTTTTTTCTTTCAGGAAACATCAAGGATCGAGCAAGATGACAATTCCACAGGAGAAAACAACACTCTTCCAAGCATTATTCTGACAACTGGCAGTGGAATTGGTGTTACTCTAGGTGAAAATAATAAATCTCCAGATTGGCCACAGAAACCACTGTTATCTGATGATGAGGCTAAAACAGAGCAATTGATATCTGCTGGCAGAGAGGTCTCAACACCAGTAGCTATTGAAACTGTAAAGCAATCTGATGTAAATTTGAAGAGAAGTCAGGAGCCTCGCCCTTCCACTGGTTCTGAGATGGCTGAACAGGCTAAGATTAAAGATAATGAAAATATTTTGGCATCAGAGAAGTTATTCCCAGGGACTTATGATGGTGATAATAACAAGGAAACTGAGACAGGCAAAACAGCTGCTGATGGCACCTTAAAACCTGTTGATACTATGCCTGTTGTCATTAAAAAGCGTGGCCAGCCTCCTGGAGCAAAGTCGCAAGAGAAGAAGCCTGTAAGAACGAAACGAAGTTCAGACCCGAAGTCTGCCAAACTTGATCCTGTTAGTTATTCTACAGGGAGAGGTACAAGGTGTCAGAGTAAAGATGATCAAAAGTCTTCATCAACTAAGCTTGCTGAAGGAGAATTTGCGAATAAAGCCAATTTGGAGTCGCAGAAAGAAGATATTGTACTAGATAAAGGCACTCATGAGGATACCAGTCTGAAGGTAATGCTTGTTATCAGTAGACTATTATACATGAAGTGAATTAGTGTCTTTGCACTACAGTCATGCCTGTACTGTTCTAAGGTTGTTGATAGGTAAAATCCTATTCGTTTTTACATTTTCTTTCACCCTGTTACTACTCTACAAGCATTCCCTTAGTTAGCGGTCATTATGTTTCCTAAAAGACACCTCTGTTTACTGCTCTACAAGGAAGCCCTGATTTATTTTTACTCCTTTTAACTTAATGCTACTGATTTCCAGTTGATGGTGCCATTCTTCAGTGAAAATTCATGTAGCTCTTTCCCTCAACAATTTATATATTTTTATTTGCAAATGAGATTATATTGTAGTTGGGCATCAGTAGGAGTTTTATGCCTGCTATCATATTCTAATGTAGTTGTCCAAATGGTTAATTTTATCAATTTTCATATTTCAGGAAGTTGTGTCTGCAACCGAGATCAATAAAATTCAAGTACCACAAAAGGGCAGCAGTGTTTCAAAAAGAAAACGTCCAAGGGAAGCTGAAGAGGTATGCTTAGTTGACAGTCTTAGTGTACACCTGATTTAACCTGACCTTTTCCATGCTTTTGGCAGCAGGCCCCTCTATCAAAGAAACATAAAATTCTTGATGAAAACCTTGTTGGCTCAAGAATTAAAGTTTGGTGGCCTGAGGACAAAATGTATGTTTTGATATCATCTTATTGCTCTCTTATATTATTTAAGGATGCTTGTGATGTGGTTAGTTCGTCATGTAGTAATCTGAACTTTTTCTCTTCAAAAGTGAAGCCTTATATTAGCTTGATATCTTACTTCTAGCCACTTTTTATCTAAACTGTGTATTGCTGTTTCTCAAGGTCTATCTGCAGTATGTTTTCTCCTTTGATTTGCTTTTGTTGAATAACATCAGTAGTCAAGATAGTCCTCTAGTTGGATCTATATACCTATGGTTTACTTATCATTCCTTAGCCCTTATTATTTATACTGTTTTTTAATATATAATATATATATATATTACTTACTCCATATGGTGGATTGTAATTTGTTGGATTTACAATCGATTCTTGATGTGCAGGTTCTATGATGGTATTGTTGAGTCATTTAATGCTTCTTCAAAAGAGCACAAGGTGGCCATTCCTATACAAGCTTTATCTGTTGTTTTGCATTCTTTGTTCATTCCTTTGACCTATATGTAGACTGAACCCGGAAACGCTATTTAAGATGGCATTCTTATAGTTTCCTTTAGGAATTTCCTTTAGGAATGATCTTTTGATCTGGACTATCTTCTGGCACACAGGTTGGTTATGATGATGGTGATGTTGAAATATTAGTGCTTAAGAACGAAACATGGGAGTTAATTGATGAGGTATGCCCATGAAATTAGATGTAGCTATTCCTTTTTGCTCAGTTTTTCCTCTATGTAGTAATTCATATGTTGTTTTACAGAAACAAGACAGCAAGGCATCTGATATGTAAGCAATATATTCTACTTCCCTCCTATATGTTTAGTCTTAAGACCACAGTTATAACTATGCTGTAACAATGTGTAATTATGCAGTACTGATATAAAAAGGCAGTGTCTTCTATTTCACATTAAACGCTTACACTCACCTGCTTACTTGTCTCAAAACTTGAAACAAAGCAGTCTTTGCATGCACGGCTTTGTTCTCTAAGTATCATTTTTTTAATCTAGTTGTATGGTTAAGCTTTAAGTGAATTTTCTTTATTAAGTGCCTTTATCGTTTTCTTTATCTCAAATCTCTCTTGCATGCCTCTTCATGACAACTGAAATAGAATGTTGTTTCCTGATTTGTTTGGTCACTTTGCTATTTGCTGATGACTTTTAAAGTATATTCCAAAATTGGATAAAAGAAAAGTTATATTCCAAAATTGATTTCTTTGTGGTGTGTCTTCTTTGATACATCCATGAATTTACTCTCTTGTCCGATTGTTTAACTATTCTCTTGTTCGTACTTATTTTCCCCACTGTTCTACGCTGTCAACTAATACACTCCACCCTTGTCATTGTTTAGTAAAGTACTGAAGTTATCATTTATTTAATTATGAGTTTCTGTTTAATTATTTCAACCAGACCACGTGGTAAAAAAGGTAAACCGAGCTCAAGACTGCAAATGAAGGAAGGGCAGATAGGAACAACTCGAAGGTAAGTGCTTTATATGGATGTGCCATAGCTTATATCATGCGTCCTGTAACTTATCTGAAACTGTCGAATTATTTTCTACACAGTGGCATTGAGGGTGGGAAGCCGCCCAAGAAGAGAGGGCGTTCAATAGGCTCCCGCAACAAAAATAATATGTCAAATGCTGTTAGTCCTGCCAGCTCGAACAATCTGAAAAGAAAAGGTGTTGAGAAGGATACTCAGATGACACCTAGGTCTGGCAGTAACTTGAAGATAGAAGGTGGAAGGATGACTCGATCCACTGGAAACGTTTGATGTTGTCAAGGCAAGGAACAAGGATCAGGACAACTGTTCGAAACATGACGTCTAATCCAGTGAAGCAGTTGGTGAGCTCAAGACAAGTCAAACAGGAAGGCAGCCGATGGAGATAAAAGGTGCCTTATCACAGAAGGCCCGTGCCAAAGATTCTACTGGAAGGAAGAGCCACAACTACTTGCTCCCAACTGTTCAGCTCCTCTATGTGGCATTCCACCCAAACCCAGTAGTCCCAAGATGTTGGCGTTGATCATGCCAGACACCTTGCCTGCTATGGATAGCAATTGTGATATTAGGGGTATTTTTTTACTCCATTGGTTTTGAAGCCTCTTATGTACACCTCCTGTAAAACAAACAATGTGTTCTCCAATTGATTAAGAATTGAGTTCTCCCAAAGAAAGATATTCAAATTCATATGTTTTCTTCTCTATTTATGGTGAGAAATTTTCTGATTTACTTTGTCATGTTTTCTGAACAGGCATCTAGCCCAGTGATGGCTTCGTTTTTTTTTTCTTTTTTTTTTTTTTTTGACAGAAGACTGCTTATTCTGCTTTTTGAATTCTGATGCTAACGGTAACTTGACTGCAGCTTTGTGGAGTATGAGCTAGCAAGCAGCGGAGATGAAGTTTCACACTCTGGAATGCCAGGAGACGGCCATCGTGTCTCTCCATAAGCTGAATGGGGCGGATGCCTGTATCTCACATTTATGCACAGCTGTATCGTGCAGAACATCGGCGTTGACAGCTGACAACTCGATCGTGAAGAAAATGGTTGAAAGGAGATAGGCTCGGTCTCAGGATCATACGGCCAGACGACCAGAGAAGAAAAGAAAGATTGTATAAACCACGGACAAAACAGGTGACAAGAGGAGCAAGTGAGCAGAGTGTGAACAAACAGTCAGTCAAACGATTAAGGGTGTGTTCGTTTCCTCCCTCTAAAATTTAACACTGTCACATCAAAGAGAATCTTATTATTTATGAATATTTCGATCAATTTAATGACAAAACCCTATTGACAGATTGGTGCTAATTTTCGAGATGAATCTAATGAGCTTAATTAATCTATATTTTGCTAAAGTGATGCTACAGTAACCGTCTTCTAATCATGACTTAATTAATCTCATTAGATTCGTCTCGTAAATTAGTCTAGGGGCATGTAATTTGTTTTATAATTAAACTTTATTTAATACTCTTAAATAATAAGATTCTTTTTGATGTGACAGCTCTAAAATTTAGACCCCAGGAAACAAACACACCCTAAGATACCGAAGGAGAATAATCCTTAAGATGTTTTCCGGTGTTTGCAAATAATGTGGATCGTTCATTGGCCTCAATCGAATGGCCCATGATGAAAGGTACAATGCCAAAGGTACTTTAATATTGATGGAGGTACTTAAGTATTAGGGATAAAACAGTAGTTTTACGAGTTGATCAAAAATAGACGGAGAGGCAATGAAGAAATATATAATTTACATTGTTTTGGTATGATTTACTTATACGAGTCCAAGGCGATGGCTTACCAGTTCTATTTATGTAGATCTGTTTAGATTTAGGTTCTATTTACGTAGTTCTATTCAGATTTACTGATTGAGTTTATGTAGAAAGAACTTTGTAGGTCTCCCATAGAACTTTGTCATCGACGCCATCACACAACAACTGTTGACGAGTAGTGCGCGTCCCGGACGAATCGGATGGAGTCGTTCGCGTCGCGCCGTGCGCTCCCGACTAACCTCACGTCGGCGGCGGAGGAAACAGGGAGAGATGGTGGTTGCGGCGGAAGAAAAGATATTTACTCGGATTGTTGATTGTTTACTTGGTGCGGATGTAGAGCCCTGGAGAAAAGAGAGACACGATGATGGCGACGGAAGAATAATTTTCTACGATCATGTACATAGTTAATCAATCATTTGCCCGATGTGATACTAAAAGACTTTTAGTTTGTATATAATTATCCACCTGCCACCGGTTATAATAATTTTTGTTCCATAGCTTGCCCCTCCCCCAATCAGTGGTCAAGATTGAAATACTTCCTAATACCTGTAGATACCTCGCAAACACCGGAAAACCTCTCGAATAATATATATTAGAGTTGACAGAGGGATCGAGAAGCAATGGCTATAACAGCAACAGGCTGCGCCAACTAGTTAGAGAGAGGCCCATCACTTGGCCATTACTATATGTTATAATGAGTGACGATCATTATAACATTATAATGAGCCCCATATTTTTGCTGCTTCCGGCAATCATTAACAGCAGCGATCAATAACAAGCAGACTACTTTATTACGTTATAATGAATTGCGATTACATATTATACTATTATTGTCTATACTTTCTTTTTCCATATTTTTGCCGTTTTTGCGGTGATCTTAGTGAGTGATCAGTTATTATTTTGTTGATCTAATATTTATTGTTATTATATAATATTTTGTGAATTAAAAAAATTGAAACATATACAAGTGGGTCTCGTTTTGCAATTAGTTTTAATTTTGACCATAAGTTTAAGAATTATGACTTTTTTAATGATGAAGTTGAATAAAAAAATTAAAGGTGGATCATTTTTTTAGATGCATGCGCGGGAGCATGCCGTCGTCCATGACCATGACATGGTTAAGTACACATGCACTATAACAATAATGTACCATAACCACGGTTTGGGGGCTCTATAACCGCGGGTTGTCCTAATCGTAGCCTCGCAACCAGGTCGCCCTGGCTATAGAGCACCACTATAACAGTTGGCTTTGTCAACCGCTGCTATAGTGATAGCCACGGTGTGACAATGCCAGCCGTGTCTATAGTGGTACTTCTTTTGTCCCATTAAAAGTGTCGTTTTTGACTTTTCAGATTTCACGTTTCACCGTTTGTCTTATTTAAAAATTTATAAAATTACTAAAATAAATACATGATTATTAAAGTATCACTAATGATAAATTAAGTTAGAAAAAAATAAATAACGATTGCATAAATTTTGTGAATAAGACGAACAGTCAAAGAACGATGTCTAAAAGTCTAAAACGACACTTTGAATGGGACGGAGGGAGTACATTATAAGCCACGGTTAGCATAGTCAACCGTCACTATCTTTTTACAAAAGATAAAAAACAAAAATCATATTAAAATAATAAATGAAAATTATTGGGATCATCTAGTAACATTTCAGAATTACATCTCATCAAAATCAACACATTAACATAAATTCATTGCAAAAATATTCATAAATCCATCACTTGTTCACAAAGTGCACATAATACTCAAGTTTGTCACCTCACTCGTAAACCGCCCAATGCTCCTTCGTCACCTTACTTTCCTTGTCAAAAACCGACCACAAGGATTGATGACCTCTCTAAGCAAGAACGACAGATCCTAGAGACAATGTAGTACAAGTTATTTGTACTCAAATATTTTCTAAGTGTCGTGAATCCTTGCTTGGAAATTTCATCAACTATCTTTTTATCCATTATCCTTGCCTCTTCTAGCCTTTTTGTTCTCTCGTGTCAATAAATTCATTAAGTTAGTAGATTATAACCAAAAAACAAAAAAGATCTAAATTAAATAAAACAATCTTGGCATACCTCTTCGGTGGTCTTATGAGAGACGACGTTCGGGTAGGTTGCAGCGAAACTCGAATACGCACATGCGTAGTATCCACCGTGGACACTACCCGGTGCTTATTTAATACACTATAAAATAAAAGAAATAAATAACATCATTACCAATTACAATGATAGGAGGATAAAAATAATTAGATATGACACATATATTATTGGAATTTGTGATGAAGGTATATTTGATCGTGAATCTTGTAACGCGCCATGTCGCTTCTCTTTACGTAGTTGAGATAAGAACTACAACATTGAGAAAATTGTATTATTGCATGAAATTACTGTTATTTAATTGTACTTGTATACTTACCAATTTATGATGCCCACGATATCTTCGTAGTGCTTGTAGTCGTAGTCATGGCTATCCAATACTAAAGGGTACCAAATTTTTTGCATCATCGGAAAACAAATCGAATGGCCACTACAAAAATGATCATAGTAGTTAGTATGTCATCTACCTTTACAATAGAGGAGAGTAAGGTAGTGGTCAAACTTACTCAAAGTGGTAAGGCGCAAAAATACACTCGTCTATCTTACCAGTCCCCGAAGCTGCAGCTCGACACTTTGCTCGCGTCGTCATGCCGGCCTTCATTTTCTCTAACTCTTCTTGTGTTTTCCCTTATATATTGGGTCTTTCTCATTTATCCATGGGTTAATCGCACTTTGATTGATCAAGCTCGAATGGAGGTACCCAACCTTCCAATCGGGTCCGTTGTTTTTCTTGTGTTGAAATGTTGAATTCAAGCTATAGAAAAAGCATAAGACAATATATAACATGTATTTCCAAAAGTAGAAAATACGAAAAAGATCGATGAAGACACTTACATGCACCACAAGGTTATGAAGGTCGTGTCCATCTCACCGAGCCAAAACATATTGTGTATATCACTAAAAATATAGTCCAAGAGTTGAGTCGGTGGTATCGTTGAATACGTCCCTTCAAACAGGTGATGACATCCACTCCTTCTTTCGCTGTTGCTAGGTACTAGTCAAGCAACTTCAAGCATCTTTCACGGTAGGTTCGACAACATATTTTTAGATAAAGGGGCTTGCTAAACACAAAATTTGGGAAGTCCTCATTCTCGTCATGACCCTTAAATATGTCACCGTCATACTCTACCAATTTATGAGGATCTTTGATATGTATGATTGATTGCACATGTCCATTCCTCATTCGCTCCAAGTATTTCACGATATGTTCATGTTGCGGCTTTGACGTATCCCCCTCGCCCTAGCAGGTGTAATAGTCCTAGGGATTATTGGAGTAAACCCCTTCCGAATAGGGTCGATATAATCCGAGGCTCTTCGTCCAAGGAGAGTGTTTCTCCTTCTAACTCGACAGAGGGCACATGGTGACCTTCGAGGCTTGACAAAGGGGACTACTTGTTGTTGAGGCTCTTCATAGCCGGGTACTATGACAGCTTTAGGATGTGATAGGAGCTGATGGAGCACCCAATAAAGGAGATAGTTGTCAAACTCCAGCCTTCACCCCCGTGAGTTGTTGACTCATATAAACCGATCCGTGTCCGGACAACGGGGGAGGAGAAGGTCGTCCGTGTAACACCCTGAAATTTTCAGGCTTAAATCCGATTCAAAATTCATGTTAAATTTAAATTTTTAGCATTTATTTTGAGAGTCACAAATTTACAAAAAAATCAAAACTTCGCAATTAAATAAACTAGAGAAGAAAGATTGAAACTTTTGGTGATAATAAAATTAACCTCGGATTGCTTGCTTATTTTATTGTCTTCCATTTAATTTCTTGAATGTCGCTCCATGATCAAAACTCCAAATTTCTCTCCAAAACAAAAAAACCAAAACCAAAAACAATTCGAGAGAAAAAGGAAAATGAGATTTCCTCCTGTTAGGCCGTCCTTTTCCCCTTTTCTCCCCGCACCGGCCCGGCCCACCACCTACTCTCTCTCTTCCCCTCTCCTCTCGGCCCAGCCCGTGACCCCGGACCCCACCTCCGTCGTCTTCCCCGTGCGACGCGGCGGCGCCGCCGCGCGTCGTCCGCCCGACATCTTGCTGCCCAGGGCCCCCTCCCCGCTACCGCCGGCTGCTCCGCGTCCTGCGCGCTCAACGGCAGCACCGCCCGCGCCCGAAGCCGCCGTCCTCCCCTCTAGCCTCATCTCCTCGCATCTCGCCGCCCGGGGCCCCCTCCAAGGAGTCCGTCGCCGCCTTCCTCGTGGCTGTGCGATCGCGGTGCGCAGTCCACTTGGGCGGCTGCAGGCCGGGGAGGAGGCGGTGGGGAGGACCCGGCGGCGGGGGTGGAGGGTTGTGGTTCCGCCCGTCGCCGCCCCGAGAGCGGAACGCGGGCTTCCCCTTCTCTCGCTACCGAGTAGTGTATATGTAACTAATTTCAGAAGTATTTCACTGTAACATGCTTGGCAATAATCCAAAAGAACTCTATCTAAAAGAAATTTTTGAACTTTAGGTAGGCTGAATCAATTGCATTGAACCCAAGTACACTTTCTTCAGCTTTATTTCTTTTGAAATTTAAGATTACACTACAGTTTGGTTTATTTTTATTCCGTATTACAATTTTTTTAATTGACCTATCAAATTGTTAGAATAGAACATTTCCCTCGTTGTCAGTTGTCAGTGCAGCTGCTGTTTTTTATTTTTTGGAGACCACCTGTTAACCTGTTTAGGAAAGGTTAGGAAAGGAATTTTTTTATAAATAACAGATTTTTTTAATAATTTAATATAAATAACATGTCAATTTGAAATTTTACAATACTAACAGCCGTATCGCCCATTTAACGGGCGACAAGGAAAAATCACCCGACCAAGGGGCGATAAGGGATAGATGTCCCCGTGAGTGGGCGATTTGCTAAGTAGCTTTTTTCTTTTTTTTTGAATTTTTCTACCTTAACAGTTAAGCCTATTGATGTCTCAATTAAAAATAGTTTTAGACATCTAAAAATCATGAAAAATGGTATGGTGGTAAACAATATGTTGGTGCAACTATTTTAGCATAGAAAAGTCCAAAAGACGTAACTTAAATTAACAATCTGTACATTAGACTAGTTGTTAATGACTAATTGAATTTTGGACCATTTTAAACATTGATAAACACTACGAAAAAATTATCTAAATTCATTTCATCCTTACTAGTACTAATATAAGGTTTCCTTACATCTAGTTTATATTTTTAAAAATTGAGTTATTTAAAGTTAATTCAAATTTCAATTTAAATTCAAAGGAAATTAACTATATTCTAACTTTAACTTGACTCAAAGATTTAAGAGTCCCATGAAACGGCCCCAACAGGACAGAATGTTGTATGTTAATGATCTAGAGTTTAATTATAGTCATTTATACTTTGAATTTCAATTTAAATTTGAATTAAATTTAAATAACTCAAAATTTCAGAATAAAAACTAGACCTAAGGAAAAATTATATTAGTACCAATAAGGATAAAATGAATTTAGGTAATTTTTTATAAATTTTTATCTAAGTTTAAAATTGTCTAAAAATTCAATTAGTCATTAACAACTAGTCTAATCTACAGATTGCTAATTTAAGTTTACTAATGTCTTTTAGGCTTTTCTATGCTAAAATGGTTGCACCAGCATATTGTTTACCACCATACCATTTTTCATGATTTTTAGATGTCTAAAAGTATTTTTAATTGAGACATCAATAGGCTTAACTGTTAAGCGAGAAATTCAAAAAAAAAAAGAAGAAAAAAGCTACCATAGCAAATTGTCCACTCACAGGGAGAAGTATCCCTTGTCGCCCGTTGGTCGGGTGACTTTTCCTTGTCGCCCGTTAAATGGACGATGAGCATGTTAGTTTTGAAAAATTTCAAATCGATCTGTTATTTATATTAAATCATTAAAAAATTCTGTCATTATTAAAAAAATTCGTTAGGAAAGGGCTGTCATCGGGCCGGATTGGGCTTGCCCAACCGCGGTCGCCTGGGCTTGTTTTCCCCAAGTCTCGTTGTCCACCGTACCTCCACAGGAAGTCCAACCGGCGCAGGCGTGCTCCCCGAAAGTAGACAACCTTTTTTCTTCAGATAAAAAAGACCTGAGCTGCTGAACCCTGCTTTGCCTTCTCTTCCTCGTGAGGTTTTGCCGTCCTGCAAGGCGGAAAGAAACGCTCCTGCTGTTAAGCCTCCACTCCCCCAGGTACGATTCATATGCGCATGGTATTCCTTCACTTCGATTGCTCCCCTGATGCCGTGGTTCCTAATCGGGCGTAGTTGTTGGGGATTCCTGGGCTATTTCTGGTACAACTTGTTAGGGTTTGAGCTAATGGCGGCGCCTATGCGCAGATGTAGGCGGTGATTCTTCTTTGTTAGATCCGCAAGTTCTTTCTGCGTTATTTGGGCCTAGTAGGAAACAGATTTGCTGTGAGGCAGAATTTGATGGTTTTTTTTTCTGTTTAAGCCCTGTCCCCTGCTTTCTAATGACTATAGAGGTGAACAGATTCTTTTTTTGGGGCAGGCAATTTTATATCCATCAATTATTCTGGGATCACATCTCGCACTACATTCCTACGGCTTGTGGTAGGAAAAATGGGCAGACATTCTGCATTTGGTCCCTTAGTCTACATTTGCTGATTTGAATGATTAATTTTTATGATTTGTTCTGTATGGAATCTTGTCCATCAGTAACCAAAATTTCTAATGAAATATGTATTAGATTTATAGGATTTAAGATTAGGGTTAGGCAATTTGGGGATTACTTGAAGCTAGCAAAGTTAGGGGGATTATTGGAGACTAGGTTCATGGGCGCGCTCCGCCGCATCTGTCTGATCGTTATGCGATTAGTCAATTCCTGGCCAAGATCGATCTAGATGAGGAGATGGAGCCGGCATCCTCCGCGGGCCGATTGGGCCGGATAACCGAAGCCAACATTTGCACGGGGGAACGAGCTACGCCGGTGGGTGGGCTGAAGCCGAAGGAGGCCGACCGTTTGACGTGAAGCAGGGCACGCGCGTGGCAAAGCTCTACGCGTTCATCTTGGACGACGCCACGACGGTAAATAAATGGTGTGTCGTGTGCGGAGAAAGCCATGTCGGTCGAATAACGAGGGGGCCGTAATCCTAGGTGCTTTCAGCTTCTACTATGTTCAACTACGAGAACATATCTAGTTCTCCCAATGGGTTAGGTGCTCCTGTTCTTCCATCCTTGCTTTGTACTATAAATTTTGTTTGAAAAATTATAACAAATATATATGGGTCTACCATCATGCTAAACTTTAGATGCAACAAGTACTTATACAAGACACAATAAAAAAGAGGAATCAATGTTTGAACATTGACGAGTTGCGGGTCTAATATGAACAGCTTGTTACCCACAACTATTGCAGCTGATTTTCTCTTTTTTAGTGAACTTTGCACACGTATTTGTTGCATCTCAGATTTTGCATGATGATAGATGATAATATGCAATATGTATTTATTTTTTTCGTTACATTTTCCATGCATTATTGTGATGTATTTTGAGAGTTGGAGCACAGGGAGCACAAGAGCACTCGAACTCCTTGGAGCACTTGATACATTCTCGTTCATTTAGCTGTTGCAGCACAACATGTTAGAAAGTGTAGTGTAGCAAGGAGAGTGCCACGTTGTTAGTGGGTTGCCAAGGTTAGTCCTAAGTCATGGCGTTGTGTGTGGCCTTTGTGTGTGGTCCGAGTAGCATGATAGTGGATGATCCACCGTTGAATAGCATCAATGATGGTCTTGTTAGCAAAAGAACTTAATTAATTTTATTATTTGAAATAGGTCCAACTTCATTTTGTTTTTGCTAAAATGAGGACGACAACACTTCATTGTTTTGCTAGATTTGTGATTCTAGTCAAAACAACAATGTTTTAAAAATAGATACAAAAAGCGAGCGGAGAGGCTCGTTTCTAGACATTTACAAATAAGCTGATATGTATCATTGCAAATACATGTAAAAAATGAAAAAGAAAAAGGAAAGAGATCTTAGTTATTTGGTTTTAATATCCGGCCCATCTAACCCATTTAAGCAAAATGAGGCAACCAACCTCCCGCCATCCTCTCGCCTTAGAAATCAGCTGCCACCGCACTAGCCTTATTCTCTTCCTCCATGTTGTTGCTTGAGACGAGGAGCTCAAGATTCGCAGTAATTTGTTGCTCGTGACTTTGATCCGCCTGCAGCTTGGAGAGAAAAAAAACACCGGTGGGAGGACCAAGCGGGACACTAGGTGGACGGGACGAAGTGGCGTGATTGATTTTGTAGGAGCTGGCGGACCAATCGGCATTTAACCACCTAATTGCATCGCGTAGGGGAAATTGACGCGGTGGCCTTCCATGAAGCGCCTAGCTACTATTAAGTGGCATACGGTATGTTTTATTAACACTACGGAAAAAGCAATGTAGGAACAACCGATAGCATGTTTCATTTATTAGCCATCCTTTCCTAATTTTAATACTATGTTACATAGTTGAAGTTGCATTGTTAGTGAACCTCTTTCTAACCGGTAAAAACAAAAATAATATTCAATGCATTTCTAATTCTTTTGAGGACTTTGGTCTATGATACCTTGTCAAATTGTTTATTTTTGCTTCGTATCTTTGATGAGGGATTTTTTAGTTCTTGCCCCTCGATACAGGCATCTTTCATTTCTTGACACCAAATTCGTGCTTTTTCTTAAGTTGCCACTAAATATGCATATGCTTTCGCCTTGCCATGTAGGCATTTCATTACATTTTTTCTTCACTTCCTCTGCTTGCCTAACTCATTCTCTATCCACAAAAAAAGCGTAATTAAGTCAGTCGCTTGCGAGCGCTCGAAGCGCTGAGCGGACACCTTCCACTTCACCTAGGGGTATAAGTGGTAGTTAAGCGGTGTAGGCGAGTAAGCCGAGGCCAAACACTGCCGCGGCGCGGCATGCAGGAGCGATGAGCGAGGCTAGAAAAAAGATCGAAGCGGAAGCGGCCACGCCAAATCCGAGGCCACGCCGCCGCATCCGAGGGTCTTCCACCACGAAATTAGAGGTCAACCTTGCCGAGATCCACCACAGAACACTCGATAGCCGCCAAGCTCGTCGAAATCTACCGTAGCCGCTGCCGAGCTTGTCGTGGTTGCGGAAGTTGAGGTTGAGCTTCTCCCTGCTCGCCATCTTGCCGCACGCCGGCAACCCAAGGACCTCGAGCATCCTGTTGGTCCTCGGCCTCACGGTGGTCGTGTTCGGTCGTGGGTAGGTGAGGAGGTGGATTAGGGAAATTGGAAGGAGTTGGCTGGATGGGCCGGGCACGTGAGAAGGTGAGCGGTGACTCTTGGCTGGATGGCTAGAAAATGGTAGCCCGTGTCATGTTTTGACTTTTTTCTTTTCTTTTTCATTTTGAGATATTCATTACAAAACACTTAGAAACGCCTAGGCACGCTTAAGCGCGCTTAAGCTCTAGGCGGAGAGTCACCGCTCGCTTAGTGCTTAACGCTTAATTTTTCCCGGTTCTCTATCCATGCGATTTTTGGACCACCTAGACCGTGGTGGTAATAGTGTCTCGCAACCTTGCTCGGGAGATAGTGGAGGCTGTTCTAGGATGATGGTGACGACGGTATGAATGGTGTGTTCCACATTTGGGTGTGACTGGGCATTGTTTGATGTTTTGTTTTGACCTCTAGAAAGGTCCTAGACGAGGTTGCCGGTGTAGTGATGAATGGAGATCAAGTCTTTCTCGATGAAAATACTCCGGATTCATCGTTGTCGGCGGCGCTACTCGCCGTCCCGAGCAGTGCCTTTATAATATTCAAGTAGGATGTTCTATTTTTCGGTTTGTGAGGTGATGATTCGATCTCCCTGCTATAGCTTCGTTATGAGGTTTTTTTTTCTTTCTATAGGCTGCTCTGTTGGTGGAAGATAGATTTGTTGGCATCCCTATCTTTAAGTCGTCTAACACGGGATCGGAGTCGAGTGATGGTTCTCTCAAGAGATGACAGGTGGGGCATAATCTCTTCAATTCTCTTTTGAGCCCAAGTTCATCCTCGGAATGAGCCCTATTGTCCTGAGCGATCTCCAAGTGGTACAACACCTCTCGGGCTATGGTAGTCGTGTTTTTACGTGCCCTAAGTGTCGTTGACTCCATGATTGCAAGGCTCGTGCAAGGCGTTTCTATACTTGTTGGAGATCCTCCGTAGTGGACAAAGGCATGACACCTGGTTCATTCCATGAAGTTGCAATCGTATCGTGGAATCTTCGCTTCCCTTTTGTTCCGGACTTCAAACCTATCAATGAAAGGGCATAGGTCGGTTGCCTAGCTCCGTAGCAAGCGATCCGTGTAGAGAGCCTCCCAATCCACCATATAAAGAACTTGATCTAGCTTCACTATTGTTGGGGAATCCCTCTCATTGGACTACGTATATCTCTCGAGCAGTGGGATCTCCTTTAGTTCCATGTAGTTCACGAACCGTCCGAATCGCCCCCATCAAACAAAGATTGATGTTATTATTGTTTTTGTCTTCGAGCAATATATAAGATTAAAATCCATGGCAATTACCCAAGGACCACGACAATGGCTTCTTACTCCTCGGAGTTTATCAAGGAACCCTTGTTTCTCATTTGTCAAGATGTGGCCCGTAAACACATGTCCGAGACCGAGTGCTCGTGGACTCTATGCACATCAAACGTGAAAGTGTCGGCCATGCTACAAGAATACCACCTCTCGTCCGTTGCGCGAGCGAAAAACAAAGGATGAGAAATCTTGGCCTAGGATAGTCATGACATCCCACTCTAACAAGAACGCCATCTTGGTTTCTTGAAGACACAATGGTCGGGCGTGAAGCGTCCACGACTTTACGGGCATTATCTCGTCGCACTTGATAGTTCAATCCTCGAACGTTCCAAATTAAGATATTTGAACTTGCCATGGGAAACAGATTTCCTAAGAAGGATCATCCTATGCCTCTAGCGCCGGTGCTCGCTGGATTACGGAGGCACTTCCCAACCAAACAGAGCCGCCAAAGCTGCTAGGTGCACTATGCTCGGTGGCTCGTTAAATACCTGTGTATATCGTTTAATGGCCTCATCCGAAATGTGCTCCCTTTGATCAATAATACCTACCTTCCAGCAAACATTCACCATTGCCCGAGGAACGTGTTCCGGAGGCAGGTTAGCAACTCTACGACTTCTCCTTGGGGTAGAAGACAAGATTGTTGGCTTCTTTCATCGTCGTTGTAGAACACCGCAAACAATTATCCGCCCACCGGCTTAGAGATCCTCACCGGCGAGCTTGGTGTGTTCCGCACGCCTTCATTGTTTTCCGCCGTCAGTTGCCCTCACGGGATAGAAGGGGTCCTAGTAATGAATACAATCTTGTAGCTCGTTCAATGTAGATTGTAGAGTATATATTTGCTATTGCTTTTGTGTTGCTTGTAAATACAAAGGAGGTTCTCGGAATTTCTTTTTTATTATGTCGGCAAATTCGGGGTGTTATAGCCACCTAGCATTACTTTACTTGCGATGATGCCTAGTGTAGTATTGGCCATTTTCAACAAGCATTGATTATTAGGCGATGACATTAGGTAATGACAATGCTTATGCTAGCCACCCTAATTGTATAACTAATATACCTGAATTGTGGTGTGTTCGCACTATGTAAAATCTTTTCCGATCGACCTTATATTAGGTGCTTGGTTGCAATAGTTGAGATTGCATTGTTTGCCATTAAAATTATTTGTAGCTATATGAATGTGGTTGAAGGGTGGCCCTCGTGCAGCGGTAGGGCCTTATCACTCGTGACTAGAAGGTCCGGGGTTTGAGCCCTAGCCTCCGCACGTTGCGGTGTGCGGGTAAGGTTGTTTGTTGACACCCTTCCCATACCCGTGTAGTGCGGGAGCCTACGACATTGGGTATGCCCTTTTTATATGAACGTGGTTGTTAAGCATTCTTAATCGAATGATGTTAGTCTACTCATATTTAAAATTGATATTGTTTTTGTATAGCTTGATATTTGAAGATATATAGTTATATTCGTTATCGATAGATTTAGGTCTACGATGTTTGATGACGAGGATGATGGAGTGGAGCCACACTTCAAGGCTATAGACAACTACTATTTTGAGGATGGTGATGATGAGGATATTTGCTTTAGTATGCTACCATTTCAATTTGAAGAGAATGAGGAAATGGAAAGGTGTGATTCCAAGACGGAAGTGTACTTGCGCGGTTTCGGAGATAAACGTGATGAAAAATTTGTGAAGCTTTCAGCTTGGAGAGTTGAGCTCGAAGGTGATCAACCGAGAGATCTTTGTGTTGAGCAAGGGAAATTGGATAAAACTATTGAAGCCAAGGAAAATCCATGCAAAAAAAGTTTTTGGATCAATATTGGTTACGAGTGCAAATGCTACACTTCGCTCGGAATCACCCTCAAGAATTGAGCAATAATTACGATTGCCTTTGGAATCACCTTCATGAAGTTTTTAGGTATTACAGTCGTCGAACTTATGTTGTTCATTTGCTTGTGTTTTGCATCTCGTATATGATTGAGAGGTCATCACGTGGATGGTGTTTTGTAGCAAGTTTGGCATCAAACCTACGATGTCCGATTTGAGGAAACATGATAGCTTGATCAAGTTATTTGCAAAGAGAGATCCAATTTTGATGAAGTCAAAGGTATGAGCTATGGAGTTTCTATGCTATTAAATACATTTGCGTGTGCAACTACGTGTTGTTTTGTGTAGAAGATTGGTGTGGCTACCTTTTAGTTTGAATGATGTCTCCATTAAGATGCTACAACGCCAACTACATCTTATGGACGAACTCGAGTTTTAATTGATGAGTTTTAATTGTAGCCAAGGATGATGTCAACATGGTTGGATGTTGGGTTGGTTTAGCAGTTGGGCTCGAATCATAAGCACATTAGAAAGTTATCTTAGTTTGGCTTCACTCATTAGACAACCGAGCTAAAAACTTGGTAAGACATATCTCAAATAATCAACGTGAGCTAGCTTGTTAAGCTTGTGAGGTTGGAGCATACAACTATTCAAGCATTATATTCTAGCAAGATGAAATATTTTCGCACAAAATAGGAAACCACAAGGGGTAGACTTAAAAAAGTAGTTGAGAATGTAGCATAATTTAAAATTCTTGCCATATAGAGCATGGTCTAGCAATGTAACCGTGCTTGCAAATGTGAAACCCTTGCGGTAGTTTTTTCTAGTTGTGCATTGAATGCATATTTTTACTATCTTCACTAGATGAAAAACTCATTTATATGTTCTTGATAAGCTTGAGTGAAATCTTGGGGCTGTCATCTAAAGTGGCATCCCACTACTTCAACTTTTATATTTCCTAATGCCATACCTTCTATCATCATGGTTGTGCTACCATTTTTTGGTACGCCACAATTGGTGACTTTGGTGGCTCCCTACATGCCATAAATATGACAAATAAGTTCTTTTTGTGGTATATGATGGAATGACCCTTTTTATTTTTATGAATTTTGGAGTATTTTGAATTTAGGGTAGGATAAGGGTTAATCAAAATATTTTAGGCTTAGTAGTTCTATAATGGGGTACATAAAAGTGCATTCAATGCTTTTGTGCATGAGGAGGAAGATGTAAAAATTCATGGTCAAGTGGTACAATAGGAAGGCACTTTTTGCTACTTGGGATCGATTTTGCAAAAGGACGGTGATATCAATGAGAATGTTAGCAATAGAATTAAAGACGAAAAGTTCAAGCGTCGTCAAGCTTCTAGTGTATTGTATAATAGTATGATGGCACAAAATCCATAAAATGGATTTATTGCCACAAGAAGCGATCATCTTTGGAACGGAGTCATGAGATTTAGAGAGAGATTGGCACCATTGACGAGAAACTTATGTAAATTTGTTTAAAATAGTTTGGGCATATCCAACAAAGGTCACAAGAGGTACTATTAGGTAACTAGATAATAAGATGCCCTACGTGTGAATATATGGGCACACGAGACTAAAGTTGATCTCCTAGAGGAGTTCATGAAGAATTGAAATTTCAGTAAGGAGTTTGTTCGGATAGGATAATTTGAAAAATAGCAATACATGTTTGTGAAATTTAATTTTTTGTTCCAGTGCTTTTTAACCTTATCGTTTTAGTTTAGTTTTGGGAGCCATACATTGAAGCTCTAGGAGACGGTTATTGAGCATCGCCTAAGAAGAGTGACAAGTCCGACGCAAAACCGGTTTGGGTTCATGTCTCGAAGGTCAACCATGGAGGTGATTTTTGTAATACAACAACCGATGGAGAGATATAGGGAGCAGGAAAAAGACTTGCACATCGTCTTTATTGATCTCCGGAAGGCATATGAAAAAGTATCAAGAAATGCCACATGGTGGGCCTTGGAGAAGCACAAAGTCCAAATTAAGTACATTATCCTCATCAATGATATGTACAAGGATGCCATGACGTGTGTTAGGACGTGTGATGGCGACACTAGTGACTTTTCGATGAAAATAGGACTACACCAAGGGTCAACATCGAGCCCTTATTTATTTACTTTGGTGATGGATGAGGTCACCGGGAAAATACAATGTGATATCCCTTGGTGTATGCTCTTTGCTCACGATGTGGTTTTAGTTGATGACGGTAGGGTCGGGGTAATAGGAAGTTGGAGCCGTGGTGACACACGTTAGAGTCGAAGGGTTTCGACTTAGTAGGACCAAGATCGAGTACATGATGTGTGAGTTTAGCACGACTAGGCATGATGGGAAAGTTGTGGCCAAGAAGGATACCTTTCGGTATTTAGGATTGATGTTACAAAGGGCCGGTGACATTCATGAAGATGTTACACATAGAATTTTAGTTGGTTGGTTAAAATGGCGTCAAACTTATTGTGTCCTCTGTGACGAGAGTGCCACAAAAGCTAAAAGGTAAATTCTATAGGAGGGGATTCGCCCAGCGATGTTATATGGTGCTAAGTGTTGGCCTACAAAAAGGCGACACATTCAGCAGATTGAGCGTAGCGAGAGATGCGTATGTTGCATTGGGTTTGCGGGCATACATGAAGGGATTGAGTGCGGAATGATGATATCATGGAAAAGCTGGAGTGGCACCAATAGTGGAGAAATTGGTTCAACATCGTTGAGATGGTTCAAACATGTTCAACGGAGGCCTTCGGAGGCGCCGGTGTGTAATGGGGTTCTAAAGCGATATGATAATGTGAAGAGAGGTAGAGGTTGACCTAACCTGACTTGGGACGAGTCGGTTAAGAGGGGCGTGAAGGACTGGAATATCTCTAAGGAACAAGTTATGGATAGGAGCGCTTGGGGACTAGCAATAGACGTGCTTGAACCGTGACCTTTTTCTTTGTTCTTGCTTACTCTTAACTCGACCTTTTATCTTGTGTTCCTTTTGGATCTCTCCTTTTTGTGTTTCCTATGAGTTTCATCTCTAGCCTACTCTTAACTCGACCTTTTATCTTGTGTTCCTTTTGGATCTCTCCTTTTTGTGTTTCCTATGAGTTTCATCTCTAGCCTACCCTAACTTGCTTGGGAAAAAGGCCCTACTGTTGTTGTTGTTGTTTAGTTTAGTTCATTTCCTTAGATATTTTTTCTTTTCTTTAGAATATTTTGAATTATATGGCAAATAGTTTTATTTGATGGTTAGATTCATGTGATTTGACTTTGATGCATGCAGATTCTACAAAAGTTTGAAAATGGATGCTTGATAACCCAGAAGGTACATAATAATGTTTCTCTTAATTCTATATAATATGCTTGCAATACAAACTAAATTAACCTTGTTTCCAGTGTCTTATGTGGTCCATGTGTTCTTGTTTACAAAATAACTCTAACGGTTGGGGAAAGACCATGGATTTTGTATTAAGAATCCTAGCCTCACAATCGCCCCATTTCCACAACTCCCTAGTTAGGTTGCACCATTGCCTAAGACAATGACCACTGCCACAACCCTTGGCTAGGCTGTGCACTGTTAGTCTGTTACTAGTCTGTTACGTAGGCCGACGACCACTACTAGTGGGTCCGATGGCGACTGTTACCACAAGGACCGGGTACCAGTGAGGAGGCACAACAAAGGGAAAAAGTTGATCCCCCACTACTAGGCTTTACGGCCACATTACAAGCACATTTGCCATGTGTTCCTATTTCTTCATATGCTAACCATCAACGTGATTACATTACAATTTCAACTTGAAAGATACAACCAAACAACTTGATTGGTCCGATTATCAAGTCACTATCTGATTTTCCCCCTCTTGATCACACAAGTCTTCTTAGCCAAAGAAACAACAAGACTATTTGAGGACAGGCCCCGACGCCATCCCACCGGTGCCAAGAGACATGGGTTCGAGCAGCCTCTCCGCATGCAGGGGTAAGGCTAGCCCGGGAATGAATTCCTCCTCTAGGCCCCACATCATGTGGGAGGTTCAGCACTAGGGCCTGTCCTTTTAAGCCCTTTTTCGCTTCAACCTATATCCATAATGATGTTACATATCAGTAACCACAATTTAAGTCATGTTAGGACATCCTTGAATCCTACCATGCCAATTATTATACAACCTCATGATTGGTGCTATGACTAGAAAAGAAATATCAACTAACAAACTTGTTAGGTTCAATAAAATGGTCAGAATAACTTGCAAAGGAATTAAGTAGTCATATTCCTTTATGATAGTTCCTAACATTGCCTTAACGGCCCACGGACAAGTAAATAGAAATAAAAGAATAAAGGACAAAATCTTGATATTCCGTGTTGAACCCTGTCAACAGCTAGGAAAGTTGTATAAATACTTTTCTCCAGCACATGTGTTTCTCCCTGTTGCCAAATGATTAGAAAACAAGAACATGACTTATGATGCGGTTCTGTTGATATTGGCATGTCAGTTAAAAGTGTTAGAATCGTAATATTTGTTTCTATCATTGCACTTACAAGATGTTAGTGCAATTATTGTTTAGGTGGTTATTATGTTCTTTTAAATAAAAATTCTGTCATTTCATTATTTTTACGTATCATGTAAATTGGCCCATTTTTTAAGGCCATAGGTACCCAAGAACAATTTGTTGTTGATTACAAGAAAGGGTATATAAGTAATGGTGACAACGACAATGTGGAGGAGAGTGATGATGATAATGATGATAGTTGCGACGAAGAATACAACAAGGATGATGATGATAGTAATGATGGTCATTCTGATGACGATGATGGAGCAGATCCAATATGTGCTATATGCGATGATGGTGGAAAATTGCTCAGGTAGGTTTACCCTTGCTTCTTCTGAACTTAAACATGGAAAGGCAAGTTCTAACTTATATACCTTTTGTTGAGTTTGCATAATTCATATGTTTTCTCTACTTCATGTTTGAGCTTGGTTATTCTTCATACCTTACAATGAGATGATCAACAATGTGAATGGGGCTACCCAAAACATCTTTTTCTTAAAAAAAAAAAACCACTAGATCCTATGAAGAAAGAATTTGAAGTTGTCAACACAATAAGGAACAAAAAAGGAGAAAAAAATAAGTGTTGGGGTAAATTACATATATCAACTTTCATATATGGACTATCCTAAATCTCTATTTGTTGCCTCTTATCTTCAGGCTGACCTTGAAGTAATCACCTAGCTTTTGAGTATGCTTACAACATTTTTTTTCACTTTGTTATCTATATATCTTGCATAAGCACACCCACTAAGAGCAATTAAATACTATTTTTCTACATTAAGTCAGATCATCACTAAAACTACATCCATCTAATTTGCATAATCTACCAGTCTTTTCCATAATAGTACTGCTATCAAAATAATGGTTATAATCCTCATCGATGACAATTAATTGATTTACCATCACTAACTAGAACTCTTCTGCAAACCCAGTCATTGATTGGGCCACTAATTTTATTTTATTTTCTCGAATACGTTTGAGAGTTGTGTATCATTTGCATTAAGAGAGAAGGAACCAGCCCCTGACAAATCAACACCACCTCAGTCCGAGCTGAGCCCGAGGGGTTATTTACATGAAAAGTTGTAGCTGACTTAAACACACACGCGGTAGGACCTGACCAACACACCCGCTAGGCTAAACTTATCTAGCCTATCCTCATGACCTGGGAGTAGAGAACACATGCTTTTGGCCCCTACAAGGCACCAAAGATGGTGTTCTTCATTGAAGGAACGTAGGACCGCCGCAATGCTCGGTCTCGCGTTTTCAAACGCGCATGAATTACTATGTTTCCATAGAACCCATGCTGCCGGGATGATCACAGTGTTCAGTCCTTTCCTCTTCTCCTTGGGTGCTTTCTTGACCGTCTTGCGCACTCCACAAAGGATCTCTTCTCTCCTTGGTGTAGAATCCAGCAGACCAACCGACGCTAAGACTCGAAACCAAAAGTTTCAGGCAAGGACACAAGAGGTAAGTAGGTGCTGCGTCGTCTCATCTTCATGATCATAGAGGGGGCACTTGCTTGGATGGGGGCAGTCCTCTCTTTGCTACCGGTCAGCTCTCCAACACAACACTTGTTCCGGATAGCCAACCAAAGAAGAACTTTGCACTTGGGAGGAGCCCAAGATTTCCACAATCTGCGCCAAGGTTCACAAGTAATCGATCCATTGTAGAAAGCCTTATACGCAGATTTGGAGAAGACACCTGAGTCATCTAGTCTCCAGAAGTGATGATCCTCTTCATTAAGCAAGGCCACCTCCTACAGAGTATCCCAAAGTTGAAAATATTCAAAGAGGCCAATTAAGGACAATCCTGACCTGATATCTTGTGGCCATATGGCACCTTCAAAAGCTTCTGCCACCGTTAGTTCTCACTACAACTTGACCGGGACCACTGCCAACACAAGTGGGGCAAGATCCCCTATTGAACAGCCCAGGATCCAGCAATCACTCCAAAAATAGAGTTGTGCTGCCATTGCCCACATGAGTTTCCGTAGCAATCTTGAACAGGGCCATAGCATTCGGGTGAACTAGCTACTAATTTTGTTAAATATGAGCATCAACGCCTGTAGCCAACAGGTCCCGGGTTTGAGCCGCGGTCTCCCCGCATTGCACAGGCGGGGGTAAGGCCTGCCGCTGATACCCTTCCCCAAACCCCACAGTGTGGGAGCTCTCAGCACTAGGTACGGCCTTTTTTTATGAGCATCAACGCTCACATGCATGCAAAGCGAACCAATTGTTGTCCACTAGAGTCTCGCTCATGGATCTTACTAGTATATATAACCTTCATCTTAGCTGGTTCATCACCATTGCACTGCCAAATAGATAAGTTTCTATTTTGGTAAGCCTAATAGATAGTAGCCACCTTGGTCATGAATTAATAATCAGACTTACTACTAATGTTATGCTACATCCCCTTTGCTAGGAATTGCTTGATAGATGTCTTAGTATATGACTACGAGTATTATTTGTTATCTTGATCAAATAAAAGACTATTTATTTAGCAATTCCATCTCTTCAATGGACAGAACTACACGGAATGTTCTTGAGTGTGTAGGTTGTTTCACATATGTCGTGCAGTTGCAACTTATATTGGCCCTGCTTGTTTCAAATCGGGTTCTTGGAATCCCTAGCTGAAACAAGCATGGCCAATATAAGTTGCGACTGCACGACGTATGTGAAACAACCTTAAAACTCAAGACATTCTGTGTAGTTGATCATCTTTTTGTACGACTGCATGACGTATGGCCAATCTTAGTTGTAGTTGATCATCCTTTTCTTTCTATAGATATGGTCACGAGGAATTATTTACAGTTGACCAAACAAGCTATGTGAAAGTCTCTGGCTGAAGTATAGCATAGCTCGGTCAACATTGTGCCTGGACCAGCATGGCCTAATGATCAGCGAAACCATAGCCCAGTGGACAACGTGGGAATAATTAAACATATATTCTTAAAGTTCTATTTAATATGTTATTAAACGGGCAATCTTTAACAGTGTTTAGATCCTTTCCCTCAAAGCCTCAGGTCGTTGGTTCAAATCCTGTCTTATCCATTTGCTTTGCACTTAGGAGATAAAGTAACCCTAAATGAGATATTAAACGAGTTTTCATGTTCTTATCCATTTGTTATTATTCAATTCATCTCTTACTGTCATTGAGCTGTTGTTTGTGTACAAAGGAATAAAAAGAAATAAAAAGCACATAATACAAAGGAAACCACATGCAACAAGCATACACTATTGTGGTCATTTGTGCTATCCCTATGCTTTTGTTAAACATGAAACCAATCCAACTCATTCCATTGGTAAAAACAGTGTATTGGACAGGTAACGCGAACCTACTCAAGTTTATAAGTCGCTCGAGGCACTTTGCAACGACATGGCTATGCATGAGGTGACAGCAGGAGTTTGTTTCCTTACGGTATGTCTAATTGTGTACTTGTCACATTGATTTGATGCAGTTGTAAGGGTCAATGCAAGAGGGCCTTCCACGCAACAAAGAAACATGGTCGAAGATCTAAATGCATAACTCTTGGTTATACTTCTGCACAACGGAAGGTAGTCTTCCAACCATTTGCGTCATTATTGCTCGAGCTTTACAATTTTCGGGTTGAATTGTGACATGCTAATTTTAAATATTATACAGAAAATTGGTACATTTATATGCAAGAACTGTGAATATGAGCAACATTGGTGTTTCAAATGTGGAGAACTTGATCCATCCAGTGAGGCAAATGCTAAGGTGTGATTATGATATATGAGAAGATTACTAGCTCACTATTTTATTTCTATTTTGGTTTTAATTTCAAGACATCATTGGTTTCCTGCCTGAGAATGCTGGTTGGTGCAGGAACAAAATTTGATAGCAAACTCATCGAATGCTGATTATTAATAGTTTTATTTGCTTTGCACATCTTGCTACTCATCTGCAGTGTATATTATATTAGGTGTTTCGATGTAATATGGCTTCTTGTGGACACTTCTACCATCCTAAGTGCATTGCAAAATTACTAGAGCCTGATGACACAATAAGTGTATTGGAGAAAGAGATTACAACTGGGATGCCATTTACATGCCCTGTGCATTGGTGCTTCAAATGTAAACAGATGGAGGACAGAACCAAAAATGCATTTCATCTTGCAGTGTGTAGACTTTGTCCAAGGTCATATCACAGAACTTGTCTACCCAGGTGATTTCTGATATTAAGATTTGTTGCTTTTAGGTGTAAGATTGGTTGCTTTTATTTCTCTAGTTTGTAATGGTTTTATCATGACATCTATAAATTTTTAGGGGAATTTCATTGTTCAAAATGAAGCAGAAAAGAGTAGAACATGGTGCCACAACATGGGAGAGTCGTCGTATAAATTTTTTCTATTGCCTGTAAGTTGATTATTGATTTGTTTCACAAAGTTTCTGTTGCTCTCTGCTCACGAAGTAACTTCTCATCAGTTCTTGCAGTGATCATATGGATAAGGCTACAATAAAAGCTCGTCGAGACCGTGTGAAATTCCCACCTTTTCCAGAAACAAGTGAAACAAGTAATCATGCTAACAAGAAAGTCAAATTGACTGGCAAAAGGAAAAGCAATGCGGATGAACTCTTAACGAGACCAACAGAGTTGTCAAAGAAGTTGCAAAGAAGGAAAAGAGAGCACATACAAAGTGTTTCTACAGATAGCTCATCAAGTCAGATTCCACTAGAACATGTTTGTGCAACACCCGAACAGACTGTGGAAGCTGCCTGTACAACCAAGTGCTTGAACGAGGATATGCAATTTCAACCAAGTTGTATCAAGGCTACTGCTGATTTGAGCAGTCTACGAACTGTGGAAGGGCAAGAAAAGCAATGTGTCACATTATTTGCTGATGAAGAAACCCAGATAAGGACACTTGATGTCCTAGGTAGTGACGTTGACAAAAGGTGATACAAAATTCTATTCTATCCTCATTGAAGTTAATACCAACATTAACGAACTGTTTGCTTTGCCTTTTGCATTTCACTGCCATTAATCATTTTGTAGTGGCATAGCTCATGGCACAAAATGCTGCAACAGTCCGACACATGTGACGTTGATATTTTGGTTATCCGTTTCAGGATAATAATTCCAGCAGAAAAAGAAATATCCTCAGGGTTGCCGCATGAAGTTTCTAGGAAGTCTATTATGCCCTCAAGTAGGAGCAGTTTTTATCATTCAATGCAGGTACTTGAAAACTAAGACATTTATCCATCATCCACTTAGCCCAATGATCAATAATTAGTAACACGGTTCTGCATTTCAATCAGGAGCTTGTGTATTTACTTGTGCTCTATTAATACTCTATGGCTGATTTTTTTTGGTAGTAAAACATTTTGGTAAGAGAAAAGTCCTATTTACCTTCCTCAACTACACAAGGTAGTGTGATTTCATCCCCCACACCACAACCATTGCCAAGAAGCAGAGCACCACCAGTTTGTCGTTCTTGTCGCGTGACATGCGGTGGCTGTGCGCAGATGGTGGGATGCCCATCGTCGTACAACTGCATGAGGTGGTGCAAGGTCGTAGGGGGACTCTTTCTCGGCTCCCTCATCCCCTGTGCGCTTTTCAATATCCTTCAGTTCTACATCAAGCGCAACTACCTGTCCGCACGCCCTGATCCTCAAACTCCATCGCTAACTCCACTACGTCCTTGATTCACCGGTTCTCGCCTAGGGCCTCCTAACCCCTTGTTCCGCGCTCTCGGCGCTATCCACCGGCGTCAATGTCATCGTTCTGAGGTCGGGGAGCTCATCGGTTGGAGGTGGAGGGAGGCACCAACCATGAAGGTGGTGGAGTGGGAGGTGATCAAGGGCCCCACCATCTAATGATAGAGAAGAAGGGAGAAAAGAGAATTAAGGACGACATGACTCTTAACTTGTGGGATCCACTATACCACGTCTGCCAAACCATTATCAATAGCACCCAGGGAGTATAAACACCCGCAAATCAGAAGAAATCCTAGTGGAAAGCATTTGCAGGGATGTATAGGACCTTTTCTGCGCATCTCTCCTGCGTGTTCGAGAAAAAATACCCCCTCTAGTCGAGGGAGGTAAATTGGACTTTTCTCTTTTGTCAAATAGGCACTCAAAACCATTTAATGAAGCAAAACAAGTCTTTACATTATTGGTCTAAAGGCAACATCTATGACCGAGCACACAAACATGGGGCATCCAAGCAGTCCACACCAGATGCCTAGCCATTCTTTTATTATTATCAATATCTTTTTTGTAGCTGCATTATTGTGAGTATACACTGGCAAACAAAAAAAATCCCAGTGGGAGGCATGCAGTTTTTCATTTTGTTAGAGTTCTTACATGACCTTTCTACTCCGTACCAAATAAGTAACTAACCTACAGTTATAGTTAGAGCGGCTGTTTGATCTGTAAATATTACCTATATTTTCCTCGAGATAGAGAATCTTCACTTCCTCTTGAATATGTTGACAACTTGAGTATACACCCCTGCAAATCAGAAAAAATCCTAGTGGAAAGAAAAACATGACCTTTCTACTCGTACCTGATGAGTCAACTAACCTACAGTTATCATTGGAGCGGCTGTTTTATTTGCAAATATAACCAATATTTTCCTTGGAAGATGGATAATCTTCATTTTCTATTGAATATGATGACATTGTAGCTTTCTGCTATTGTTTTGTTGTTTTCTTTCTTTGCTTTTGTTGTTTTTGTTGTGCCTTTGCACTTCTACCAGCCTTTTGCTGGGGATGCGAATGGTAAAAGTGAGAATGGCAAGCATGCATTTCCATTACCTTTTCATTTATTGAGTTGCCCTGACATGTGGCAGGAGAACATGGAGACAGCTGGAAACAATAGTGACCACAGAATATTATCAGATGATAAAGATGACAATGGATGTGAGAAAACATCAGATCATTATTCAGTTATAGAAGTAGAACATGACCAGGACAGGGACACCTCAGATGAAAATAACGAGCCGAATGATAAAAATAATGACCAAGTCAGAGACATTGAAAAGAGCAATAGTAGCACACAATCAGGAAACGAGAAAGTCATGGACTGGGCAGAAATTGCAAAAGCACATGAGCCACCATCTCAACCTGCACAAGAGATAATCAGGATGGAAAGCCCAATATATGCAGGTAACTCTGAACGAGATTCAAGATCAAATGTAGAGAAGATTGTCATAACTGATCGTTGTAAGTCTGGTCTGGACGATGGCTTGGTATGGCCTGATCCTTCTCATGACCACTGTTCAAAAAAGCAAGTACATGATGTGCATGCTGATAATGTCATGAGTATTACAGACAGAATGGATACTCGACAAGAATTTGGGTGTCATGAAAATCTTGAAGGTAACAAAACTTATGCATCCCTGAAGGAGCAAAATAGTACTCACCGCAATGATAACGGGATGGGCATGGTGAGAGAGAGAAGGGAAAACAATGATGGTAAGAAGGTGGAGTTAGATACAAACATGGAAGATGTAATAACTATTCATCCACAGGTCTCAAGAAGTAACCAGTGTCTTCAGTGTAATGATGAGAATAGAGCTGCAGAGATTTCTGAAGATGAATACAGAGGGATGATATTAACAAATAGAAGAGAAGAGTTATTGGGACATAATTTGAGTTACGCTTTAGATAACTCACCCTCAGGAATAAATGGATCGGAGAGATCAAGAAACGATTCCCTGGAATGGCAACAGAGTTACTATCATGACAGGTATCCTATAAATAAGTACCAACATGGATATGAAAAAGGGGACCCTGTTGAATGTTCCTGCATCGATTATTTTAGCTGTAGGAAGTATTGTCCCCTACTGGGTGAGCACGGTATTATCAAGTATGGTGGATACCATGCAATGGAAATTAATCCTGCTATCAGGTTTTCTCTTCAAGACAACATCAATACTTCATTTGGACATTGCATAGATGTCTTGACAGGAGGTTGTGTATGGTGGGCATAATAGCATGTATGGAATGAGTTCAGTGGGATTCTGTGGGGGTACAGTGGGGGTACCTGTGCCCCTCCTACCAGCTGGAACATGCCTGAGTAGACCAAGGGGAGCATGAAGAAATAAAAAGTAGATGCCTCCATCTGCCACTATGCACATGTTGAGCAATCAAGGAAGATGCTGGATGCTTGCTTCTGTTTTTCTGTAGCAGAACTTACAACTAAGATAAGCCCTTCGTATGATATAATGAAGCTATGCAAGGACTATCTGAGTAGTAACTCATGTAGTTCAACTGTAGTGTACGATTGAGGGTGTGGAAATTCTATAGTTGTGAGGGTATATTTATGTTGTAATCTTATTTCTCTTTAAAAATGTATAACCTTGGCCTTGCTAGAACAAGTTATGCATTGTCGGGGACATTTCATAAATGCAGTCATTATCAAAAAAAAAGTAGTAGATACTTACTGGGGAGATTTTTGGTATTTTAGCCACCAAACCGGTGGGCTTCGGTAAAATGACCACCCAACATTGGGCTTCTGTAAAATGACCATAAATCCAATGCTAGCTCAGTTAAAATAACCATACCTGCTATATTAGATTATTTTGAATTAACTGAATCTATTTAGCCACGGGAAAAGACGATCCTACCTTGTGCCTTTAACACAACCTCCCAACATGCTTTTTTTTGCTCCCAGACCACAGGAAGGCGCCTGTTCATCGCCAGGACCTCCTGTTCGCGTTCAGGCGTGCCTTTTTGCACTCTAATCAGCCGTGAAGCTCAAATGAGCTACATAGCACAAAAAAATATTACATGCACTAGTTTAATTATTTGAAAATTTACATGCACATCAAGGGAGAAAAATAAACAAGATCTGACAACAATAACCAACAACCATTCATATGGCATCAAACTAACATGCATTCACTTGGTTCCAACATCCATACAAATTAATACACTTGGTTGCAACATTAATACACTTGGTTCAAAAACAACAGTTGAAACAAAAGTGTCTCCAACATACATGAAATAGGTTCAAAGAACACATTTCAGACAACATTTCAGCATTTCAGACAGCATTAAGGTTTTTCTTTGGACTCAATTTTCGAGTAGGCCTCCTTTCTGGTCGACCATGCACATGCCAAGTACAATCCTCGGCGCCCATACAATACCCATCATATCTGGTTTTAGTTGTTTTTGCTACATGCAACTCAAATTCCTCGTTCATTGCATATTGCCTTACGGCAAGCCTAAACTTTTCCATCGAGGGAAACAATGACCCTAGCTTGAATTCTGGATTATCTAAATCGTAGTCAATATTCCTCTCATTTGGTATTTTATCATCCACGGGAATGGCTGCACCATCATCATCAATATCTATATGTGGAACTATAGGAACAGCCACCCTACTAGTCTTTACCCTCTCATCATCAGCTTTCAAGCCCAACAAATCATACAAATGATCATCACTAGCAACCTGCAATCTCCCTTCCTCATCAAGATTTTCAATAATTTGTAACGCATCCCAGTCAACTACAAAACCAACCTCATCACAATTGAGAGTTGTTTCAACATTTGATCCATAGTCAATGCAAGCCTGCATTATACAAATAAATGGCCGCATTATACAAAATCTTAGACATTCTATATTCATTCAAATTATTAAAAAAAATCATACCTATCCGGAGAGGGCAGTGCCAGCAGTGGCGGCGCGCCTGCCTGGGGCAGCGCCAGCAGCGCCGCCGCGCCTGCCTCGGGTGGCCCGAGCGGCGGCTCGGGTGGCCGAGCTGCGCCGCCGCGCCTGCATCGGGTGGCCCGAGCAGCGGCTTGGGCGGCCATAGCTGCGCCGCCGCGTCCGCCTCGGGCGGCCCGAGCAGGGCCGACGCGCCTGCCGCCGGCGCGTGGATCTCGGCCGCCGTGACGAGGGGAGGCTCGCCGGGAGGGCGGTCGAGGCTGGCCATGAGCGCCGGCGGGCGCGGGGCTCGGAGGCGGGCCGGACCGAGGTCGGGCGGCGGCGCGTCGAGGGAGGCTCGCCGGGAGGGCTGTCGGGACTGGCCATGAGCGCCGGTGGGTTGGGGCTGGCCATTTTCTCGCTCGAGCGCTCGATTCGATCCGAAGAATGAGTGAAGGGTAGTTTCGGTAGTTTATGTGGCGAAATATGAAAAAAAGATTACGAAAGCTGTAAAAATTGTTTGTGGTCATTCCACCGGTGAGCATATTAGATTTGTGGTCATTTTACAGAAGACCAATGTTGGGTGGTCATTTTACCGAAGCCCACCGGTTTGGTGGCCAAAATACCAAACCGGTGGGACTTGTATGGAAAGGGTTCGTAGACCCTTTTGCTATGATTATACGCGACATTCATGATGTTCGTAGACCCTTTTGCAAGTAATGCGTATGTCTACGGTTTGGGAAAAAGATATTTATGGACCTTGATGCCTCATAACCATATAACTAATGAGAAATTCATAACGTGACCTTTCCTTCTAGTTGCATAGCAACTCGGCCCGGCAAACTCAACGAACAGACCTACCAAAATTTAACCAGCTGTTTGTGTTGTTATTATCTTTCTGTTCATCATTTCACATCTCTCCCAGTTTCCCTTCAGGTTATTATCTTCTACAAGTTCCAAAGTAACCTCAGATTACTGAAAGGTCTTATTAGTAGATCATTCTGGAGGAGACATGGAAGTTGCTTGAGACTAAATTCAGGATGGGATGCAGCGAGAGGACGGGAATGCAGTAATCAGAGATGTTCGATAACATCTTTCAAGCAACCTTTAGCACAGGCAGGGTGTGAACCTGGACGTGTGCTCCGATGTTGGTGGATGCATGGGCAGCAGGCACAAACTAGAATACTAAAAGGGTATTCTGACTGTATCACCTCACCTCTCGATGTGCTCATTTTAACGAAGTTCACCCTCATTGTCGTATCTGGCTGTCGCGCATTACCAAACTTAGCTGCTCAAACTATTTGTGATATCTTCAGAAGAAAAAACTATGCATTGTGATCTACTTCCACTTCTACTACGGTTTTGGTCTCAGAACCAGAGTTGGCAAGACAGATGTCAGTTTTGGTCTCATCTCACATATGAGTATAACTCTCCATTATTTGTCAGCAACAATTTTTCCCCCTCAAAAATGTAGGCACGCTTCATCATTATATTCAAAAGGGATAAGAACCTAGTTACAACGTACACCGCACCCCAGTCACTGCTAGATTTACATTCGTGCCGATAAACCAACTGAAAAAACACGACCCAGTTGTGCTACAATCTCGTGTTTCTGGCTGATGGGCAGTAAACAAGGAAATCTCTGGAGGCTGGAGGCTCGAGCCCCTGTTAGGATTAAAGCTTACTACTCCCTTACTAAATTGTTGTCGCTGTTGATTTTTTTTATTATGTTTGAATATTTGTCTTATTCATAAAAAGTTTAAGAAATATCATACATTTCGTTGGAATGTGTTTTATCCCTGAAGAAACTTGAAATATAGCATATAATTTTTTGTATTTGAACAATTTTTTTGAATAAGACAAATAGTTAAATGTCACGAAAAAATTCAATGACAACAGCAATTTAGTAAAGGAGGGAGTACATGATACAAGCTATCTCATTGAATAAGTATTTTTGTGGTGTCATCATATCCAAAGTAAGTCAACGAGAAAGTTAAGCCCCATTTCGTACGTACCGATCAACCGTTTGCTTCATTTGCTCTTTCCAAAACCATGTATCACAAAAGCGACATCGGTAGGATGTGGAATGTGCATGAAGCCTAACCTGTCTCAGCAAGTTGTATCCAAACTGTTTGCAGATCGCAGCAATTTTTTTACTATTTTCTTTATAAAGGAGCAACCGAAATGCAAACAACGGCATGTCAGGTGTCACTTTTGTGTTTGATCACTCTCTTGTTGTATTGAGCTGCAGTATTAACAGACTTGTGGCAGGACTAGCGACAGTTCCCTATTTGTATGCAAAACCTCTGCCAGTAAAGAACTATTCCATCAGATTGCTATATCAACATCTGAAAAATAATGATTAAGAAAATGAAAAATTTTCATCAACATTTGAAAATATTGCTAATAAAAAGTGAAATTTTGGGTCAACATTTGAAAATGTTGATAAAAAACAGAAAATGTTGAATTAATAAGAAATGTTGAGTCAACATTTGAATTCTCCGGCTTCAATTTCTATGGCCGGGAGGAGAAGTTGAACCCTTGATATAAACCTTGTGTTAATAAAGGATTCTCCGATGAGTTTGGCCACTAAATTCTATGGCGAGTTGCACCACTAAATTCTCGGATGAGTTGCTAGAAATATTGAGTCAATATGTGAAAAATGTTGAGTAAAGTATGAAATATTGAACCAACATTTGCAAAAATATTGATTAAACACAAAATGTGTAGTCAACATGTGAAATTTTTCAAAAAAATGTTGAAAATAGGAAATGTTGGCCAACATTTGCAAAATATTAAGTCAACATGTAAAACATGTTGAGTAAAATACTTCCTCCATTCTTATATATAAGCATTCCTAAAATATCAAAACAAAAATAGTCAGGAGGGAAGAAGACATATGTACTCCTTATTTTACACTACCTCATTAATTCTCCAACCACCCACCAACCCATCATATTTTGTCTTATCTGTAGGAATGCTTATATAATGGAACAAAATTTGAATCCCTAGAATGCTTACATATAGGAATAGAGGGAGTAAGAAATATTGGACCAACATTTGAAAAAAACTTGAGTCAACATTTGGCAAAAATATCAAGAAAATAATAAATGTTGAGTCAACATGTGAAAAGTTGAGTCAACTTGTGAAAAAAATGTTAAATAGATAGGAAATGTTGAGTCAACATATCAAAATATTGAGTAAAGTAAGAAATGTTGGATCAACATTTACAAGAACGTTGATTAAACACAAATGTGAAGTCAACATTTGAAAAAAATGTTGAATAAATAGGAAATGTTGAGTAAACATTTGAAAATATAGAGTAAAGTAAGAAATATTGGACCAACATTTTCAAATAATGTTTTTAATTAAAACATAAAATATTGAGTCAACATGTGAAAATTGTTCAGTGAGATAAAAATTATTGGACCAACATTTACAAAAATTTAGATCAAAATATGAAATGTTGTACAAACATTTAGAAAATACTGATTAACAAGAATGTTGAGTGAACATAAAATATTGAATATAGTAAAAATTATTGAGTCAACATGTGAAAAATATGAGTAAAATAAAAAATATATGACAAACATTTGTAGGACTATTGATGAAACATAAATATTGAGTCAACATTGAATGTTGAGTGGAATAGAAAATGTTCAAATATTTATCAAACAGATATGTGAAATTTATATGAACACAAAGAAAAGTAAAAAAAAGAAACAATGAAGAGAAAAAGTCAGAAAACAAGATAAAATCACTGACCATCACCTTGCCTTTTTGCTTATGTTTTTTTCTAAGGATCTTTCCCAATTAAAAAGAAAACGCACGCATTCCCTCGTACGTTCAGCCATACGGACTGCGGGCCCCCATGTACGAACTTTCCCCAGATCGACCACCAGAATAAATTGTGACGACGACCGTTTTTTTTTTTTTTTTTTTGAGGCATGTAACGACGACCGTTAGATAGTCTGTCCCGACATACGTGCCTGGTATCTTCGTAAGGAAACTTTCAGCCGTGAATTAACAATTCCACTACAGCCTGTTGGATTTTTGTTGTGACGAAGATCACTCGTGATCGTCACCTGTCACGAGTCACTGTTTTCCTCTTCCTACTGCTGTGTGGTACCAACTGCGAAAGCGCGAGCAGCTGCCCGTGTGCATAATCAGGCCCGTGATCAGATATTTTTCTCTCTATATATTTTTGCTACAGCACGCCAGCCACGCACCCGTTCAAGAATTGTCAGCACGAGCGCCGACGGCCCTGTATTTTTATCGACCACCGCCTGGGTCTTCTTCTCTCGACTTATCCCTCCCCACCGCTGATCTCTATTACACGTAGCAGCAGATTAATTAAAGAAGAACACTGATAGAGCCCTCGTTCAAAAAAGCAGCTAACACTAACAAACAAGTCTAGATCAATTGATCTAAGCTGTGGAAGATGGAATGAGATATCTTACAAGGGAAACGCTCCGACCACGGTTGATGTAAAATAAGAATCATTCACGATCACCGATGTAGAGGAATAAGATGATCAACAACGATGTAGATGAAGTAGATCACCAGCGAGCAGTCACGAAGGCACTTCCCAGAAACCTGATAAGCCCCTACCCCGTGCAAAGACACGAGGAGGGGACGTAGGTTCCAAAGACCTGCTCTCCTGATGCCGAAAGCACGTTGGAGACAGAATGGGTAAGACGAGACGGCAACACAACACGAGTAGGGAGAGATACAAAACTTTTAACTTCGAGGGAGACGTCTAACCCTCTTATGCATACATGGGACCTACATACTTGTGACAATTAATTTGTAATTAAGCATACACTTATCACCATTAAGAGAGAATAAACACTTGCCGTATATATGGTCAGCGTAATTTTCTCCTACATGACAAAAGTTTAGAGTTGTAAAAAGGAACTTGTGGACCCGCCACACACGCAAGGCTCGGATTTTTCTGGACCATTCACATAGGTGTCCTGCCCAACGAGGTGAGGTAAGGTGTGTGTTCTTTCTTCCTCTTCTCTTCACTAGCTTCAATTAAGTGGAGACAATCCAAGTATATAAACGTTATATTCTTCCTCCACCTAGACTAGCAATATGGAACTAAAGTCTACCACCATACCATGCATGTAATGACGGGCCTTTGAAATTTATTTGAATTATTGTTTGGGCCATAGTCGTTGCTGGAGGACAAGTAACCACATCGCCGCCTTCATCAATTTGGGAGTTGCATCTTTTATGGTTGTCTTGTCATATGTTCAATTTCATGCATCATTTCTCTAACCTTCGTTTGAAACTTTGGTTCAAACTTCGTTTCAAAGCACCCATTCTAATTTTGATTTAAAATATTTGTTCAAACTTATTTTAAGCTTTTTTCATCTTTTTTTTTGAAATTTAGTTTCAAACTTTTGATCAAAATGGGAAGAATTCGAATGCTACATCTCACAAAGGAAAAAAATTGTAGAACTTACTGTTCCTAATGGAACCGGGAGCAAAACTAGAATATAATGGACATTTGTTTTTCATTTATTGGTGGCGTAACATCTCAAGCTCTATGCGCGTAGATTAGAAATGTTTGTAACCAAATCTAATCGTAGCCCGTGCTCTCACCATTTTGAAACTCGCCTCGGGGGAGGGGGGTGATGAAAATAGGTTAATTTGGAAATTAGTAGCACAATAAAAACTTGTTCAATGATCCTAAGATATTTTCAGATGATTGACCTTATACGATTATAGGACAAAGTCCAACGAGCTTGATGCGGAGAAACAGATCGACCGACTAAACGGACAAACTAGCACGATTCAAGCTAGGAGCAAGCTACTAGATAAGCAAGGAACCAACAACAAAAGGGGAACAAGCTAGCAAGCAACTTATACAAGTATATCTTGAAAAGAAAGCAGTAAAACCTAGCTAGTTAACAAACAACAAGAACAAGCACACAAGCTAGAGGATAAAACAACATGCAAAGAGAGAAGGAGAGACAAGGTTTTCTTTCAACCCTAAACCTCTTCAAGCCTCCACAAAGGCAAGATTGATGCTCCACTATAAATCTCCACAATGGAGGGGCCAAGAAAAATGTCCCAGGTCTCAACCACAAAATTGGGAGCTCTTGGGTGATGCCTAACCATCTTGGGGACGAATCCCCAAGAGTAACAAACACAAAAGTTACCCGTCTTGAGGGTGAACCAAGTGCTCTTGTTGCAATAGTTTGAAACGAGGGAGTTGTATTCTTCATGATCATTGGTATGGCACCAGTGTTTGTTTTGGTGATTCAAGATAAAATGAAATTGTGAGCTAATGGTTACCCTAGTGTTGTGTTGTAGGTTATAACTCTACGAAAAGTACTCGGTGCTCCCTAAGGTGAATAACTCGGGTGAATAAAACCCTTATCTAGTAACTCTTGTATTTTCTTCTTGAGTTCTACCAACTCATTAACTCGCATTCTATACGGCCTCTTAGATATAGGAGCAGTTCTAGGTACTAGATCAATGATGAATTCAATTTCACGGTCAGGTGGCATACCCGGAAGATCATCTAGGAGCACATCCGGATACCGGCGGACCACACGTATCTTTTCGATAGTTCCTTTAGCTTGATTCAGAACCACTTCCTTGATCATAGGTTTTGCAGCCATATACTCAACCTTGACTCCTTCGCCATTGGTTAGTTGCACCGTTCTCTTTGCATAGAGGATTATTGCATTATACATTTTCAGCCAATTCATTCGAAGAATTATGTCTATTCCCTTGGAACCTAATACTATGAGATTAGATGAGAAGTCTACCCCCCCCTATTGTAAGGTTGACTTTTGGGCATACATGGCAGCTTCTCATTTCTCCTCCACGAGAGCTAATTAGCATGGTATACTTCATAGTAGTTATTGGTAACTTGTACTTTGCAACATAATTTGATGATATAAAGGAATTTAATGCTCTAGAATCAAAGAGAATAGTGCAGGATTTGAGTTTGCTAGAAACATACCAATGACCACGTCTTGATCTTGCTGTGCATCCTCAATTGCGACGTGGTTGTCCTTGTCGCGATTATACTTTTGCTTCCCACAATTACCGTTTGCACCAGCATTGTACCCTTGGTTCTGCCTTTGCGAGTTGTTATTCTTGTTTGGGTACTTCACAGGACATTGGTTCACAAAACGTGTCTCGCTGTCACAGTGATAACAACCTTTACCCCGAGCATTGCCATTTGTACACATGCCCGATTGGATGGGTTAGCAGCATACTTTGGGCGGGGTGCCTGTGGGTTGTGTGGATGTGGAGCTTGCTGGAAGTTTGGGCATGGATCCTGTAAATTGGGGCGTTGCATCTGGTAATTGGGGCATGGAGCTTGCATAGGAGGCCTAAAGGTGTTAGGAGGACGATAGTAGTGGTTAGGCGGGTTGAAGCGGGGCGGGTGTTGCTACCGGATGGCTGTCCCGGAAACACCATTTTTCTCTTGCCTTCCCTTTCAATTTCATTCTTCTTGTTTTCAACCACAATAGCATTGTCCACAAGCTTCTGGAAGTTTGCATAGTCACAATTCAGCAACTACAGCTCGAGATCATTGTGCAACCCTTTCATGAACATATACTTGTTTCATGGCATTAGAACTCACATCCTCTGGGGAGTACTTGGATAACTAAGTGAACCGATTATGGTACTCACTAACAGTCATATTGCCTTGCCTCGACTCACGAAATTCCTGCCAACTCAGCAACATTACCCTGGTGGGTACATAATGAGCACCGTAGGAAGTCTTAAACTCCAGCCACAAGTGATTTCTTTAGCATTGGCATGAGTATTGCAATATGCTTCCCATCAATCCGCGGCTGTTCCGGAAAGTTGATGAGCCACGAAAAGAACCTTCTCACGATCATTGCATTGGGCTATGACGAACTTCTTCTCCACATTGTTGAGCCAGTCTTTAGCATCCATAGAATCCTTGGCCTGAGAGAAGGGAATGGGGCGAGTCCACGTAAAGTCTCCCAACTTATTCTGGGGTGGAGGTGTGGCGGTGGATGTGGTGGAGTGTTGTTGTTATTCTGTAGATTGCTGATAGCTTGCACCATAGCTTGCATGAATTGGGCTTGCATGTTCATCGTCTGCTCAACAACTACGTTGTTATTGTTTATTCTGGCCACTTCTGCTTGAACCTCTCCTGGTGTCAACCATCGGTTGGTGGAACATAGATAGAAGATAGAAATAGAAAAAAATGAATAATTTTGAACCCCAACTAAATGCATCAAGATATGATAACAAAGTATTTTATTAATTCATAATAATTTAAGAGATGTGGTTGTGGACAAGTTTCCGAAGCGGCCCACAGCTCACATCCAACACACCAAACCAATAGAGTTCATTAATCCAAGAATGTAAAATGTTCTAAATGTATTACAATTTTATTTGAGGCATGGGTATCTCCTAAGCACGAGAGGTGGTGTCTCCGGTGGTGGAATTGTCGGGGACGAGTTGGCACTAGCCTCAAGTCATGGAGATATGACAATGTTCGTCTCATCATCGGACCAGTCCCGAGAACCAGGTTCCTCTCGTCCTTGCACGAACATGGGCCCTCGGATAAGCCTCGCTCTCTAGCACCCTCTTCCGCTATGGACCATTCTCCTTCATGAGTGTCTTTATCCTGTTGCTTGTCTCTAATATAGTGGCCTTCAACCTGGCCAACTCAAAGTAGGTCATGGCTGAACCTATAGGAGCAACGATGTACTCATACTGTAGGGGCTCCCTCGTGGGCACTCGGGTGAAGTCGGTGTTAGCAAGTACCTCATGCTTCGTGACACATGCTTGTGACTGCTCTCCAAGCAGCATCGGATTCTGCTTCTTCATGGTAGCCCAGGGAATGGGGCTGAAGTGAGTGCCTTCAACCTTCTCACCATCAAAGATGGTAAGCTCCGTCATCCATTCCTCTCTCGTGGTAGCGTAGCACCTTCTTACTTATGTAAAGAGGTCTACTACTAATCTTGAGCCTCCGCAGCAAGTCCTTCAACATGAGTCCCATATTGCCAGCTACCTCTCCATAGGAACGGAGTTTCTCCGTCTAGCGTGCTGGACGGATGTCAACTCACGTCCTTCTTGATCATTTCCTCCTCCTTCCCTTTCTCGGAGCATGCTGTTCTTCAGGTGCTTCTTCCGGAGCTTGTTGTTCTTCATGTTCTTCTTCTTCTTCCTCTTCAGGAGCTTACAGTTCTTCAGGGTCTTCTTCTTCTTCCCCCTCCACTATATGTTCTGGATCCTCCTGAGAGGGTTCTTGTGGCACCGGCTCGATCGGCACGTACTCCACATTCCGAGGTGCAAGGCAAAGTCTATTGTAGTGTCTAGAGTTCTGTTGCATGCAGTTCGCCTAGTTCTCGCCATCTAAAAGAGAAAAGAAGATAAAAAGGGGATAGAACGAAAAAAAATCCAATAGTACAAGTTTGAAGAGAGATAAAAATAATACGAGGTAAAATATGCTAAAAAGTAAAAATTTTAAAATGAGCAACTGAATAGAGTGGTGAAACATTTGAAATTCATAATATTGAAACAAGGAGAATTTCATTTTTAGTAACAATGGTAAACAAAAGGGTGAATAAGACAAAATTAGGCAAGTGAATAAATAAGACTGAGCAATAGCAAAGAAAAACAACAATATTTAAAATATGACAAGAATTAATTCACAATAAGCAAATAAATGATAAGATGTAAGATATAGTTATGCAGTTAAATAAGTGAAGGATAAACAATAAATGAATAAAATAATAAAGTATACAAGGGAGTTTTCAAAATTAGTTTTTATAGTTTAAAATATATTCCTAGGGTCGTCCATTCTAACTAGGCTTGTGTCATACAGTCGATATGGCTCCGATACTATTTGTCATACATATGGACATATAGGCACCATTAGGCAAATTTTCAAATCACTCATGCTCTCGTAGTGTCCGCGTGGGTTGATTCCAATACCATTCGTAATGACCTATGGTCTAAACCTGACTAGGCCAGCTCACACATTGTGTGAACCTCGCACATCCACTACGTATTTACGTTTTGATCCTAAAGGGTTAATCCAAAGGTTGGTAGTGTTATGGTCCCACTAAACAAATACAGTGGTACAAAATTTTCACTTGGTCATACACACAAGTGCCTATGGACCATTATGACCCTGGATGTTACAACATGTGCATGAATAGGTGGAAATTGTATCCTATCTTGCTACTGCTAGTTTAATATGGGCATACAAAAGCTTTGGATAAGGCCAGTCTCAGTGGAGAGTGTCATCGCATAGTTACCAAGAAGAAATCTTAAGAACCGTGCCGGTGGAGGGTCATGGTGATGACACTCATCTCTCATCCCATGACACTCCCTCTCTTCTCTCTCATGCCATGTCAGTAAATTTAATGCTCATGACACTACCATGACACTCCCATTGAGATTGGCCTAAGGGTCATAAAGATTGATCATGGATAAGAGTCTCGAGTACAGGTTACACATAAGCTTTGGCCTTGTATAGGATCTCGTGCTAGGATGGTGTCCCCCGAAAGATGCAAGTTGAGTTGCTCTTATATTCTTTGTGTTGAAATCACGGAAGGCATCCGCACGACACTTGTTGACATTGCAGAGGCAACAACGACCTCGAGCCTTGCATCATTGACTTGGGATAAATCGAGGCGCCACAATCAGGCGAAAAGGAATCATATTAATAAAGAGATGGATAAGCTAGCGCTTATGGTTATTACTAAAGTTCTGGGATAAAATAAACAAGAAGGTTGCAATGTATAGCATAAGATTTGGCTTTGCAAGGTATCATGCTAGGGTGTTCTCACGAATGCAAGTTGAGCTGCACTTAGATTTTTTGTGTTGAAATCGCAGAAGAAAGGCGGTCGCACGATAGTTCCAGTAGGTTAATATTTGCAGAGGCAACGACGACCTCGAGCCTTGTATCATTGACTTCTGACATATGGAGGCGCCACGATGAGACGAGAAGGAATCCAACGCATTCGGAGATAAAACAAAATTGACAAGAAGGTTGGAAGATTAGCAGTTAAGTTACTAGCAGAGTGGAGTATAAAGAACACGCATTGGTGGTTTCCAAGTAATTACTAGCACCTTTGGAAGGACGCTTCCGAGTACATGTACGCCATCGAAAGTCTTTTTTTTCATGTGTTCCGTTTTAGGACGTGTCTGTATTTTCCTAGCAATTTCTATGTAGCATCATATAATGATCGTACATTATGTTGACTTGGGACACGTTGAGCTGCTCAGGGATAGTTGTAGGACACGAGGTCCGGGGAAGATCTGTGGCGGTGTTAGTGGAGAGCCCTCGCAAATGGTAGACGGTGCCGGAGAAACATAATACCCTTCGGTGCTATTTTATCGGTATGTTGATAGTGCGTGTCCAATTGAGAGATCACAACTAAATATTGTTTCATATCGGAAGCACTTTGTACATCTACATTTTGATAATAAATATCTTGTTAGAAATTTTGTCTGAAAATTTTGATATATCTTTACATGATTTTAAATGTATTTTCATAATACATCATAATATAGTAAACATTTTATTCATAATACTTCAAAATATATAGTAGCATATATGCCCTCCCATATTTCTTTTCATAATTTCACGACTCATCACACAACTTTTACTTGTGTCGAGTGTATACACTTTGATTTCATCCTACCCCTATCAACCTCGACGAAATATTGAGCCACCCTGATCTTGATATTCATGAGGTCAAACTCGATGCTTCGCTGTCAATGGGTGTCACCTACCGTTGAAAAAAATAATTAGCCATAAATACAACACTCTGTCAAAAATGAAATATACGTCGAACCGTCACGCACAATGGAAAAGAGTCGTGTGCCTTCTCTTTGCCATGTGCTTTTTGGCGGGCACACAGCAAAGAGAAGGTGTGTCATGTGCCACTAAAAAAACACATGGCAAAGAGAAGGCACATGGCAAACCAATGCTTTACCATGTGCCACAAGACAGGCACACGACAAATATCATGTATATCGTGTGCCTAAGGGGCTAGCGCATGACAAAGAGATTGTATTTGAAAAAATCAAGCCGCAGCTGCATGCTCGTGCCTTCTCTCTTCACTGGTGCCTCCTCTCCTCTCTCCACACGCCACACCCATGTGCCCTCCATCTCCTCTCTCTCTCCACGCTCATGCCTCCTCTCCTCTCTCTCTCCATGCTGCATGCCCCTCCCTCTCCATTCCGCGGCACCCCTGCTCTAGCTCCAGCCCTTCCCTCCCTGGCCTCCCCTCCCCGCGCCCCGACGCCCCTGCTCCCGCCCCTCCCCGGCTTCCCCTCTCCTCCTCCCTCTGCTCGCCCCTGACCTCCTAAGGTGAGGAGCGGCGGCGGCCATTAGGGTATGGAGCGGCTGCGGTAGGTAGGCAGGCAACTGGGGACTCCAGTGCGCGCTGAGGCGTCTCCTCTTTACGACGGATCTCCGGCAGCGTGCGTAGGTTTTCGTGGCATGAACTAGCGGCAGCGGGATCCGACGGCTCTCGACGGAAACCGGCAACACGCGACGAGATCCGGTAGCATGGGGTGGCGGTGCGTGGATCTCATGTTGCAGATCTCTCTCTCTCTCTCTCTCTCTAGGATGTGGTGGGGGCGATCTCCGGCGGCGGCGAATGTGGTGAGGGTGGTGCGGAGCTCCGGCACCGGCGGATTTCGTGGGGTGGTACGGATCTCCGACGGATGTGGTGGATATCCCTAAAAGCATGAAAAACACTCGACCATAGAAGCCCAAACCATCTTATTCTCTTTCGTGTCTTGGGCACAATTATTGCTCCGCAGCTCCAAAAAATTACCTTGTCATCAAGCTAAACAGCTATGTTTGATCAGCTTCCTTTTTGGTAGATTTATTTCGATATATGTATTATGAGGACTGCTCATCCTTTCACCATGTTACATTAGATACAAACATATTGACTTAGAATTTTATTGGATATGGAAGCTAGATTCCTTTTTAATCCGCACGGGGATCAAACTTCAATGTTTTCGTTAGCTTGTAGTTTGAATTTATGTCTTGTATTTAATGTAGTCCGGCGAAAAATAGTTGCGCCAGTTATCTCAAAATCTTACGACCCAGAAAAAGCCAAATACATGATTCGTGTGATCCCTAATAACAATTTTGATTAGTGTAGCGGCTAATCCAATCAGGAACTGCAGCACTGCTAATCTAGTTCTTTCCATTTTATTTTCAACATATTCTAGCTAAGGAAGCATGGGTCAATTTGTTTTTTTGTTCTTTTTGATGAAACAGGAGGGGAAGCCCCCTACTGGTTATATATTAAAAACAAAGAGTTGCAAAGCAAATTACAAAGTTGAAATCAAAAGAAAAGAAAACGGAATCAACATTAAGAAAGCGAATCTAGCCATAATTGCATTTGTGGTACGTTTCTTGCTTTTGCTCTTTGGATAACCAAGGCAAACTCCATCTTGAAACCTTCTTTGCAATTTTGTAATGTAACTGAAATGTCGTCGAATGTGTTACTTTGTAATGTAACTGAAATGGCGAATGTGTTGCTTTCTATGAGGGGGGCAATAAACGAAATAGTGGAGCGGGGAACAATCCATCAGAACATACAATCTGCAAGAGGAAACGTCCGGTAGCACAGGACAACATCACCAGAGAACGGCAGAGAGACAAGCAGATGACAAACCTTTAGGATGAAGACATGGGCAGCACTGACCTACACTGTATGAGGGTGGCCACGATACTGCAGATCGAATGGGATTGGCAGACATGGTAAAACAGAAGGACCCAACTAATGGGCTACTGCTGGAGCAAGCTACCGGCCTAGGTTCCATGAACCTGCCCAACGGCCACCCTCGCCCCTCCTCTCTTCTTCTTCCAGCGCCTCGCCCGGCGCCGTCACCGTCTGCCTCTCGGCCCCTTCCCCACCCTCCCACAGCTGGCGGCGCCCTCACCACCGCGCCGCCGCACCGCCCGCACACGCCGCCGCCGTCCTTCAACCCCTGCCACCGCTAATCTCTCCGGCTTCTCTCCTTGCTTCCATGTCCGGGGAGATAAATCCCCTAGAAAACCGAACTCCTAACTCAACACTCGGGGTCCTCACCACCACCCGCCTCCACCTCCGGCAGCGGCGCGCCGCATCATCCGCACGCGCGCCTCCGTTCATCTCTCTCTCTCTCTCTCTCTCTCTCTCTCTCTCTCTCTCTCTCTCGGGACGGGAGGAAGACGAAGACGACGGTTTTGTTCACGTGAAGATAAGGTTAGCGTGGAGTTATGTTGGGCTGGGTCATGGTAGCTGGCTTGGTGGACCAGGTTACCACTAGCCAGGTGGAATTTTCCAAAACATAAAGCTAGGAAACCTGAGGTATCTCATTCATTAATTTATATTTCATGAAAAGGATTAGGATATCACATGGAGTGAAATTTGACACATAGAGTATTGACTAGATCATCACTATAGGGAGTTATATATACCAGACAACATAAGAAAAGTGTACAATGTATTGGAAGGATAGTGTTTGAGATAGATAGCCTTTCTTTTTTTGTGCTTAATATCGTACGTTCTTTTATTACTATTTCAATACATTTCAACCACAGATCTGCATTGTCTTGAACTACCACAACGCAAGCAGAAATGTGTAAAACGATTACAAAATGTATAGATCCATTTTTAGTGTCTACCATGAATGTGTAATTATGTGCATATTGCTACATATCATTATAAAAGAATGGAGTCTTTTATTGGATGATCACAACCTGGTACATGCATAAAGAGGTGAAGCAAAGGAAAACATTTTCAAAGGCATAGTACAACAAGAGATGTCATATACAGGTCGGACTCCATTATTTTCTTGATGGTACATCAACTTCTAAGGCTTTGCATCACCGTATCCCTGTCCATAACCGTTGCCAGAACCACTACCACCATTTTGACCACTACTTCTACCACCACCATTACTGTAAACATTAGCATGTGTAAACGGTCCATACATCTGTGATGTGGTGGCTGAACTAGAGCCAGAGCCCATGCCTTGGCCAGCACCGTAGCCACTTGAGCCGTAGTATCCTCCAGCTTCTCCGCCTCCACCGCCACCTCCATTACCACCAGCAGTAGAAGACCCATCATAGCCATCAAAATGCCCGTTTTGACTATTTTGACTAGCGCCAATACCTGAGCCAGACCCACTACCATAAGCAGAGCCGCCATTGTTGCTCTTGCCACCACCTCCACCACCGCCTTCGGCGATTGAATGATGATTACCTTCGCTCACACCGGACCCGGATCCACCTCCAGACCCTGAGCCCCAACCATCCTGATATGCACCACCACTACCCTCTCCTGTACCAGCTCCTTCAGAACTAGCATATCTCACGACCCTTGTAGCATTGCCTAGTCCCATGCTCAGGACGGCAACAAAACAAAGGGCTACTAGTTTAGTGCTTGCCATTCTGCGAGCTTACACGAGTGTAAGATGAGATGAGTATACCAAGCATCAGTTTGCTTGGATATTTATAGTTCTCATCACATGTATATGTATTGGGGATACCCATCTCGTTATCTTAATATATAGCATGCTGGTGGTCCAGAGTTGACAACTTCCATAAGAGATTAATAAACTGAAATTAAATAAGAGCGCTAGAAAATATACAGGGTTAATTTGATTACATGTATACATTCGTGGAACTATTATATTGTTTCCTCCATGTACTTGTTCTTTTTTTCATAAACAAGCGTGCATCATGGTGGTGGTGGAGGCAGACCTAGCACGGCAATAAAGCTTTGATTATGCAGGTAGACGCCCAATACCTACACACACTCTCTTTGTCAATGGGTACCATCTAGCCATTATAGCGAACTAACAAATGTCGATCGTGATTTGATTTTTTTTTCAATCTCCGGGCAGATTGAAAAACTTCTGCTTAGGCGAAAGGGTCCGTGGCCTAGTCGTTACAAGAGCCTTAATAGCACCTCAGGTCCTAGGTTCGACTCTCCATGGGAGCATATTTTCTAGGATATAACGGAATTGTGCTTTGAGTGGTAGGCGATGCTCTAGTGGACACACTAAACCCCTAGGATAAAAAGGATAAAAAGGATTAGGTTTTCACCCGGAGATCCAAGGAGACTTGAGCACTCACACAACATCTCCATGAAGGTACATGGGACCCGAAGGCGTCACTGTTGTCAACCACACGAATTGGGATAGGCTTTTGCCATATGTGCTGCAAACCTCCATCATCATGGAAGAGGTGTAGGCCTCCATCACGGTGGCGCGCAAGGACATAGCCGAAGGACGGTCCTCCGGCCACCATCCGGAGGATCAAAGTCAATCGATGTCGAGTGTCCAAGTGTAGACCAGCATGGACAGCCCAAGCAACGCCACGCCATCACGTAGGGGCTCGTTGATCTCCAAACATTGGCCACCATGATAGGAGTCGCGCCTATCATCTTCTTCGAGTGAGAAGGGAGGGGAGAAAGAGGAGGAGAGGAACCAGGTTGATGGCCCTGCCGCCACCATCCTTGCCGTCGACCGGGTTGTTCCGGCTGTCAAGCTCCGACGGAGGCAGAGGACGGGAGGGAAGGGGGGGGGGGACCTCAGGGTGGGGCGTTGGATCGCCACCCGAGTCGCCCGGAGGGACGGCGCGAGGGCGGCGGCTAGGGTTGACGAAATGCGGGGGCTAATTATTCGCTCATGTCTCTACTAGTACCTGGACACATGTTTTCTTGGTTCTGTTACAGGCCTGAAACATGTTTGAATTATCTCCAAAATTCGAAAACATAACAGAGGTTACTAGTGAAATGGTACACATATCTCCAAAAAAAATTGCGTTTAGCTTGTTGGTGGACACATAAACGAGAGCAAAATTAGTTGATTGTTAACTAGTTTTGCTAATTATTTGAAATATTGTGGACATATTAAACTATGGCATTTCATTTAAAAATGTTAGAAACTTATAGACTTAGTTGATCATGAAATTTGTACAATCGTTACATTTAAACTTGAAACCGTCTACCTGATGTATTTAATTTTCAATGCACATACATGGTCTAATGTTGTCGAAAAGGTCACAACAACTACAAGATGTACCATCATACAGCTTTCTTTTGAGACACGCGCGGAGCGCAACTATATGGTTTGCAGTTGGCACTCTTGCAGTTGGTATAAAGATTCGATGATTGCTCAAAAGTGAAGCTTCGGCGAAAGAATTCAATTGCGCAATCGAGACGCTGCATTTGCACCATATATTGATGTACTGTCTGCACAATGTGCAATGAAAGGTATTAGGCAAAACAAAAGACGAGATCTTCGTGATCTAGCTCAGCAAAGTCAATCGTGGGTGATGAATGACTTGAGAGTTGAGGTCTTTACAGGATTCGTCATTAATTGCACAGGAATCAAAACACCAGCATCCACTGTGATCTAGCTCAGCAAAGTCAACTGTGGGTGATGAATGACTTGAGAGTTGACGTCTTTACTTGATTTATCATTATTAATTGCACAGGAATCAACACACAAGCATCCACGTGCATTATCAACAAGAAAACTGTACTACGCTTTCCTCTTTTTTCACCGTTCGGCATGCCAGCACATGCACCTCGCACATGCATGAACTTGCCAGCACATATTCAACGCATACTACCTACTAAATACTGACTGACTAGGTCGATCGGATGGCGCGCCCGACTGCCCCATATTGGAAAACCTCGTGATTGTAAATGAAAATTATTCACGTCTCTTTGCACCATTCAATACAAGCATGTCCATATGTGCATCTCACAAACCCACTAGTTGCAGCAGTGTCTGCGAAACCGGTATGATCGATTTCATCGGAGTTTCAATAAAACTCCAAAAAAAAATACTTTCCCAAAAGGGGTCCAATTTAGGCAGACAATGTTAGATTGTCCTACTATCGGCTGGTCGCCTTCAATATTGAGACGAGAGAAAAACAAAATATCAAGTTCAAGTAGGGTAAAGAAAAAGGTAAATATAATTGATAAATTGATTTATTGGAATTATATACCCTCAATCGGCCGTTTGTAGGGAAGGCGGCATTGTCTCACCAGAAATCGAGTTTACCTACAAAATTTCAGTCCAAATATAACTTTCGGTTGAGACTCTACAAAAGCCAGATAGAACAGTGCTTTTTAGATTTCTGAAAAATCTTCTAAATACCATAACATCTAAATCCAGAGTCGAAATCGAGCAAATCATGTATGCATTTTGACTTCGATGAGCTCGCACGCATTGATGTTGTCAGACTTGCCATTTCAACACTTTCCAAAACTGATTCATCAAGTCAGTTTTGCCAAATTGTCGCATTTGGTCAACTTTAGTTGTCAACAAAAATGATGGAAGGTTAAGATAGCTTGCCAATTTTTTTACAAAATTAGCAGAAACAAAAGGGGATATTTTATGAAAAATAGCAGATGTATTTACAATATATGCAAATTACAGCAATGTCAGGGTGCCAAACAAATTTATAATGGCTGTTTATAAAAAGAAAAAAGAAATAATAAAATCTAACAAAAACCCAGGGATGCAACTCAAATTTGGCAGGTCATAGGACTATTGTCGCATGGGCTGATGAATCTCTATTTTTATAGTTAGTTAGTTAGGGAAAGTAAAAACATGGTCACCAACGCAATAAACAGTTAGAAATCCCTATGTACCAGAAAATATAGAGAAATTCCCCATTCATCACTGCCGAAGTCATTTTACTTTCTGGTATCCTGGATTAATTATGAACTAGGCCCCATCTAGCAAGATGATATATGTATGTGCTTTATAATCCTAGAAGAAATGAGCCTTCCGCGAATTATTTCGTTTGGTGCTTTTGCATGGTATGAGCATGACTGAGTGTTTTTTTAGGGCAGAGCGCGAGCGAGTAGATGCTAGCGCTAAGAGCATCTCCCACGCTACTTGTAAATCAGGTCCCTACATTTTTATTTATTCGCTCCTATGTTTTCTACCTAAATTTTATTCTCAACACCAGCAATTAATACTACCCAAAAGCATGGGAATGGGCAGGCTGGAGAAATCACACCGGGCTACACACGAAGGCAGGGTCAAGCAAATGCACCATTTATCACGCATGGCGGCACTTAGTAACTAAGTAACTGGGGGCGAAGGTAGTATATTCATCTGGTATGGCTAAATATTCATCGTATAAAAATAGGCGTCAAAGATGAAATTCTATCTTAAAATTAGACAGTCTAACTGTTTTCATAGAAATATTTGCAATATCTGTTGAGTAATCTTTTACGGAAGCAAAAACATCTCGCAAGATGAGTTCCGATACGTTTGTGATCAGATTTCACAGTAATTCAATTTTTTTTGGTAACATGGCCTCGTTTGTAATATTCGCCTGTATGACATGAAATTTATCGTGCTTAGACCCTGGGCCTGAAATTTAATAGGTTCTACGTAGAAGTACATCAAATGATCTATATTTGACAAAATTTCAGCATCCATAGCCTTGTATCCATTTGTTTCGTTGATATTTGCATATAAGTAGTTGCTTGAAGACACTGTCGTTTGTGATAATTCAAAGTTAGCCGGTATAGGAAGAATTTACGTCATCCCAAGAATCAGTGAGACAGCATCAATATACAATAATGGAGCCTTTTATTTATGTCATAATTATTGGATATACACTCATAAGCGGAATAAAAGGGAAAACAAATTCAGAGACAGCGACAACGACCGACATCATATATAGCTTTGGGCTCCATCCCATCGAAACCTGAAATTCTACGGGCCCATATTGCCGTACCCTGATCCATGACCTTCGCCGCTACCATTACCACTATTTTGGCTACTACCTTGACCCCTACCGTTGCCATAAGACTTAGTATCTGAAAATGGCCGACTAAACATACCAGCGCCAGAGCCACTGGAGCCGCCGCCGTTACCAATGCCGGAACCTTGGCCGCTAGAGCCATAGCCCTGGTCGGCTTGTCCTCCACCACCACCAACTCCTCTACCACCAGCACTAGTTGGCGAGCCACCAAAAGGGCCGTACTGAGCGGAGCCTGAACCTAGGCCAGATCCACTTGCATAAGCAGAGCCACCGTAGTAGCTTCTGCTGCTGCTGCTACCTTCGGCCATAGAAGTCGCATGAGTATTACCTCCTCCAGTGCTCTCACCGGACCCGGCTCCACTTCCAGACCCGGAGCCAGCACCACCCCCATATGCTCCGCCACTGCCCTCTCCCGTACCGGTTCCACCGGCACTAGTGAACCTTACAACCCTTGCAGCATTAGCTAATCCCGCGTATAGGAGGACAATCAAACTAAGGGCTGCTAGTAGCCTACTACCGACCATTGTGTGAGATCACTGGTGTACGTGTTGTATGAGATGAATGCTGAGCACAAACCTTGCTTGCGTATTTGTAGTGCTCGTGGCCAAGCATTGGTTTTTACCTTAATTAGTAGCACGTTGGTTGTGGTGAAGAGTTGACAACTTCCCTCTAGGATGTCAAGTGGGGATTATATTATATATTAAGAGCAATGAAAATAGTGTTTATTTGACTATCAAGTAAGCAATATTTTCTATTAATTGCTACTTGTACTTGATCACCCTGCGGTATTCAGATCCATCACGAAGAAAGAACCTTCAATAAAAAAAAGTTGATCCTCACGACGGATTATAGACCAGGATTATAGACCAGTCTGGATAACCGAACACTCATCAAGCAAGGAAGTATAACAAAACGATGTAGTGCCTCTTTTTAATTTTTATGCAGGGGGAAAACTTCCATCCGGCGTGGGAAGCAAATTAATTGTACAAATGAGTTTATACCGATTCGGATCTCACGAAGTATAAAACACATCGTCTAGCTAGTTTTAGGTGGGACTGTCAATGAGTAGGATTAATCCCACCTAGTATTTATCCACAATAACAAAGACGAGTTTATCTAGCATTTTCTTACTTTATAGTAATGTTGACAGGTCTTCGCGCTGGCTGATTTTCGGGATCGCAGACCCTCAGCAATCAGCATAGACCTTACTCACATGTTCAAGCTTTACCGCATTAAATGAACTGAGATGGTCTTCGTGCTGGATCGTCTTCAAGAGGCATCTATCTTCAGACTTGATTGCCACCGGGAGGACTCAATCCAGAGCCATTTTGGCAGCCAGAACCGCTTGGCTATAGGCCTATAGCCATTGAGAGATGTGCTCGATTTGAAGAGGCTGGGGGAGAGCTGCATCCAGTTTTTCTTTTTATTGTGTAGCTTTGCCATCGTGACCTCTCTGAACTGAAAAAGTGACACCATCACATAGTTCCCAATAGACCACATAAGAAACCTCTTCCCCTCCACATATGACCCTTAGTTTCGTGAAAAGCCATCCATTTACCTCTAGTTGAATAGTAGGTGTGCCGCAGGGTTCTTTTGACTCATTCCATACTCTTCTACTTCCTCTATTTCAAATGACAAGTTGAATTTTGATAGAAAAATATTAGTTCAATCCCAACATTATTAAAAGAAAAACATGTACATAACTATACAAACAACAATTTGTTCAAATAGTTGGCCAATATTACAAACACATATATAAGCTAGGCCTGGATAACGAGACGGCTGGGTTCGTTAAGGCTCAGAAAAGCTCATTAGCTAGGAGGCTCAGTCCGGCAGCCCATTAAGTAAATGGGCCAAAAATCAGGCTCAGCTCGGTTTGATAAGAAGCTCGAGCTGGCTCGAGCCAGCCGCGAGCCTAGGAAACAAATCGTACTAATTGCATCCTCGCTGCCTCATCTGTCAAGCTTAGGAAGTAAATCATCATTTATCTGTGTTAATTGCCCAGCATTTTGACGTTACAGCCGAGTGTTGATTATTTAAGAACTATGAACACACAGATGATATTAGAAGGCAGAACAAATGGTCGGCGGTCCGGCAGCTCCTGCAAGAAGATCAGCGATCAGCTCCGCCTCCAGGTCGAGGAATCCTTCCACCTCAAAAGAGCCAATTGCTGAGCCTTTGGTGAGTTTCTGACAACTAAATGTCCACGTGTTAGTTCAGACTAGCAGTGTGCCCGTGCGTTGCAACGGGCTTAAAGAAAGTAAAGTACTACTCCCTCTGTCTCAAAACATTTGTCACTTTAGCCCTTTCAGTTTTCCCAAAATAGCATTTTTGTATTCTTAAACATTGTCTTCAGGTTATATGAAGAACCACAACACATTCAAAGAAAACTAAAAGAAGGCAATGTTTAATCACTCATTAATCCGGGCAGTCTCAAGCTCATCATGGCAGTTGCAAGTCTTTAAACCCTTTAAATTTAAGCAAGTATAGCATACAATTGAAATTTGCACAAAACAATAAAAAAATTACATGTGACCAGATAGTATAGCATATGTTTGCAACTCTCCCATATCATTCAGAAGAAAAAAAAGATGAAAAGTGTTTTACTAACACAGATACTCAACTAATACTAATACAATTGGCAGTACTTCTGCAAATGTTTACTTGTCTCAAAACAATATGGCTGACAAGGATTGGAAGTCATCAGTGTGCTATTGATCTTGCGACATCTTGTAGGATTGTGGTTGGGATAATTTATAGTATGGCTCCTTGAGTTCAAGTTTTCCGGTGGATGTCTCTCCCCTTACTCCGTATCCACCCCTCAAGTAAGAATCTAAAGAGCATACAAACTATTAAGCCTGCAATTAGTGGGGGACCCAGAGAGCCTGCTAGCACACAACAATGACATATTATATTAAAATTAAAAAGACCTTTTGCATGGTAGAAAATGTTAAATATGGAACAAAATGAACTGTAGGATAATAAACAGTATTACAAACATGGTACTGTTGAGAGAGGTAAAGGATCGGATCAAAACTGAAAATCCAAATTACTTAAAATGACAAAACATGTTGTTGTTTCCGGTTCACAGTAGATGCCACTTTATCGATGAGTGTTCACAGAATAACAATACAGTTAATGACCTAGATCTCTCACACAAGGATTGACAGTGAGTGGAGGGAATGTTGCATCTAAAGAGTTCATGTGCATAAAAAAACATATGACCAACAAATAGAACTATTATCATCTTAAGCTCTAACACAACCTATGTGAAAAATGTAGAAGATCACCATCTCACATGCTGATCCGCTAAGGCTCGTCTTCCGACGACATGAAGATAACCGGTATCGGGCTTCAGGGGGTTCAACGCTTGAAAGCACCCATGAAAATTGCAGTGTGTCAGTGTTTGGGTGAGGTATCACCTCATCGGGCGTGAAATGTGCAAATTTATACAGGCAGATAAAGCAATGTAGGGAAATGTGAAAATTGATGCCCATGAATCAAAAGTAAATTGCAGATAAAGCAATGTAGGGATTGAATATTTATATAACTAAATAATATGAACGGGAATAGAATACAGGTAGGGATCTCTGCCTGTGGTCAACAAGACCTGGTATTGAATGGGAATAGAAAAAAGTGCTTACCCTGCTGCTGGCGCTGGTCCCGGCCACCAGTGTCGCCCACCTCAAGGAGGTGCGATGAGCTCGACCGGCAATAGGTTCTGTGCCCCAAGATTGCACGAATCCAGTACTCATGGATGACGTTGCCTCATCGCCTTCTACTGAAATAAGATTTAGTGGAAGCTGTCAATATATAGTAGTGAAGATGAAAAATACTAACAATGCCGCTATTACCACCATCCACATTTATCTTGTAGCCAAGTACAACAAATGAGAAATTACCTAGATCATATGGGCTATACCATATTAATATGAACAAAGGTATCACAGTACTTTTCAGTTATCTGTTAACTTAATGACATAAAAAATAACTAAAAAAAGTTCAATTCAAATGTTCCTAGGACAGACCAACAGCAATTCTTGATGACGTGCTGTTGCATTGACTATGGCAGCAGCATTGCTAGGCAATGGACCGGTGTCTGGCTGAGAATTTGGTAATTATGATCAACTTTGCCATTAGTCACTGGGCCTAATTACAGCTATAATGGTTCCAGATTTCTATAAAAACATAAACAAAACATGTGTGTTGATATCAAAATCTCTTAGAGACCGCATGGAAAAACAATTCCACATACCCATCATAAAGCTCTCCAAATATAAGCCCCAGGCACCAATAGATCACCATAAAATTCCAGAAATTGATAAAATGTCTACCTGAAGTTCCGCATAAATCGACAAGTAGTTAAAAAATTCTCTAAATGAACAAGGCTAAATGAACCATCTAAATAGAGAAACATGCATAAATACTTTTGGATCATTCAGATTCTTAGTCGGGTGAACATGCCTCATCTGCAATCAGTTCAAAAGCTCGTAGCAGTAATCAAAGGTCTTGAGGAGCAGACATTACCAACAAGGGACATAGCACTTGTTTTTCAGATAATGTCCTTTTTCACCCTGCCTCTGCAGAAAATATCACTTTGCAAAAAAGTATATAGACAACAAACTTGAGATGATCTCCCTACAGAATGCAGATATGACACAATTTTAGTGACAGTTATAAAACACATAGTGAGTGCTCACATGAGTTGATAAGCATTTGTTTTATGTTGACCAATCCTGAAGCAACGAAAAAAAGACTATACAAATAGGTGACATTAGCGGTTGGCTAAAAACAATTTGCATCAGCATAGAGGTTACATTGCTACCTGCCCACCATGCAAATGATAACACACAGGTAATTTTCTATTCTTTATTCAAGAAAGAGAGGATAATGAATGGGATAGGCATCCTGATTACTATATTCAGCTAGGGAGAAAATGTTGTCAAATTCTTTTAACATATGCCATTTGTGCCATTTCCTCTTTTTGCCCAATCCAACCGTAACTACGTTTTTCTTCTTTAATAACTGAGTTATTACTACATTATATCCCACATCTAGTCACATCATGAACACCAAAAAGTGTGTAGCAACATTACAGAATGATAAATCCCAGATGGGAGTGGAGAGTCAAACCAAATTTACCCAGATTGGATGGGGATTCGATAGGGGTTGAGGATCATGAACATGGATGTTCATGGCCTCCTTGATGGAAAGAGAAAGAGAGCTTCCTGCAAGGTAAGATATGAATCAGCAATTAGTTAACATCAGGAGTTAGCCGGTGGAACGCATATATATCTGATAATATGAGAACTGAGAAAATTCTGTCGGGTGCACATAAAGAATTTTTATTATATTTATACACAGCCTACAATGGAAAAATACTCATGCCACACAGGATAGTAAGTCACGTCCATAAGAGAAAAAAAGAGCACCAACTAAATATTAGTATAATGGAAAGGTGTGAAAAAAGAGCACCAGCTAAAATGAGATGAGTTTAATTAGTATCCCTGATTTTAGGTGCGAAAATCAGTCTGAATGCCTGAAAAACAAACAAGAAATATGGAGGTGCGGACTGCATCTACACGACGGAGCTCCTCATATGCATAAAAAAATTAAAATCGAAAAGAAGAAAGGCAACAAGGATTTACTCAATAGCGCTTATCAATCGAAGGAAGGAATGTTTGGTACCTTCCACGCGGTGATGTCCTGGCTACGTGAATTGAAATTTGGTAGCAGGTCAGAAAACGGGAGGCGCTGGATCCAGCTGAGATGTGGCCGTTTTGACCTGCGTGCCGGCGCCGATGAGCGTGCACTGCATCTCCAGCAGGCGGTCCGCCAAGTACAGCGATGCTATGTCTACACAAAACAGATCAAATCTAAAATCGAGGAGACTGAGACATAAGTTGTATGTATAAGCAAGCTTGAGAAGAGGGGATTCGACGACAGGGAGGAAGGGGAGTGCGCCATCTAGATTCTCACCGCACCAACGCCGTTGCTACCCTCACGTTCTATTGCGAGGGAACGGAGTAGGAGGAGGGCGCGGAGGTTGAGGCAGCCGGTTGCTGCTCGGGGAGAGGGAGAGGGAGCGGGTGCAGCTCCGCGGCGGATGCTGCTTGAGGACGGTTAGAGGATACGGGATGGTGGGGGTGGAGGTTGCGGCGGACGCAGAGGCGTTGCTAGCAGTGTGCGGAGGTTCAACGCACGAGCACGAGCTGCGGAGGGGCAGGGAGGGCGGCAATGGAGCAAGGATGGCGGACAACGGTGGCGGCGGAGGGGAAACCTAGCCGCATCGCGGCCGCTCGCGGGCTGGTGTGTGTGCTGGAGGCAGTATAGGTGGGCCCTATCTGTCAGGGCTGTGATTTTATATGGGGGCAGGGGCGACGGAATAAGGGGACATGAGGGAGACGGGTTAAGAGGAGGCCGAGCGATGACGATGTTCTGGGCGGTGACGACCTCACCACAAATAATAGATTGGTAATATTTATACACAGCCTACAATGGAAAAATACTCATGCCACACAGGATAGTAAGTCACGTCCATAAGAGAAAAAAAGAGCACCAACTAAATATTAGTATAATGGAAAGGTGTGAAAAAAGAGCACCAGCTAAAATGAGATGAGTTTAATTAGTATCCCTGATTTTAGGTGCGAAAATCAGTCTGAATGCCTGAAAAACAAACAAGAAATATGGAGGTGCGGACTGCATCTACACGACGGAGCTCCTCATATGCATAAAAAAATTAAAATCGAAAAGAAGAAAGGCAACAAGGATTTACTCAATAGCGCTTATCAATCGAAGGAAGGAATGTGTGGTACCTTCCACGCGGTGATGTCCTGGCTACGTGAATTGAAATTTGGTAGCAGGTCAGAAAACGGGAGGCGCTGGATCCAGCTGAGATGTGGCCGTTTTGACCTGCGTGCCGGCGCCGATGAGCGTGCACTGCATCTCCAGCAGGCGGTCCGCCAAGTACAGCGATGCTATGTCTACACAAAACAGATCAAATCTAAAATTGAGGAGACTGAGACATAAGTTGTATGTATAAGCAAGCTTGAGAAGAGGGGATTCGACGACAGGGAGGAAGGGGAGTGCGCCATCTAGATTCTCACCGCACCAACGCCGTTGCTACCCTCACGTTCTGTTGCGAGGGAACGGAGTAGGAGGAGGGCGCGGAGGTTGAGGCAGCCGGTTGCTGCTCGGGGAGAGGGAGAGGGAGCGGGTGCAGCTCCGCGGCGGATGCTGCTTGAGGACGGTTAGAGGATACGGGATGGTGGGGGTGGAGGTTGCGGCGGACGCAGAGGCGTTGCTAGCAGTGTGCGGAGGTTCAACGCACGGGCACGAGCTGCGGAGGGGCAGGGAGGGCGGCAGTGGAGCAAGGATGGCGGACAACGGTGGCGGCGGAGGGGAAACCTAGCCGCATCGCGGCCGCTCGCGGGCTGGTGTGTGTGCTGGAGGCAGTATAGGTGGGCCCTATCTGTCAGGGCTGTGATTTTATATGGGGGCGGGGGCGACGGAAAGAGGACATGAGGGCGACGGGTTAAGAGGAGGCCGAGCGATGACGATGTTCACAAATAATAGATTGGTATAGATTAGGCCTAGTTCAGATCATCATATGTTTTTTTAGTTCATATCTCAAACAAAATTCTGAAGTCCTTTTAACTTACTAATGCTAAAATTGTATATTCTAATTTACGTGGAAGGAGATAACTCAGATTCAGAAGACAAACGACTTTGAGTTGCCTTATGCCATTTCAGAGAGTAGTCAACATTCACATATCTCATTGGATCCTAGTGACGATGAAGTAGCAGATATAGAAGGTGATCCTAATTCATCTCCAGGTGCAAAGAGCGTGTCAAAAAAAATGCAAACTTTCTTCAAAGGGTGCTCCTGTCAAGCGTAGAGTTAAACGCTCAGCAGTTTGAAAAGTTTTTAAAGTGGTCGAAGTTCCATCTAAGAGAAAGAAAGGGGTGATTGTGACAGCAGCAAAGTGCAGATATTGCTAAAATAATTATGCTTACAATCAGGGGGGGGGGTACTACTTCACATCTTGGTAGACATATGAGGGCTGCCGCTCTGCTCAATTTCCCTCTAGCTGTAGCCGGTGATACAAATTTATCTCTTATCGCAGCTCCTAACGAGTACAATCATGAACAGACTCGTCAAATCATTGCTAAGATGGTAATTGTACATGAGTACCCATTTAGGATGGTAGAGCACACTTGGTTTGATGTTCTGTTGAAGTTCTTAAATCCAGCATAGCAGTTTATTGGTAGAAAAACTATTCGTAGTGAATGTATGAAGGTTTTCCACACAGAGAAAGAAGAACTTAAGAACACTCTTAGAGACATTGACATGATAAGTTTGACCTGTGATTTGAGGACATCTAATCAGAATCTTTGCTACATGAGTTTGGTAGCCCGCAGTGTCGTGTTCGCAACTTAATTGAGCTTGATCCTCCTCATAAAAGGATTGTCATATCTAAAGCTATATTTGATTGTGTTACTGAATGGAAGATAGACGATAAGATTATATCAATCAAACTTGACAATCCTCCATCAAATGATACGGACGTAAAGAATTTCATGACAAAGTGTATCGCTAGAGGCTCAACTCGTTTCATGGCTCAATATTTTCGTGTTCATTGATGTGCGCACATAGTGAATCTAGTCGTGAAAGATGGCATCACTACAGGAAAAATTCCTTGTAGCTACGCTTTTGTCATGAAATTCTGTTAAATTTGATGAATTTGTCAGAATTTGATATTTTCGTACTTCAATTTATGATTTGACAACATATCTACAACTAGTCTGACATGTTTAATAATATAAAGTCAGATTTAATATTTAAATTTAACCATAAATAATAAAAAAGCTAGGGTGGGCAGATGTCACTATGCTGCCTCCTGCCGTCGAAGCTGCCTCCTGCCGTCGGAAGACCCGCTGCTTCCGGTGCCGCTCCCTGGCCATCAATCGTACGTTTGCCCGGGGTTGAGTGGAGGTAGCAGCGGTAGGGCGGCCGTCGGCAGCAAGCAAGGTCGTGTCTCGGTGTGGCGCCGCATTGCTCCGGCGCAGGAGATGGTGACTCCTTCTCCGCACCCTGCTGTCCTGGCCTTCTTGCCGGTGCAGGACAATCGAGAGGAGGGCACAACAGCCCAACGGTCGCGGCGGCGCCGACGGAGGCCTCGCCATAGGCGCCGGGCGGGGCAAGATGGTTCTGCTTCCCCTGCCCCGGAAGAAGGGCGTCCAACTTCCGACTCCGAGGCGCCGTTGGTGCCTCGTGGCACCTTCTTCCGAAAGCAATCTGCCATGTATCATCGACTGGACAGAGCGGGTGAGTCGGGCGGAGGAGGACCTAAGCCGCGCTGTGGTCATCACGAGTCATCGCCGAGGGCCCCTCGCACCAGAGGTTGAGGTGCAGTCCATAATCGCAGCTCGGCTGGACGTCGAGGCGTCCTCCCTCGAGCTCCGTCGGGCATCTCCGGCGAGCTACCTTCTGTTCCTGCCGAGTGATCAGCTTGTGGAGCGCCCGATGGGCCTACGACAACCGCTACGATCGCCGCAGTTCAATCTATTGTGCAAGCGGTGGTCACGCTTAACTGGCGCTACGGGGAGGGTTCTTCCGGTGCTGGTCGACATCGAGCTCCGTGGGATCCCCGCACATGTCCGGGAAATTGAGACGGTGCAGCAGCTGCTGAACCGCCATGCTTGGGTTCAATCTGTGCACCCCGACACCGTGGGACTGCACGATCTATCGTGCTTCCGGTGCTCGGCGTGGTGCTTGGATGCTGCTGTGCTACCAGCGTCGAAGGAGCTCGGGTGGCTGAGCCTCACTCCGCCACAACGGAGGAGCCACCGGTCAAGAGAGTTCTAGTCTACCCCATTGAGTTGCGTTCTACAGGTGGTCCTCGGCTCCGGTCCTGGTGATTCTTCCCCTCCGAACTCGGGGGCGAGGATGGAGATGATGATAGTCGTCGCCGCCGCCGAAGACAGAGGTTGTGTTCCCCTCCGCCGCCGCCCAACTCCGGTGGTACGGGAGGGGGAGCGTGAAGCGCAGTGGGCGCCGGCCGGTCAAAGATCGGCTGGGCCCCTCCGCCTCGTCTCAAATGAAGGTCGCATCGGCGGCCGTGACGTGCATTAATCTGCCAGCCATTGATGAGCCTCAAGGAGTGGACCAACGTTCACCTCTGGAAGCTGAAGAAACAAGCATTCATTCTAACCCTGGTACCAAGGTGCCTGCTCCGGGTTCACAGGCGTCGTGCATTGAGTTTGTGGAGCCAACCGAGGACTCCCCTCGGTGGCCTCACCTACGCTGGAAAAGTTTGATGGTTTTGATGGCGGGGCACGCCAGGATGATTTGATGATCCAACCGCCCAGGGCAGAGGAAGTGGGTCCGACCGGGCCTGTTCCCCTGTCACGAGATGGGCTTGTTGTTGATAGCAAGCTAGGCCATTCTACTGCGGACCTTCTTGTCCTGCAACAAGAGAACAATGAGCTGGATTGCCTTGATGCGGCGAGCAGGCATGCCTCACCCGAGAAGCCTTGTGATGTCGGTGGCTTGGGCCACCATGAGGCAACGGAGGCTCCCCCACATACACCGGCCTCGGTTCAATCCCCGAGAACGCCTGGAGCTTCTCCTCTGCCCCTGCCAGAATTCGGTCAGCTCATGACCCCCGTGATGGCGAACGATCCACCACGAAGATCACACCCGAGAACACAATTCATAGTTTATTCGCGACGACGACGGATCAGTCTTCAGCAACCCCCGACACCCCGAGCTGGGGACGTGGTAGCGTTAGCTCCGTCCTCGGTTCTCGACAAGCATGTTCAGGGAGTCACAGCCTTGACGCCAACTCTGGCTGTGACAGCTGTGACCACGCAGGCCTGCGATGCCCAACTGGAGGATGGGACTGCCACTGCTTCACCCCCGACAACAACAGTTGAGGCCGGGGCAGTGCCGACCGCTACCTCCTCTCATGGGGGTGCTGCAGGCGTTGAAGTCGCGGGCGCGACTCCGTTTGCGGTGCCATCGGTGCTGGCCAACAACTCTACATCGACGCAGGCTGCTGCTGCAGATGTGGCAGTCCCGTTCGAGACTCCATCTGCAGTCGCGCTAAACAACAAGCACGCAGACTTCATCAGCAAAATTGCGTGCCGCACTGCAGCGCTGCTGCCATCTATGACAGGCCAGAAGCGCCGCTCCAGGGCCCTGCCACTGGGGCAGACCCTGAGGAGAAGTCGTCGTATTGCTGGGGTGCAAGCAGAATTTCAGGTGGGCGAGTTAGAAAGGAGATCAAAGAAGAAGGCCATGCGTACTCTCGAAGTGGTGAAGGAGCATGACGTTATTGATCAACAAGCTCGTGATGATTACGCGAAACTGTTCGAGCAACCACTCTCGGAGTCCCACATCAAGGCACTAGCTGCTTTGTTCAAGTGGCACATCCCTGAGGATCTCAGCGAGGATGGTGGAGGTGCAGCTGCTTGAAGTGCCTCTCCGTTTCTTTTTTTGTCTTTGGTCGATTTCTGCACCTTGTAATGGATCCAAGCAAAATTATGATATGGAATGTTCGAGGGCTTAATTCTTCAGCCCGGCAGGACTCTTTGCGTACTCTCTTAGAATCCTCTCGAGCAGATATTATATGCATACAGGAGACGAAGATGACCAACCTGACCCGACGAACCCTCCTCTCAGCTTTGGGTTCAGATTTCACTGACAATGTCGTGCTGCCTGCTGTGGGTGCTAGTGGAGGAGTCTTGGTTGCATGGCGAAGGCATGTGGGAGTTACAGGAGCCAGCCGTGTGGACGCCCATAGTGTTTCCATTCAGTTCTGCCCCACTGATGGAACACCTTGGTGGCTCACTTGCGTCTATGGCCCTCAAGGAACCGAGAGCAAGATTCAGTTTCTACAAGAACTACGGGATGTTCGTGCTGGCTGCCAGGGACCATGGGTGATTGCGGGGATTTCAATCTGATATACAAGGATGAGGATAAGAATAACAGTAACTATAACAGAGCAATGATGGGTCGCTTTCGGAAGCTAATTGAGGAGTTGGCACTCAAGGAAATTCCGTTACTGGGGCGGAAGTATACCTGGTCCAATCAGCAAGATGCTCCTACCTTGGTAAAGCTCGACAGAGTACTTTGTTCGGTGGACTGGGAGGATCTGTTTCCTAACTGCCTGCTCCAGAGTTTGGCGTCGGAGGACTCGGATCATTGCCCGTTACTCTTGGGGTTGAAGGACAACAAAACAGGTCGGCGTCGCTTTCACTTTGAAGCATTCTGGCCCAAACTAGAGGGTTTCCATGAGACTGTAGGGGTGGCTTGGAGCTCGGTTCCCAGGAAAAACTGCCCCTTCGCCACATTGGACAGCAAGTTGAAAGCTGTTACCCGTGGACTGCAGAGCTAGAGCGACAAGACTGTAGGGCACGTTAGCTCCCAGCTGGCCCTTGCCCGTGAGGTGCTACATCAGCTTGAGATTGCTTGTGACAACCGACAGCTATCAGCAGAAGAAACATGGTCCAAAAATAGGCTCAAGAAGCACTCACTAGCACTCGCATCTCTCAAGCGTACCATTGCCCGCCTTCGGTCAAGAATTGGGTGGCTGAGTGAAGGTGATGCTAACACGAATTTGTTTCATCTCCATGCACGTCACAGGAAGAGAAAAACTTTATTGCAAGCGTGGTGGCTGAAGGGCAAGTTCTTACACAGCATGATGCCAAAGCACAAGCTATCACTGAGTTCTATGAGAAATTACTTGGCACTAACCTGGACAGGGAGCGCTCCATCAATCTTGAGGAGTTGGGTATACAAGGGCATGACTTGGTGTCTTTGGAAGCCCTGTTCACAGAAAAAGAGGTTTGGGAGACAATCCAAAAGCTGCCCTCCGATAAGGCCCCTGGGCCGGACGGTTTTACCGGGCGGTTTTACAAGTCTTGCTGGACAATAATTAAAGAGGATATCATGGCAGCGATATCGGCAGTCTGGAGTCGAAAGTTTGTGGGTTTCCATGTGCTCAACAGTGCATATATCACCCTCATACCTAAGAAAGAGGTCGCTGAACAAGTCAAGGATTTCCGGCCAATTAGTTTGGTGCATAGCTTTGCTAAGCTCGTCACTAAACTTTTGGCAAACCGCTTGGCTGGCCGCCTACAAGAGATGGTGTCCCCTAATCAGAGTGCATTCATCAAGGGACGATTTATACAGGATAACTTTGTCCTTGTGCAGCAAACAGCACGCTTTCTTCATCAACAGAAGCAACCAAGGCTGTTACTAAAATTGGATATATCTAAGGCTTTTGATTCGGTGGCATGGCCATTCTTGATTGAAGTTCTCCAACAGCTTGGTTTTGGTCAGATATGGAGGGATATTATTTGTGGGTTGCTTACATCCTCTTCCACCCAGGTGCTTCTTAATGGGGTTCCGGGAGAGCGGATTATCCATCGACGTGGTTTACGGCAGGGCGACCCTTTATCGCCTATGTTATTTATATTGGTCATGGATGTTCTTGGAGTTATGATCTCGAAGGCAGCTGAGATGGGGTTGTTGCACCCACTTTCAAGAAGGGTGCTGCAGCATCGGGTCTCCCTCTATGCTGACGATGTGGTTCTTTTCCTACGCCCGGAAGCGGCTGACATTGACATCACAATGGAAATGTTGGAGCTGTTTGGGGAGGCGTCGGGTCTCCGCACTAACTTACAAAAAAGCAGTGTGCTCCCTATCAGATGTGGTGAACAAGAGTTACAAGTGGTTCAACAGCACCTCCCATGCGAAATAGCAGAGTTTCCTTGCAGGTATTTAGGATTGCCGCTCTCTTTGAAGAGGCTGTCACGAGAGCATATTCAGCCTATCATTGACCGGATTGCTGACCTTCTCCCGGGGTGGAAGGCAGACTTATTGACACGGGCGGGAAGGAGGATCCATGTGCAGTTTGTCATGACCTCCATGCTTATTTATCTCATCATGGCAACTGATTTTCCCCAATGGGCTGTCAAGGCAGTTGATAAAATCAGAAGAGGGTACTTATGGCGAGGCCAAGAAGATGCAAAAGGAGGACACTGCCTTGTTGCATGGGATGTGGTCTGCCGTCCCTTGGAGCTGGGTGGCCTGGGAATCTCTAACCTCACAAGTCTGAGTTGGGCCTTGAGAGTTCGTTGGCTCTGGCTTAAAAAGACGGAGCCACATCGCCCTTGGTCGAGCCTCCCGATTCAGGTCCCTGTACAGGCACGGGCTTTCTTCTCCATGGCAATGGCAACTGAGTTTGGAGATGGAGAAAACACCCTCTTTTCGACTGATCGGTGGATCCATGGCAGGAGTATTGAGGAGGTTGCACCTAGGCTCTTTGCTGCAGTTCCACGTAGAAGAGCTAATAGCCAAACAGTTAAAGAGGCTCTCACCAATAATATCTGGATCTCGGATATCCAGGGAATCCTACATGTGGGGGTCTTGGTCGATTACCTGCAAGTTTGGGATATCATAGAGGACATTGTACTGCAGCCGGACATGGCAGACACACATGTTTGGAAGCTTTCACCCAATGGGAAGTACTCAGCAAAATCAGCCTATGAGGGCTTGTTCGTAGGTGCAACTCGTTTTGGGCCATGGGAACGTATCTGGGAGACATGGGCGCCGCCAAAATGCCGGTTCTTCATGTGGATAGTGGCGCATAAACGATGTTGGACTGCAGATCATCTGGCACGCCATGGGCTCCCCCATCAAGAGTGTTGTCCGCTCCGTGATCAGGAAGAGGAGTCTATTGATCACCTCTTGGTTGGGTGTGTGTTTGCGCGCCAGTTTTGGTATTATATGCTGAGGCAGATTGGCATGCATTCCCTAACTCCACAATTGGATGAGCAAAACTTTGACACTTGGTGGGAGAGAGTTGCTGCAATGACGAGTGGGCTGCATCAACAAGGAATCAACTCTCTCATCGTTCTCGGAGCTTGGATGCTATGGACTCACAGAAATAGATGTGTGTTTGACGGGGTGGCGCCCAGCTTGGCAGGGCTGTTGACCCTGGCAGGAGAGGAGCGTCGCCTCCGGACACCGGCCGGAGCTCGGGGATTACGTCTCCTGACGGTTCCTCTAGATGGCGATCACTAGTAGTGCTACCCTGGTAGGTCGTGATCCTTTAGAACAGGCGCGTTTATAATCTTATATAAGCGGGTGTGGTGTTGTGTGGTTTGTGTACTTTGTTCCGGGTCTTATCCCGTTCTTTCTTCTTAATATAATGAAGCGCAGCTCTCCTGCGTTTTCGAGAAAAAAGGATAATTATCCATTTTAAATTTTGAGCTTGGGAAGGCCTTGCTTTTGAATTTTTAAAATCGAAACAGACCACGTTTTGAAAATCGGGGAAAAAGAAAAGGTGCTTGGGGAATATTCTGCGGGCCCCGCCTGTCAGCCGCACGGGGCGACGCGCGCCGGCGTGTCCGTACGCCAAGGCCGCGGCCCACCAGTTCGGGGACAAGGGGAGCCCCAAGGCCCGGTCGGAACCGCCCCCCCCCTCACATTTCTCTCCCTCTCCCCGAGCTCCCAACCGTTCGCCATTGCCACCGCCCTCGCAGCCCGTCGCCGCACCGCCTCCGGCCGCCGCAGCTCGGGCCGAGCACGCCACGGGAGCCGCCACACCCCTGCCTTGCTCCACGACCAAAAACCCCCAAAAATGGCGAACTAAACCGACCCGATTTTGAAGAAATCTGCGACGAGCTCCACTCCGGCCGCCACCGACGCCGCAACCAAATTCTGCCTCTCCGGTGACCCTCTTCCTCCCATTCTTTTCCCGGTGCGTGTGCACCTTGGTGGAGCCACTCCCCAAACCCTAACCCCTCCCTTTGGTCTTGCAAGATCGCCGGATTTCCATTTCTCCCCGGCCGCGGAACTCGGCCGCCGCCACCTCCTCGCCGACCACCTTCTCCGGCTTTGCCCATCCAGGGAGGAGGCCATGACGGTGAAGCTCATGCTCTAGTGGAGCTCCACGGCCAAGCCGTTTCCCCCATCCGCCCCTCCTCCGCGACGAGCGCCCCGTCGGACACCCCGCACCGCCACCGCCCGTCGCGCCGCCTCTCCGGTGAGGTCCCCGCCAACCCGACCCCACCCCAAGATGCGCCATCTCTTGTCGCGTCTAGAGGACCCCCCCCCTCGCCGGCCCGCGACGCCCGACGCCGTTCCGGCCGCCGCGCGCCGCCTCCCCGGCCACGCGCCGGTGAGGCCACAGGGCGGGCCACACGGCCCAGGATCCCGTGTGGCCACAGCCACACGCGGATCCGAAACCCTGTGGTTCCCGGTGTGGCACCCGGCGCGGGTTTTAAATTTTAAAACCCGAGTGGCATTTTTGTAATTAAGGCCGAATTTCATTTAAACTTAGAAAATTCATATCTAGAGTTCTAGACCTCGAAAAATTGCAAACTAAAATTTGTTGGAATCCTTGAGACATGTACTATTTTATAGTGCATTTACTGTGGCATGATCAGAGGCAATTTATTGAGGTTAATTTCTTTTTAAGAAATTCAAGATTATGGCTTAATTAATTATTTAATTACCCCAAATTATGAAGCTTAATTTAAGTATTATTCATAACATGTGCTTAAGGACCAGGAGCAATTTAATTACTATTTTACCTAGTTTTGCTTGGATTAATGGATTATTTTCCTTGCACATGTGATAATGATTTAAATGCTTCATGGGAGTTGATGAAGTAAATTAAATTGGTTAATCACTCTTAAACCATTTTCACCTCGCTGGACACCAAGTTATTTTATACTCACAAATTACGTGTATTTGATGAAATTCGCACGTATTCCATAAAATATTCAACATCATGTTTTCATCAAAATTCACACATCACCTTTGCATCATGTAGCTGCGGTGGTGAATGCGGTAACCGGCGAGGAGGAGCCAGGAGCTGCTGCTGTTGCTGACCCAGCTGCTCAGGGTCAAGCCCAAGGCAAGGCTCGGTGTACAACCTATTTAATTAAGTATTTTAATTTCATCACTATGTTTGTAGGTCTGAATTGTGCATTAGGTCTACAGGAGTTGAGTTCCATCACGACTAACTTGTCTGCCTTTCCAACGCTGATGGTTTCTACTGGCAACTTTATAGATTTATTGATGTAGTGGTAGAGCTATGCAACACATGAATGAGACTTCCACATTATGAAGTTCTCTCTTATCAAGTTCTTGGAGACAGGATGGGAGAGCCTGAGGACAGAGCACAGGTGGACAACAGGGATATGGTCAGATTATTTTTTATAAATGGAATGTATTTTAATACTTCATCCGCTGCATCATTGAATGCATAAATCTGTTCAATTTTATTATTACAAGAATACCAGCCTTCAAAGAGACATGGTTAGATGTATGTGGAGATCAGCTGCTCTGGTTACAATAGCATTCTCAACATGAGTTCACCACTTTCTGAAATTACCATCAAAAGAACTGCAGTCCAGAAATTACCATCGAGAGCTTCACCTCACTCTAGAAATTAACACTCTGTCAGTTTTCATGTTAACAATTTTAACTAAGATGATAATGCCCTTCTCTGTAGAAAAGCTATTCTATGAACCTAGAGAGACAAAGAACACACCACAGCAGAGGCATGGAAGCTGCTCTGCGAGCCCCGAAGAAACGTCGCGCAAGAGAGATTCAAGGGTGGCGCAACTGAGAGAGAAACAAAGAGATCCTTTCCTGCTGTCTTCACACCATGTCACCGTATTGCTCCTCGTACTATTGTGGTCTATTGCCATGAATTAGAAGTGAGATGAAGGCTGGACACAAAAATCATGTGAGAGGAGGGAAGTGGATGGTACCACAGGCCAAACTTGTGTGGGGTGGTGGCAGACCTAGGATTTCACTATTGGGTATGCCACTAAGAAAATTTTCATAGGGAGAAATAGTAAAATTTTCAATATGATTCCGTATAGAGGCAATAAATAACTTGATACATCAAGTCACAATTTAAATAGTTGAAACACAACACTCCAAACATAAGTATTAAAAAATATTATAATAGATGCAAATGAGATTTATGATATTATTTCTTTGACTTTTATTCGCCGCTTACTAAAGGACATGAATGTCTTGATTATATCCTCTTCATCCACTTCGAAGAAAATATCCCGCTTAATGTATGTCCTGAGACAATCATCCAAAAAACTATGACTCATTTTGTTCCTTTTTTTGTTTCACTAAAACCATTGCAGAGAATAGCCTTTCAACACTTGCTGTTGATACAGGTAGAAGCAATAACAATTTAAGAAGCATGTAAACCATATCATACACTTTATGCCTTTGTGTTTCGACAAGCTTAACTGAGAGTTCAACAATACTGTCTAGACCTTTGAAGTTGTTGTCTTGTCTCATGTCATCAGTATAATTATCAAGTTGCAATTCAAGTTTTAACAAAGCATTATTTGAGAATTCCTTCGGATAGCTCAGCCAATTTTTGTATGTGTATCAAAAGAAGAAAAAGAGTTCGAAGGATTGAAGGTTGACATGCAAGAGAGCAACTCGATATTAATCTCATTAAACTGATTATCAGGCTCTTGGCTAATTCGATCAACGACACCAATATACACTTCTCTTATGAAGTGGTCATCATTTGATTGGTTTCGGACACGAGCATACCTTGCTGATTTTCCATAAGGCACATAATCATCATCCATAGCAGGAACATCGACACCAGTTTTAATGCAAAATGAAGTGACCTTCTCAAGAAATTCATCCCAACCATAAGACCTCAATAGTTGCATTCGGTGTTTTGCCACATTAACAAGTAAGATTGCATTAAGAATATCTTGCTTCCTTCTTTGCAAACACTCAGATAATTCATCTGTGTATCCAAGAATAACATACATTAAGTCTGCAAAGAAAACAAGCTCAAATGTCTCAAATGCTCCAAGCACAAAATGTATTTTGGTCCAATCATCCTTATGTGAAGTATCATCACCAAGATCAATGAGCACATCATGGATTGCGGAATACATAGTAATGATATTGCAAATGGTTTTATAATAAAATCCCCACCGAGTATCACCTGGCCTAGCCAAACCCATCTCGTTGATTTAATCAAGTTCTAGATTCAACTTTACCACAATCAAGTGCTTTCTCGATATTCTCAAGCCTTGCATTACGAAGCATACCATGGCACTTGCAAGAAACTTGAACAATATTCAACAAGATAAATATTTGATCAAAAAAAATCTTATAATCAGTATTCCCTTTTGCAACAGTAACAAGAACTAGCCGGAGTTGATGTGCAAAGCTATGGATATAATAAGCAGACGGATGATTCTTGCATGATCAATGTTTTCAGTCCTTTAATATCTCCTTTCATGTCGCTAGCCCCATCATAACCTTGACCACGGATCTGAGTCATAGTCAAGCCTTGACTAACAAGTAAAGCTTGAATAGCATGTTTAAGTGACAACTCCAATAAAGTGCTCACATGGCCTTCCCAGTTTATCAACATAACGCAAGCAAAGGGTTAATTGTTCTTTATGTGATATGTCACTAGACTCATCAGCAAAAATTGCATAGGGTTCATCACCAAGTTCTTTAATTATTTTCATTTGAGTTTCTATGGCACAACAGCGAATAATTTGCTTTTGTATCTTGGGACTAGTCAAGGTGCAATTACTTGGAGCATTGTTCAACAAACTTTTTTTGACCAAAGTCAGTAGGGAAGCATGACACTTGTCCAATCATCCTTTCTGTAATTTAGTCTCATGACTCCCATGTTCCAAGTGTCATGCCGGAAGCTAACAGTGTTGCCTTTTTGAACTGAGCAAGAGGCCATCATGAAGTAATTTGTTGCTAGTCCGATGATAGATTTCCACCGGAAAGATCCTTTGGAGTTCTGCAAGTGTGGTGGGACTGCCCTTCTGTATAATGGCTGCCATATTAGTTGTACCCAAGGTAAGTCTTGCTGGTTGTAGAATTTGTGTAGGAATTTCAGAAGAAGTGCAATATTGTGTGATAATAGGTTTACAATGCCCAATCCACCTTGATCTTTCGGTCTGCAAGCTTGTTCCCATGAAACTAGACAGGATCCTTTCTTGTTAATGTCACCAGCATCCCATAGTTTATGTTTTCTGTATTTGTCAATTTGATCTAGAATGGATATAGGAACTTTCAAAGTGCACATGAAGAAGGTTGGAAGTGCAGAGAGTACTGAGTTCACCATGCGTAGTCTTCCTGAGTAGTCAAGCAATTTGCTTATCCCCATCGTACTTTTTTTCAATTCTAGTCAAGATAGGTAGAAATTCATCCACCAAAGATTTAGTCGTCCCCAGTGGTAACCCAAGATAGATGAAAGGCATGGTGCCCACTTTGCAGCCTATGGTGTTTGCAAGATGTTGTGTTTTCTAAGAAGGATTTGTCAAAGTTGACATGCAGGCCTGTGGAGTCCGAAAAGGATCTAAGCAATCATTTTAGTGCCATCAATTGTCTTGCTTCTCCAGGAAAAATGATTAGAGTGTCATCTGCATATTGTACTATTGGGTAGTCTCTAGGGAAATCTGGATGAATGGGGTGAGTAATCAAATTCCTATGAGCAGCTTCATTGATGATGGACTATCAAAGATCTACAGCCAGCACAAATAGTAGAGGAGACAGAGTGTCTCCTTGCCTCACTCCTCTAGCATTTAAACTGTATTCCTGGAACTCCATTGAGAAGAACCGAAGAGGTACCCGAACCTAGAATCTGATTTACCCAAGAAATCCATCTCTCACTAAAACCTTTTGTTCTCATTACTGTAGTGAGTACATGATGCTCCAGGTTGTCAAAAGCTTTCTCAAAGTTCAACTTTAGAATGAAAATTTCTTTTTTTGACTTGTGACAGAAGTATAGAAACTAGTATACCCAAGCTAGGAAATCTTGGATGGTTCTGCCCTTTATGAATCCATATTGGTTTGTGTGCATAACCTTTAGAATTACTGATTGAAGCCTATTAGCAATGAGTTTTGTTGCAGTTTCACAAATGCGTTCAGAAGGGATATAGGCATGTATTCATTTACTGTGGATTTGCTATCTTTCTTTGGAATAAGTGTAATAAAAGAGCGATTTATGCTTGTGATGTCCAGGTTCCCATTTGAGAAGTCGGAGCACATTCCGATGAAATCTGCTTCCACAATGTGCCAACACTTTTTCATGAATGCCCCATTGAAGCCATTTGGGCCTGGAGCATGATCGGAGGGCATCTCTTTAGAGCTGATAGTATCTCTTCTTTTGAAAAGAGGGTGTCTAGTCCATTGATTGGAGAGAAGTGAGAGAGGCTTGAGTGAGGTTAGAGAGTGCAAAAAGCATCAGCACTTTTGCTCACGAGATGGGGAAAACCTTATATAGTAGAGGTCCAAAAGGAGTCGTTGCTAAGTCAAGATCGGGCTCGACGGAACTTCTGTCACCCCTTTGGGAATTGGTAGCAACTTGTCGGGTCGGAACTTCCGTCCGGGTTGGGACTTCCATCCCAAACTCTCTGGAATTGATAGAACTTCCGTCTTACATGACAAAACTTCTGTCATGGGGTGTTTAGCATAGCTCGGTTCCCAAGACAGAACTTCCTTTGGGAATGGAACTTCCATCCCAAACTCTCTCGGAATTGATGGAACTTCGGTTCTTCCAGGCGGAACTTCCGTCCCAGAAGGTAGAGATATATTTGGTTGGCTTTTTGGACTTGGCTTTTCTTGGCCATTTGGTTTCCAAGCTAATTTTGGTTTCCTAGAGCACATTCTTCCCTGCATGTAAGATCGTTTCACCCCTCTTGATAGTTTGACATACCAATACTCAAAAAGCCATAAATCTAATCTTTTAGCTCTTGCTTTTGAGTACTTGCTTCATCTTTTGTATGAGGGTACACTATCTCACAATGTGGGTAAATCACCTTTGGTATCCTGCACATTCACTTAAGTTCACATTAGAAGTTTTAATTCTTTATCATTAATCACCAAAACTCACTAGGGGGCCTAGTTGCATCTTCAACCATGATCTCTTCATTCTATGTCTCTCCATTAGACACCTTTGCGGCTTCAGCCGAGCCATGTCCTTGGATCCACTAGCCACTCGCTGCTCGAGCAACATTCTGAACTAGGTCCTCAACCACCATCAATTGTTCTTGTTCTACTCTGTTGTGCTGATTCATTTGGACATCCTCCATATCCTCATTTCCAGTCCTCACACCACCGGACGCTTCAAAGTCTTTAGCCGAACCAGAAAAGGCATGCCCTAATTGGGCGTCAAGGGGAGCAAACAAGGGATCGGGCTCTATTTCCTCATCCTCTATTTTAGCTCGTTATCCGCAGCTTGCCCTATGGCTTCATCCTTCTATTCCTCTAGTTCCATTGGCTTCATCCTTCATCCTTCTACCCGCAAACCAAAACTATCCCAACATTCAACTCTACAATTCTTAAATGACAATAACGAGGAAAAAATCTAGAGTTACAAACACATGTATAATTTTAGAGTTAAGGAATTGAAGTCCGATCAAATCACAACAATCTTGTTAGACTTTTGATCAACTTCATGTATTGGTTGAAACCTGGATCATCCACATATATCACTTGCCTTCCCTGACCCATTCTTCACTCTACAAATATACACCTCCCTCACTACCACAGTCCCACTTGATACTTATCTTTGTGGATAGTCAAAGAGCAGTTGTCACTTGTGTAGGTGTAGCTGTGATCTTCTTTAACAACATCTTTTGTTTCCTTTGCATAACCTGCACTAACCTGTAATGCATGTTATCATGTGCTGAACAAACAAAATAGAATATACTCTGTCTTTTTTCTTATGACAAAAAGTCAAAAACCAATAATCACTTCACATAATTAACCTATACTTGGAGAAAAGAATTCTAACATATTGTTGTCTAAACAAATAAAACATGAAGAAGTTTCTCCTGGACTTCAGAAATATAAATTCGCATGCCAAACATATCAATAGCCACTTTACATGTTCTGAAGAAATGAACTGAACCCTCATATTTGGATCACAAACTGAAAGTTCCTACTATGATTTTATCAACATATGTAAAAAAAAAATAGACAGTACACATGATACTCCTAGCGAACATTATTTAAACCAAATGACAATGATCATATAGCAGTATTATTCAGCCTATTTTGAGCAGGTTGTTGGAGAGAGATTCTAAAGTTTCAATATCAAATGGCAAGAAGCCAAATGTGCAGAGCTTAATGATCTATTTTTTGTATCGGTGCCACCAAACATTATGGACGTGTTTGGTTGGACTGTGGCTGTGGAAAAAACTGCTGTGGACTGTGGAGCTGTGGAAAAAGTAGCTGTGGGTTATAAGTTGTGAAAAAGCTGAAAGCCGTTTGGTAAAACAGCTGTGGCTTTTCGAAATTTACTAGCAGACCCTACTTATCATCATATATACCATCATATGTACGTACATATATACATACAATATATGAATAATACATTTTATATTTATATATTTATTTATATCATATATATAATATAACATATATACATGTATATAAATAAATAGATAAATATATATATATACACACACACATACATATGAATAAAAAAAATATTTATACATATAAACATATATATATAAGATATATATAAATAAATAAGTAAACACACAATATTTATACATATAAACATATATATACATATGTAGGTAATTTCTTCAAACTTGTGAAAGCCAAAGTCAGAAAAAGCACCTCCACACCTGCTTTCAGAAATGAACTAGCAAAAAGCTGCTTTTGGCTTTGGCTTTTGTTGGCAGCCAATCCCTTTGGTTAGGCTACTGGCTTTTTGAAAAAACCAAAGCCAGAAAAAACCCAACCAAACACACCCTATAGCTACTCCATTCGCCATAACCTCAATATTTTGATATTGATGCCACTATATACCACAAAATATTAAATATAAGTTCACCTGGCCTCTGAATGAAGTGATGAACTAAATTCTCTAAGATAGCAGACCACTAAAAGCAAGAAGAAGCAATGGGGAATTCTTTTTGCTATCAAAACCTGAAGCCTAAGAAAAGAGACATTAAAGATCTATAGAGAAAATGCACCTGGTTAGAGAGGCAAAAACCCAAAAACAAAGGAATGATAGTTAAACAACTCGTAAAGATTAGAAGAAGATAAATCGACTTTTGTGTGATGCCTAGAGTGTAAGATAAATTGCCTTTCTGTAGGAATACCCGTCACCTGCTCACTACTTGACTCTCAGAATAATACCATTCAACAGACATCTAGCAAGCTCAGCTTTTCCCACTGAATGAAAACATGGTCTGAATATTCTAGACAGTGAGGGCACTAAAAGGAAAGAAGCAGCAATGAGAAATTATTTTTGCTATCAAAACATTAAGCCTAGGAAAAGCAATGGTTAAGTTAAAGTTTTGCATGAAAAAATTGCACACAATGACACAACACAAACACGCAAACACAAAAACAAAGGAATGTAAGTTACACATCTTGCATTGAACGTAAAAAAGAGATGGCTAGTGTGGTGCCTAAGGTGTAATGATAAACTGACTTCTGAGTACGATCTAACCACTTGATTCTTAGTGGCGTTATAGTTGCCTTCCTTTTTAAAAGCTTTTAAGTTGTATCAATCTCATAACCTTGAGTAAAAAGTTCAGAAACGGAGCAGACAAAGTAAGATGTATTATTCCTAAGACCTGATATTAGATAGAGTCATATAATAAAAAACTAAGAAGTGACTAATTGCTTTCCTTTTTATATAGGTTAGTTGGGCTCTAATATCTTAAAAAAGGAGGAATAATGATTGCCTCCAAAATAATGGTTGCTCATCCAATTGCACCGGTTTTCATGACATGTCCCCGGTCACAAAAATGCAAGAAGGCTGAAAAGAGCTCTAGTGAGCTCCAATGCAGTGTGTAATGGTGAAAGATTGGAATAACCTGACAAAAAAGATGGGTACCTACCATTGTGTCAAAGACAAGCAGATATAGTGCAGAGCAGATGAATAGCCTAAGGAATAATTATGTGCTCATGCTTGAGTTTAGTTACCAACATTTGGTGACAAGACCGTGCCAACCGTAATTTTGATGGTCTCTCCATACATATCCTATTTGGAGTCTGGTCGTGTCCAACCTACTGAATTCAAGCAATCATGTAAATTTGCAACACCTAACAACCTATGATGTAGAGATAGATATTCGTATTCCATATAGTTGTCAGGAACACACGATTTGTTTCAGTAGTTTCAAAGATTGAATGACACGCAACCAACAAGGAAAAACACTCGTACTTGATCAACAATACCATTCAACAATGAGATGGATAAGACAACAATCCGCCAAGCTATTACCCTCTCCTTGGAGGTGATGACCCCCTACTGCCTCTTCTTCCCGGCGACGACCTCCTCTCATCTACCTCCTCCTCCAAAAGCAGATGGTAGAAGCAAATATAAGATGGAGGCCGACAACACAAGCGACCGAACAAGTATCAAACGCAAGGAGCACATACCTAAACAAAAAGGTAACGTATTTTTTTCCTATTCTCCCATCTGCATCGATTCACCAACAATATAGATCGTAGTCATCACGCCCATGGTGCATCACAGTGGACAGGGGTGGGATCCTTGCACCGTCTAGAGTACTTGGCCATGCATGGTCCGGGGGTGGCAGCGGCGGCGGTTGGGATCTATGAAGGAGACAGATGCAGGAGCGGTAGCGGAGGTTCGGGAGGATGGCGGCGGAGGTGGATGGTGGTGGTGGAGATCGCCTCGTGGCTGAGGTGGATGGAGCGTGCGACTCGGAATGCGACGAACGGATCCTAGGGTGCGGTTGGGGGTAGTGTACGAGGTGGTGGGGATTAGGGATCGGGGGGTGGGTTCGCGTTTCGAGGCCCCGTTCGTTTCCTGCCCTCTAAAATTTAGCACTGTCACATCAAAGAGAATCTTGCTATTTATTAATATTTCGATAAATTTAATAACAAAACCCTTTTAACATATTGGTGTTAATTTTTGAGATGAATCTAATGAGCTCAATTAATCTATGCTTTGCTAAAGTGATGCTACAGTAACCATCTTCTAATCACGACTTAATTAACCTTATTAGATTCGTCTCGTGAATTAGTCCAGAGGGCTGTAATTTATTTTATAATTAATATTTATTTAATACTCTTCAATAATAAGATTCTTTTTTATGTGTCAGATATAAAGTTTAGACCCCAGGAAACGAATACACCCTCGATCGAAAGGATACGGGTCACGAGACACGGACGATGAGTCACAGGAACTAAAATATTTCACTGGTTGGACGAAAAGATGTGAAAGAAAGAATTGATTACAGATTTTTTAAGCAGTAGAGATTTACTGATGAGTATATGGGTTTTTTGTTAGCTGAGCCCGGGTATGCCGTGGCCCAACCAACATTCCCTGTAGGTCCGCCGATGCAGAGCATGGATACCAAGGTTTATTCTACAATTCTTTCCAATCTAGATGTTTATTTATTTTCTATGAATAAAATTATTTATTTACGATGAGTCACAGGAACTAAAATATTTCACTGGTTGGACGAAAAGATGTGAAAGAAAGAATTCATTACAGATTTTTTAAGCAGTAGAGATTTACTGATGAGTATATGGGTTTTTTTGTTAGCTGAGCCCAGGTATGCCGTGGCCCAACCAACATTCCCTGTAGGTCCGCCGATGCAGAGCATGGATACCAAGGTTTATTCTACAATTCTTTCCAATCTAGATGTTTATTTATTTTCTATGAATAAAATTATTTATTTATTCAATTTTGGGAACACGTGCGTAAATTCGTCCTGTTAGTATTGTAAATGTCAGACTGTAACAATAAAATCTTAACATGTGTACTCTTTCCAAAAGAAAATAACTATTCTTTTTAGTTTTACATGTGCAACACTTTTTATCCCCTCAAGAAGCTGTTGATTAATTTGCAAAAAAAAAGAGCTATAAATTCCAAACACGAACAAAATGCCTAGGGCTCAAAAATATTTTTTATCTCTATTCTCTTAAATTCACGAATCACAGTATTACTACGTATCCAAGGGCCAATAAAAAGCTACATTAAAACTAACGCCCAAGAAAGATCGGGTCAACCCACACCTTTTGATCGGAAACCACCGTAACCCCCACCAACCCATCAGATCGGAAAAAAAGAAAGGAAGAAAAACCCAATCCGCCGCCGCCGCGGTAGACGGAGAGAGCCTCCTAGTCCCCGCTCGTCCACCCGGCGTCACGGAGAGGACCGCTGGCATGACGGTGCACGCCTTCACCCTCCCAATCCCTCTTCTCCTCCCTCTAACCCAGCGGTACTGTACGAATGGGAAACGCGGCTCCGCGGAAACGGCCGGCGGCAGCAGCGATCTGTTCTCGCCGCCTTCGACCATGGTCTCCGAGGAGGATGAAGCGCACTCCCTGCTGCTGGGAATCATGTTGGAATCCGGTTGGATTGGACGGGTGGCTGCTCGATTGCGGTAGGGACGAGCGCGGCCGGCTGTATCGAAAAATGAATCTTGCCGTCCCCTTGATCTGACAAACACGACATTGTGTCTTTTTTATTTCTCCAGTTCTGCCATTACTGATTAATTATCATTTACAAATGTAAATAAATCCAAGTAAGACTGCTGGGTTAAAATGTCTGAATTAGTTACTCACAAATGTACTAGCACTTTATTTCCTTTTATATTCGTTACAGAATTGGCTATAACCTGTTAACACGATTTTTTTCATTATAAAGCTTACTTAGAGGAAATCTATAAGTAAATTTGATATTCAACTGGGTTGGCCTATTTCATCATCTGTTTTTGTAGCCATGCATAACTAGACATTATAAAATGTTGAGATGTTACTCCTTTTAGGCAGGAGTAAAATAAGGCATAAGTATGTAGTTTTACATGCTTTTTTTATTCCCGTTGCAACACACGGGCATATTAAATAGATTAAGGCCTCCTTACTCTGATGTATTTGGGATATGGTGAAGCTTCCATGATCCATTTGCATTTTGCTTTATTATAGGCTGACTATTAGATGAAGGGATTTCCGGCTTCTTAGAAATTCAAACATTTAGGGTGCTACTATGACACCATCAGAGACTCACAAGTTTACATAATGAAGCTTCGTGATGTATATGGGTATTTGGGTAAGTTTGATTTTTGGACAAAAAAAAACAACTACTCTTTACACCGATGCACTAATTGTTATTTGATTCAACCATACTGGTAATCTCCTTTCCACCCCTTAAATTCACGAGTGTGAGTGTTACACATCCAAGGGTCCATAATAAGCTACATCATATCCGAAGGTTAAAAACAATTAGATCAGTCCATGGCAAATGACCTCCTCCGCGTGACCCCCAACCCATTGACACATTCTGATAAAAACGCCAACTGCCGCTCATTTGCGTCGCTGTCTCCTCCCTCTGCACGGCGCCACCGATCTCCCATCCGCCTCCATCGAAGGTCGCGCCGGTCGCCGGGCGCTGCACTCAATCGAGGGTCGTGAGCCAACTGCCTCCCGTCAAAGATTGTGTCACCGTCGGTCTCTCCTCCCTCCGCGCGGGGCCGTCGATCTCCCATCCGCCCCCATCGAAGGTCACGCCGGCCGTCGGGTCCAATCTTGTGACGTCCTCCTCTCGCAGCCGCACGTCCAAGTGGCGGAGCTCCCCCACTGTGATGTCAAGGCTCACAACGTGCTCATCGCCGACGGCCACGGCGCGTGGCTCTGATCCGTTCCTGGGCGTGCCACGTCCTCCTCCTTATGGCCCATGCCCAAGCCGTTGAGCTCCCGAGCAACAGGAATGACTACTTCGCCCCACCTTCGCAAGCTACATCCCTCCCTGAACACGCCAGTAGTGACGACTCCGGTGTGTGTTCCTCTACAGCCACCCGCACTGCGTGCTTCAGTCTACCCCCAGAGGTTCAACTGTTAGCGTCCATCCATTCGTCTCGCATGGTCGATTTCCGGCGGCACTACCGCACATGGTGGCAACGGCGGTGAGGTGTTGTTTGAGATCCGCTCCCACTCCAACTAGAATGACATATTCCTCTCCCTCTCCGTGCAAATCAGCGTGCTCATCACAACGGGTAAGACAAGCACTCTCTAATGAAATGCCTTGATTCTGTGGTGATTTGTTGATGTGTAAGGTATGAGTAAGTCGCCTCTGCAGCTGTGCAGCATCTGACCTCATTTGTGTTCTGTTTGAACTTCTTTTCAACCGGCTGTAGATTACTATGGTGAAGATCTTATATGTTGTATAAGGGAATAATTTGACGATGAAGCATGGGCACAGGAATGAAGAAATTATACAGTCGTGTAGCTTTTGGTCTTATACAAGGAAAAAAATGAGGCATTAACAGTTGCTAGGAAATTTAGGCCTCTATAGTCTTTGGATATTCCTAAATTTATATATGTTCAGGCCAATAAAATAAAAAAATCACAGATACAAATATGATTTGTTTATATGTTAAGATGCACACGCGTAGGCTGGAGGTTATTGAGGTCTGGTCTGGTCCTCTGTTAGTGTGGACATCAGTAGAGAGTTTCACAATGTTTAAATTTCTTATTACCCTTGGATCAAGCTATTCTATTTCTCTGCAAAATAGAGCTGCTACATTGTAGTAGTAGTAGCAGCAGGCAACCAGCAATGCTATCTTTTCTTTTATCATCCAATATGTGGTCATTCAAAATGGGTTACTGATCACATGATCACTAATCTATTTTATTTCTGTTTTTAGGAACATTCAAAGTGCGCTGACATATGAAAGGAAAAAAACAAGCCGACCAGAGTTAACAGGTCGTAACAGGTTCTTACCTATCCCTTGCCTCCTTACACTTTAGGACTTTATTATGACCCTTCTATATGACCCCTTTTAAGGTGGCTTTTAAGCCAATGTATCATATTTTAACTTATGAACTACATTACTTCCTTTTTGCTAAATTTTAATTATGTTTAATATTGATGTTGCCCCTTCCTTTTTTATATGAATGTTATATATGCATCCTAACTTCTAAGTTACACTTATCTAACTTTTATATAGATCCGTAGCACAAATAAATTTATTTGATTTGAGTTATTTGATAATCATCCATGTGGGCTAATTAGTTGGAAGGATTGTGACAGGTAAGGTTTGGGTGTGTCAGATTTCATATTGTTGGAATGTACATGATATGTATGCATTGTCTTATGTTATAAGAGGCTTAAGATCCTGTTAGACTTGTTTATTGACACATATGGCTTTTTGACAATTTGTTTATATTACTGATCATCACCGTAGCGTTAGCACGGGCATTATACTAAGTACTAAATAAAGTGTGTTTTTTCTTCTTTTTTTTCCTCTCAAAGCTTTGGTTTCCCGCAAATCCACAGCACCGCGGCTGTAGGCGGCCAAGTCCGAGAGGCCCACCCGTTGCCGACTTCTTCCCGGCGATGGCGTCGTCCGGCGACAATGGCGCAGCCTCCCGCAAGCAACTACGCGTTCTGCTGCCGTTTTCCTGCGATAGCCTGGTAAGAGCAGAGATTCCTCCGTCGCGCCGCCCGCCCAAGCCGCAGGAGTCGGGAGTCCCAACCCGCGGAGCAAACTGATCTGTGCAATCTTGCAGCGCATCCCCGAGAAGTTCGCCGAGGATATTGGGAGCGCGGAGGCCCTCATCGTCGGCAATTTCAAGGTCTGGCCGGTGGAGGTCGGGCGGAACGGCGACGGCGCGTTCCTGGGCCGCGGGTGGCCGGAGTTCGCGGCCGCGTGCGGCGTCGGCGCGGGGTGGCTGCTGGTGCTCCGCCACCGCGGCCGCGGCGTGCTCACCGTCAAGGCATTCGACGCCGGCGGCTGCTGCATCAGGGAGCTCGGCGTTCCGCCGCCTTCAGGCAAGGAAATCGTCCTCCTGGACTGAATGTGGTGGACAGACTGTAATTTTAGCAGATTATTCTGCAATTTAATTCATGAGCTTTTTTTTTTTGCGACGAATTTGATTCATGAGCTTGCAATTTTATTACTCCAATTCAAAGTTCAAACTGACTGTTTATAGTTCATATACTTTTCCAGCTGAAACATCTAAGCGCAGAAAAGATACTTCCCCTAGGCCGCAGTTCATTGGCCTGCTTCCATCAGATCACACCGAAAAGATGGTCTGCAGTCCACACCCTGTTGTTGCTGATTTATTTTCATCACATTGTTTTCTCCCTGCGACAATGTTCTGATTTTACTCCATTTGTATGTTATTGCAGTTGATACCTTCTAACTTTGTGCAAAATTACATCGACCAAGAACACCTGAACAGTCGTGCGACCGTTATTCTTGCCCCCTTGGCAAAATTGGTCAAATTCAGCTCGAGATAAATCAGGCAGAATTGTCCTTCGCTGGTGGCTGGTTTCAGTTTTTGTCAGTGAATGGTATTGCTGAAGATAATTGTCTTCTGTTAAGGTATGAGGGTATCATGGTGTTTACAGTAAAAGTTTTTGAGCCAGATGGGCTCCAGATGGAGTTCAAACAAAAGGACGTCGGATTGCAACACAGTGAGCAAATGATTAAAAGTTGTATGTTTAGAGTACATTTGAACCTCAGTTAGAATACTGAAGTACATGTCTCATGTGTCATATGTTACAGATACTGAGCAGCAGGGTACACTAACGAGTTCCTTTCAGAAGAGCCGCAAGAACGATTTGCAAAGTACTGATGAAAAAAACAATCCGAATGGCTCAAGTACTATTTTGGAGAAGGTTTCCTTACAGAAAAGATGTATTTACAATATTGAACCACCATCATGGATAAAGAAGCTGATCAACACCCATATGGTCAACAAATATATTGTAAGTACTCTCATTTCTATTGTTAGATTCCTAGAATGTGAGGCATCAAGAGGAAACCAGGCATTTCTGATCGATAAACAGAAACAAACACATCTATTCGGTAGTTTACATGTCTATGCATCACAATAGGGGCGAATCAGTATATTGAAATTTAAGTACTTATTTTTACATAATAAATATCAGCTCCTGTAGTTGTAATGCACCAATGTTTATGGATTTCTAGGGCATGTGTTATCAAAGTCACAGGTAGGAGATTATATTCACCCATCTTGATTGTAGATCCCTAACAGATTGCTTGTATAAATCGATCTCTGACTTTTAATATTGGAATTCATGCAGTCTTTTCCAGCAATCTTCTGTAGCGCAATCGGTTTACATGAAGCCTGCATGATTTCGCTGAAAACCTCACCGAGCAGTACCAGGTCATGGCAGGTGTGTATTCGCCCGTACAAGAACACTGGGCACCAGACTAGGTCTGGCTGGAAGAGGTTCTGCCAGGAAAACGGGATAAGGGATGGTGACATTTGCACATTTAACATTATTGAAACCACGCTCTGGCATGTCGTCATTGAGCGTCACTAAGCTTTGACCTCACAGCACATTAGCAAATCAATGACTTATGTTAGAACGATGTGTACTAGTAATAATTCTCTAAACATGCTCCAGAAGTACACAATTTGTATCAGTTTGTCAGTATGTCAGATACACAATTAAGGGCTAACCGAACTCTTTGAAGTTGTTGAAAGAGTGTCGAACTCATGTACTATTAGTTAGCCCTTGTTCTACCGAACTATTGGTTCCTGTGAAACTATTATTGTGTGTGTTGAAATTTGTTGTTGCATTTGTAAATAACCCTATCAATTTCTATGAACTTTCCGACATGAACTAAAGATTGGGTTGAGCAGGTGCCTGTTCAACATAGAACCCCTCTAGCGCGTGTTTACTGCAGCCCAGATTTTCCATCAGAGCAGCATCAACATACCGCATGAGTGTAAAGTGCATGTTTTTTAACAGATGGAAAGTTGAAGCAATCCCTGCAGTCTTCAGTTATTATACACTCGTTTTGTGTTTCAAAGTTGGGACATAGACATTTTATTCACACTTATGGTGACTATTCGTGTGAGATTCAGGCCCAAAGCAAACACTTGTTTTGACATTTTCTATATAGCACAAATACGAGTAATGGCTTTTACAAATTCTAAAGTGTGATGACTTGTGCAAGGTTCATGCCAAATAAATGTAAATTCCTGCTATGTGATATAATAGATTAATAGCTAGGCTACCTTGAGTAGTTATTCTTGTCAGGTATTTACAGGGCTCCCTTGGATGTTCATGTTACTTGTGGGCTTTACTAGGCTCAATCCTAGTCAGCAAAACGAGTCAACCTTTAATCCACCTTGGCAAAATCCAAATTGCTCCCTTCGATGTATGTTAGAGGATGATTAACAATAGATGTTGAAAAGTGATAATATTAGAAGATGACAAATTTGTTAGATATGGATTTGACAACATATCTATATCTAGTCTGATATTTTTAATAGTATAATCAGAGATTCAATATTTATATTTAACTATAATTAATAAAAAACTAGGGTGGGCACATGCCCCTATGTTCGTTACAATATTTGCCTAATATAATAGAATATGATGTTAAATGAGACCAAATGAAGATACGGAGTACATAAAAGCTTCATTGTTGTGTATTTGACAGAGCTAAGACTGTGGCTCATATGAGCTTTTCTAATCTAATTGTCAAAGGTATAGCTTGCCTAAAAAAATGTGCTACTTTTGATCCCCTATGTTCCAACTTCCAAAAGGTAAACATCTTTAGTTTTAATTAAAAATGAAACTTTCTAAGAATAAAAATAATTTTTCTTAGTTTGCATATTATGATAGTTGAATCCATAGTGAATCTAATAGCATAATTCGTATATCTTTGAACTTCATGAATTGTTTTCTATTAATAGCCAAAGTTAACAAATTTCAGTTGACAAAATTCAGCAACAACTGTATTTGGGAAGAGAGGGGTATCTTTTTTTGTGTGTGAATTGAACAGATGGTTATCTTATTATCACCGGGGTATGATTTTCAAACTTCTTTAGCATGAGAGTTGTTGAGCACATAATTCAGTGTGAAATTGAATTTGGTTTTCAACCCGAATTGTACATACGCAACAAGATTTCAGTTGGTTCACATAACCGGAAAATCGGGAGTGGTTTGGAGCTGGAAAACCCCACAGGCTAACCGGCTTGCTACAATACGGACCGATTTTTCTAGATCCCCGGTTAACTGGGGTAACCGGCCGGTTTTTGCTGGACATTGACAACCAGAATTATTTCGCAGATTTTTGTTTTTGTCCTACGGGACGTGGCTGTCCACACCAGTTACCTTTTGGCTTTTGCTTCTACGCCTCGAGGTGTTTGGTTGGCAGTTCTGTATCGTAATCGTATTACAGAAGGTAACAAAAGCCGATACATTTGTTTGGTATAAGAGGTACTCCGTAATTCGATTACCTGTAATCGAAAAACAGTCAATACAAATCTGACTCCTTCCTCTCCCCACCGATTTCGAATCGGCCTCGCCACAACAGGTCAACAACGCCGCTGTCCTCACGCGGCAGCACCCATCTTGCTGCCCTGCTTCTCGATCTACTCAGTGTGGCAGAAGATTCGCTCGCTGGCAACGGGCGAGGTCCTTGCACGGCCATGGCGACGACATCCACCACATCCTATCGACCTCGATGTCAAGATCTCGCTTCTCGTGCAAGGATGCGATAGAAGCGAGATTCCGAATAAATTCCACTTGCAGAGACCGTCGTTAATGGTGATGATGGTGCCGTTGCATCTTAGTGGTCCATGTCTCCTCTCGGAATTCATTTGGGGTCTCAATTTTTAGAAATTGGGATGTGGATGGCTGACGACGCAAGAACAGAGCAACTCGCAGGGTGCGTGATGTTGCAGACATGGGAGGAGCAAAATGATACACTACGGGAAAACAGGGGTTTGCCGAGTGTCGGATGCACTCGACAAAACCCTAGAAACACTCGGCAAATCCTTTGTCGAGTGCCACACTCGGCAAAGGCCGCCGGCATAGGTCTCATCGGCAAAGGGCCCTTTGCCGAGTGCTATATGTCGAGCACTCGGCAAAGTGTTTGCTGAGTGCCTGACACTCGGCAAAGGAGCAGTTGTGTGCCGAGTGCCAGGTGGCAGGGCACTCGGCACACATCAATACTTTGCCGAGTGCCCTGCCACCTAGCACTCGGCAAACAACTGTTCAGAGTTTTTTTTGGTTAAAAATTGACAGAAACTCACAGTTTTTTCATGAAAATTCATATGTTGACAAATTCACATATCTACCATATGTTGACACAAAAAAGCACCACATATTGACATATATCCAACACATATTGGTCAAGTACACAAATCCACAACTTGTCCATATATTGGTCAAGCAAAACCACAAGTTCACATTCTTTACACCCCCCCCCCTGCCTCCACCCCTCTTTTGATCGGCCATCTCCGGCTCCTCGTCTCGAGTGTACAACGACTTCAGCGTTTTCTTCCAACCACCTGGCATCCTTGTCCAATCACCTGCAATAAAAATAAGAAAATCACAATAGTAAGACTCTGAAACGGCACATTGTAATATTATTTAACCATCACACTTCTACCAAACCACAGATATCTTTGCAAAGGCAGGGTAATAGATTCGGACCTTCAAAACATAGAATATCTAGCTACAAGACATACCGGCACTATATGGGCTATTATGTTTACAACGCTACATGTCCACATTCAACTCTCTCACAACTAACAGCTTCAGTAAAATGACAGGACAGTAAGTTCAAATTGAAATTTTTACAGCCATCAATTGTGTTCTAAATATCGTCAGTTGACATACTAAAACCTTAGAGCAAAAGCAGTTTGATATTCTAACATTCTAAAATAAGCTTATGGTTGTGTACCTAGCAGGAAACAGACCCCTTGATATGGATAGTGAGACTAAACGTATATTTGATAAACGTATTATTGTATTAAAAACTTCTTCCTTGTAAAGAAGCACTGAGCAAAGACCCAAAAGTTGGCCTAATATTCTCAAACAACAATAGAATTCTGGTCAGAGCCATAAATCTACACCTTGCATTTGGCAATAGGAACTTTACAGTATGTCATGTTCCTAAAATAATCGAGCTTGGAAGAACTCCTCACATTGGAGACGAAGTGGGATAGCATTTTGCATGGACGAACTAAGAGTAAAAGTACTCCTTTGTTGCTGATATTGGGCCTTTCATCCTTGGCTCATCAAATAGTTTAGCGTCTTAACATCCTCTAGGGAATCCTTGCTTACATGGCCAAATTCTCCACACTCTTCACACGTAGAACATGATTCCGCTATCTTGATTGATTCCTCCTTATGAATATGAAGATTGTTATCCAACCTTGTTTGTATGGCGTTGAGACGATATATTATCTAGTCTTCATGAGCTCTCTCAATCACACTCTTTGTCACTCCTTTGGAAGGTTAAAGGCTCCTCTTATCTACATTTCTATCACTATCCCAAGACTGATTTTGAGCCAACATTTTAATCAACTCACTAGCTGAAGCATCCAGGTGTTGACGAGATATGTGATTTAATCCCATGTAGAATCTCTCAACAATTTCTCCTCTTCCATGACCATGATGAGGGCATGCATCCATGTACTTCGAGTATCTCTCCCATGCTTCTCCAATACTCTCATCAATATTCTCGGTGAATTCAAGGAACCAATTCTTTAAAGTTTGAGTCTTGCCAGGAGGAAAAAACTTAGCTAGAAATTCAGCTTAAGCATTGGCTAAGTAATCTTCGATGTGTTAGTCAAACCATTGTACCATTGCTTAGGGCGCCCAATTAGAGAAAAGGGGAATAGCCACACCATCATTTGATTAGCATCCATCCCTTGAATCTTGAAAGTGCTACAAACTTCGAGAAAGTGCCACAAATGTTGATTAGGGTCTTTAAAACATGTGAATGGCTGTTGCATCACTATCCCAATGTATCTATCAAACTGATATGTCAGTCGTGTCTGCGGCTCATTGTAATCTGTCTTGACCATGTTGGCGAATTGAGGCCTTAGACGATCTACCATCGGTTGCTCTGGTGGATAGCCTACCATGTTGTTAGCTAGCTCCTCTTCCTCTTCTAAGTCTTTAATTATGAACAATGCTCGTGGATCAAGGCGAGCTCCTTCTCTAACTAGATCTCCAAGTGACTTGCTTCTCTTCTCAACACTCCTCTTATTGTGAAAGAGTTTTTCCGGATCATCGATGTAATTAGAGAGTTTGTTTGATCTAGGACCATCCATACCTGCTTAGTTGCACTCAATAGGATATATGTACAAAAGAAACAAGAAAAAGATAGTAGACTAACTAGATACTAATACATCAAACGATATTCAATCCCGACATTAGTCTCCGAGCAACAACGCCGTAAAAAGACCTCGTTGGTTGCACCCACTTATATATTGCAAGAGGATGGTGTACATTATAGCAATTTTTCCCTTAGAGTATTCCAGGGTTTAATTGAATCCAAAACGACTAATAGGAATTAAATAGTTTTAACAGTAAAAGATCTAATTAACCTACCATTGTTCGCTGGAAGGGGTTGGTGGTATCGATCAACTCTCTAGATGTGACGATCGACGCATGGTCCCTGTTGTGTCGATAAGCGCACTCCGTTGTTGGTCGGCGCACTGGTTGGTTGGCATTATGACGCCTACAGAGAAATTATTTATTAGCCTATAAAAAACTATGTGAGTAACCAGATATCTACTAGTTGAGATAGCAACCAGAAAGCCTAATTGGATAGCATCATAATGGATAATTACTTAGATTAATGAAAACCTATGATGAATAAGACCACTCACCTTTTTGTTGAGGACCCTGATTTATCTCTGCCGAGATCAATCCAAGTAACCGTGCAAGCATCTTACCCTATTTAGCTATCTAGACATGTTGCACTAGCTTAGCCCCGTCACGGCCAAACCACATATCTAGCATCATCAAATAACTATGATCAATACAAGATCCGAGTACTAATCTAATAACCACGAATAAGATAGCATCTAAATTCTTAGCCTAGTACTAATCAATTGGAACAAGCATATGCAAGATCATAGAATCAACATCAACAATGCACCAAAACCATCATCAAAATATTCAATCATCTTTGAGATACATAGTGTAGGATTCATCACCATCTAGAAGGTCTACCTTGATGGATCAACTCTAGCACCAATGGTTCTTGAAACTCAACTACAGATCTATTATGACGCGGCAAAGCCCCGGTGGCTCTAACTCATGAGATTGTTGTCCCTCTATCGACGACTCTCTGCCTCTAGGGTTTTTATATGGGTTGTACATGTAGAGGAGTCGGAAACAAGAGATCCTAGGAAAGTGTCGATTGGCACGGCTCGTGACCATCTCCTCTCCAAATTGGTTCTTTATCCTTCTATAAATTCCATGTGGGCCTTCTTCATCGTATTCCTCGAGATTGTTGGGGTCCTGGCGTGGAGCGAGCCCCACGCGGAGCAAACGCCGAGGACCCCGTACTTATCTTCTACGACTGACTCCGAGCCTCTAAGCAAAATGCGTAGGTTTATAGGCGAAGCAAAGCACCGGGAGTAAAGATGGCGTCCTAGGGTGAAGCGGAGAGAGGGGTCCGACGGGAGGGACAGGGCCCACGACCGACGAGGTCGAGCGTAGCGACACCCAAGCGGAGCGCCGGTGGCCGAGCGAAGCTCCGAGTCGGAATGCCTCCCAGCTAGTGGCCAGCTAAGCCGCGAATCACGCGTGCTTGGTCGGCTTTCCCGGATTGCCCTCGACGGTTACCACCTCCGAGTAGGATTGAGGGCGATGGCTAGGGGTAGAATGGTCATGTAAATTGTGGCTCCCTAGGACTATAAAGAGAGCCCAAGAGTCATCGGTAAAGACACATGTAATCAGCAAGTTTACTTCATCTATACAAGAGTTGTTATCTTGTTGTTCTGTTCTTTACTACCTCGCATACTTCATTTCCGTGTTCGGTGTGCTAAGTGAGCATTACCCTCACTACTTAGCACACCAACAGAGATAAATGTCTTGCATTGCATGTTTGAGTCTTGTCACACCCCAAAATTTTCTATTTTCGGTTGTGAGCTTTTCTAAACTTACATTTTTTACTTTCATAAATTCTTCGCTATTTTATTTCACGTTAAAGGTTTATTTAAATTATTTTAGTTATGTCTATGGCATAACATGTCTTATACTTGTTTATTCAAAAGATTATGTTTTTGACATAAATTTCTTTTGTTTCAATAAATTCAATTAACAATTTATTTTATTTTTACATTATATATCATCAGAATCCATTTCTTGATTTATGAAAAATGCTTAAACCAAAATAAAGGACTCTATATTTGTTTAGAAAATCATTTAAGACTTATGTTTCATTTACATATTTACTGGCCCTTAATCATATTTATGTTTTTAAAATGATTCTTTGAAAATAGCGAAACCACTCAATTTATTGGTCGCAAAATTCCTCTAGAAGTCCAACCCAATTATTCTTTCCTTTCCTATCCTCACATCTCCAGTTGTGCGAACACTCTTTCAAACCACTTGACTCATTCTTTTCTTTCCATTGTGACATGTATCAAAGAAAACTTGCTACCTCGACGCCAATGTTGGTACAATGTTCTCATCCTTTATCAGCTAACTATATTTGCTCTTTTTGCAACTCTTATCAAATCAAGATTGTCCTAATAATCGTCATTCCATCTCTTTGATCCTCTTCCTATCCTCTTAGCCAACACAACCTTTTGTAACACATTGTATTGCATTCTTTTCCATGCAACAAAAACACGCCATGTGCCACCCTGCCACATTTGAGCTGGAATGCAAATTCTAGCAGCCACCACAACTAGTGAGTACACAAACACCTGTGCATCAACACCAAAAGGAGCCACCAGTAGCATCCACACACATCCACTATCACCAATAAGTGAGCCCACACCTTTTCCTCATCAACTTCCACGAAGAGGAGATGAAAAGTCCAACCATAGTGACCATAACTCCAACTATAATTATGGCCCCATTTATGTTGCCTCTTAGCTTTTCCTCTCCCTTCGTTTGCCTATAAAGTCACCTAAGGATGTCATTTTTCCTGTCTCATGATCTACCTTGCCCCCTTCCTCTTCATTCCAATCCATTATCCACGGGTTCAGATATGTTCAGCTCACTCGTCCAGCCATGTCGCCTGCTATTCACATCCACATTCCAGATGATCTAGCCAACATAATGATCCCAAATTTTGCTGAACATATGTTCCTGGATGTTCTCTACAACATATCCAAAAATTGTAGCCTTTGGAGTTTGGGTGCCTCAGGGATCTGCATCACAACGCCTCCTGGTCGTAGTTCTTGATCTATTTACCGTGCAATTTGGTAATCTCATCAGCCTCTCTTTTGATCTAATGGCTTGATTTATACCAAATATCCTCCCACATGTGTTCCAGGAAGTCATGATCGTCTACACTAGAAAATTCCTTCCGATCTATCTTGATATGATTGGGAACGTGTTTGGTGTACGAACTGCCTCTTCACATTCGATATCCTTTTCAGGTCGTGTCCTATCAAATTCAAGATGTCTGTTCCGTGTTCTGAAAGCATATAAACATTGTTATCAAATTATTACCTTCATTCCTGCAGGTTACCTTTGGGAACGCACATGCCTTTGCCATGATGTCTGCAGTTGGGCACCGGTTCCTCTTTTGTTCGCCTCTAGTGCAAATGACAGTTTGTTCCATACTTGTTCCTCTCAAACTAAAGGTTTTATAGATATTTTTTTGGTAGCAAATTATGTTCCAGGATGTTACCAACAACTCCATATGAGGATTCCTTGTTATCTATGCTAATGCAACCAGCGATGCTATCGACATTTAAACTGCCACTACACAACCTTGCCTTGTGTTCACTCTGTATTCTCAAGTTCATGTAAATTTTAATCTTAGCCACCTCATCATTCACATGTTCCACGTAAGTATCAACATTACTACTCAAATTATTCCTTGATATCTGCCTCCATGATATGGGAACACACACATTTCTCCATGATGCCTATGCGTAACCCACCCTAAATCGTGCGGTCTTCAGTATTCTTTTCCATTGCATCCCTTAATCAATCATAAACAATATATGAATCATGTCCATGACATAATCATGTCATGTTCTGCAGGATGCTCCTTTGATTTCAACCAAACACTATTATCGCCAATGTCGCGAATTGTGAGCATGCCGTTGATCATTGTCCACAATCTCAACCAAACACTACCACCTGCAAGGCTTCTCTATTATTGCATAAATCTTGGTGAGCCCTCTTTGACCAACATCACATATCATTCCTAATTAAATCCTATTATTGAATGTTTTGTTCATAGAGTTATTTATTTGTGTGCTGGTGGTATGTTTTCTCATCGTAGCGTTAATTAGAGGATGACCCATTCGAGGATCTCAAGAGCAAGACTAGTAGGCTCCGCTGACGACCTCTCTGCCCGGGCCACTAGTAGCCATGAGCGCCGCAGGTAGCTGCCGCAGCCTTGCGTTCAGCGAGCAAGAGTGTGGTTCGGTTCCATGAGGTTAGGGTAATGGAACGATGCTGAGCCTCAGAGACATGGAACAGGTTAGAGCATCTCCAAGAGCCTAGCAAAAACTAATTCTAAATTTACTTTTTTTAGCTATGCTATAAAATAGAAAACACAAAAAAAACTACTATGGGAAACCAACAACCTAGCAAAAACTGTTTCTAAATCTTTTTAAAACTTTCCACATCATTTGGTGGGGCCTATTCTGTTTACTTGGTCCCAGCCTAGACGCGCCTGCCGTGATCGCTAGGATATGCGCCCGCCGCAGGATTGTTTTCAGGAAACGAACGAGCGAGTCGCCGCCGCCCGCCACGATCGGCCGGTTTGACGCGTGAATGAGTCGCCACCGCCCACGCGATCGATCGATGAAGACTTCAGCCACAATCTCCGATTAGAAAATGCTGAGTCAGCCACAACCTCCGATTAGAAAAGGCTGAGTCAATCGTTCGTTTTCTACATCTCTCTAGATAAGTTCTGTTCTGGCCGGTTACGTGCACGGCCACTCATTTACTGATTTGGTATGTTGTTTTCTCTGTGTAATTAGTTTACTGCTTCTCGATTGCATTGATATGTATGTTACATGTGACGATTGATCATATTTCCTCTCTCGTTTTCCTACAGTATGGATTTCAATGACGAATTCAATAATTTTGTTATGAATGAGTTGATTGATTCATCGTGAGATGATGAAGATGATTTTTCTTTCAACAGTGCAACATAATAGCAGAAGAGGCTCATGGTTCTATCATGGGACATGCTACCTTGGATCGAGAACGGTACTTGTGGCACTTCTTTCTTTATCGAGATTATTTTGCAGATAATCCTATTTTTTGTCCAGAATATTTCAGACGAAGGTTAGTATGTAATATTTTTAAAATTTATATAATATTTTAACTGTGTGTAATGGTCTGGCTAAATAATTTTATGTATGAACAGATTTCGGATGAGACGACATGTTTTCCTATGTATAATGAAGGTTGTCGAAGAGCACGATGATTACTTCGTACAAAAGAGGAATGCAGCCGGTACACTAGGACTATCTTGCTTGCAGAAGGTGGTGGAAGCATTTCGGATGCTAGCTTATGGAGTAGCGGCTAATGCTACGGATGAGTACGTGCGTATTGGTGAGAGTACTGCTCTAGAATGTCTACGGAAGTTTACAAGTGCTGTTGTTGAGGTATTTGGATCTGAATATTTGAGGTTGCCTAACGAAGAGGATACCGCTAGGTTACTTGCAATTAATGAGTAGAGATTTTCCGAGTATGCTTGGTTCTATTGATTGCATGCATTGGACTTAGAAAAATTGTCCTACTGCTTGTCACGGTATGTATAGGGGCCACAAAAAGGAGCCAACCATTATATTAGAAGCAGTTGCTTCTCAAGATCTATGGATTTGGCATGTATTTTTTGGGATGCCGGGCTCGCACAATGACATCAATGTGCTTCAACGATCTCCAATTTTTACAAGGCTTGCTGAAGGTGAAGGTCCACAAGTAAATTATAATATTAATGGAAATGATTATACAATGGGTTATTATCTAGCAGATGGTATATATCCGTCATGGGCTACATTTGTGAAGACCATTCACGAGCCACAAGGTAACAAGAAGAAATATTTTGCCAAGGCTAAAGAAGCATGCAGAAAGGATGTTGAGTGTGCATTTGGGGTTTTACAATCTCGCTTTGCTATTGTTTGAGGGTCAGCTCGTTTATGGGATGAGGATTTCCTTGGAAATATAATGATGAATTGCATAATTATGCATAACATGATTGTCGAGGATGAGAGAGAGGACTATAATCTAGATTGCACCACTTATGATTACATGGGAGACAAGGTGGAAGCATCCCACAGAGAAGCACCTGAACTTACTGCGTTTATGGAAAATTACAGGAAAATCAAGAACAAGGAAACCCACACTCAATTTCATGCAGATCTTATTGAGCACTTGTGGCAAAATCATCCGGATTTATACAAGAATATTAGTATCGAGTGATTTCAGTTTTAAGTATGTAATAAATATTGTTTCTTTTTTACTTGCTACCACAATATCTTATTTTGGATAATATCGTGTAATAAACAATTGTCAGCTTAAAAACCTATGCTGTAATAAAGAGAGTTATTGCCAAATTCCATGTCAAGTTCAGGCATCATTTTTGCAGCAGAAATCCGAATAACTGATCAGCTGCAATGTTACACTAAATAGAACTTTTCTCGTGTGTTATTCACACAAAACATGAATGGTATATTGCCCCAAGGAACCATATGCAGCCAACTTGATGCTGCCTGGAAGTTCATAAACACAGTTGTCGATCAAGCATATGGCTAAAAGAGGAAACAAAAATGGAAGTAGAACGATTCTGAAGAAATGGCTGTAGAAGTGGTACCGTATCTCCTATTCTCTTTCCATGCTTATAAGCTGTGGTAGTGAACACAATGGAGAAATAAGCAATATTGAAAATGGACAAACAGGAGTAGAATATACTAAAAGTTAATAAAAATGAGAAACATAACTCCATGACAGACTCCACATCATTTAGACACAGGCACAATACTTGTGAACCCAGGGAGAACAACAGCTCCTAAACAAATGAGACAACATCTAGCTAGTTGGTTAGACGACGTCTAGCAAGAATCTCGTCCTGGAGCCGTTCATAGTACTGTTGTTGCTTGTAGTTAAGAGTAGTCATGTCAATGTTCATGATTCTCTCTTCTTCAAGTTGCCTTTTGAGCTGCACTCTTTCTCTCTCAATCTTGATCCTCTCTTCCTGCAAGGCAGAGGCCTTTTTGCACCTCTCTTCTTTCTTCAATTCCTTCACAGCATCTGCTTCCTTCTTCTTTTTCACAAGGTACTTCATTGCTTCTAGGCTTCTCCTTCTCCGTCTCCTTCTTCTTCCCTGCAGGTCTCTCTTGTGCACTTTCTGATGGTTCACCACCATCTCCATTGCCTCCTACTAGTGCAAGTGCAGCTGCTGAAGGGCTTGCATCTGTTGATGTCTTTTGCTTTTTGCCTCCACGATGCGGAGTGTTGTTGTGCTTGCGCCTCTCCATCCACTTGGGCTTGTCCTTGAGTACCTTCCAACAATGCATAGATGGAAAATTCTTGTGAGTCTTATCCTCATCCTTAAACATTGCACATGCACTTGCAATCTGCGAAAAAGTCCAAAGGGCATCATACACTAGGTCCTCTGTTAAAAAGCATGAATATTCTAAAGGAAACCAGCCAAGATAATGCATAGATTACATCTAACCTTGTCATCAATAGAACAACCACTTTGATTTCTACATTCAATCCTGGTAACACAACCACAAAAGGCACTCACATTATGTTGTATGCCAGACCAACAATTCATTAGTGAACCTTGAGATCGATCAGAGAAGAACTTCTTGTTGACATGGAAGTAATCGTGAATTCTTTTCCAGTATGTGACACGTGTTTGATCAACTCCTTGAATTGGATCCATTGTCACGTTTAGCCAAGCTGACACAAGAAGTAGGTCCTCATCAACACTAAAATTTTTGCTTCTCTTCTGATGTCCTTTTGTAGTTGCTGGTCCATAGTCTTGGGTTCCTATGCGATCAGGATGTGGGGTGTCATCAGGTAATGGGGTGTCATCAGCATGTGTGGTGTCATCAGGTTCTCCAGCGGCATAACCCAATGGGTCAGTGAACCACACTGAGCTGATTGCCATGAAAAAAATAGTTGTGCAGGTGTAGTTCATCAACTTCATCAACAAAAATACAGAATATCTGAAAAATAACAATGAAAACCTAGCAAAACCATCTGTCAACTTCTAGAAAGTTCAGAACCCTATTGGTACCATCTTCATATACTCAGTACCACGGTATTTACAAAACCGTTCAAAGCCACCGATTTAGAATAAATACCATCTGCTAAATTTAGAATAAAATAGGCCTTTTGCTAGGCTCTTGGAGGTGCTCTAAATGATTTTCAAACACAGCTTGAAGATAGATGATCCCCGGCAAACTGAAACATACAACATGTGGTAGGGAAAACAAAAACAGCACTAGGTCATGTTGTGTCACTCATATCGCAACCATTATAATTTTGAAAGTTGAAAATGTCCAAAGCAAGGCAGGTACTGGACTAACTAGTTATATGCCTCGCATACATCAATAGATATTTCAATCGAACAGTTCATGTGATTTGTAAAAAAAAAAAATGAGATCAGAGTAATGTGCAGCAACCTAGCAATCAGTCTACCAAAAGCAATGTGCATATTCAGATTCTACAAATAATGACTCAAATTCCAATAACTGAATTCATTCAGACATTCTCAGGCAACACTAACAATCAGAGTAATGTGCAGCAACCTAGCAATCAGAGTAAAATCTAATTCACTCAAAAATTCTCAATAATCTAAATAGAGATGCATTGTATAATGGCAGAGACAACCTAGCAATCAGTCTACCAAAAGCAATCTGCATGTTCCACTCTAGTTTTAGATTAGATTGGGCTAGTAAAATCTATAGAAGCTCCATGTTCTACTCTAATTTCAGATTGATCTGTGTCCTTACCAGAGAACTCCTCGGCATCGACCTGGACTGGATCGGTGAGGCCATGTGGCAGAAGAGTACCCAATCCAGTGGGAGGGAGGACCCGATGCCGCCCAGCTGAACAGACACCACCAATGGTGGCCTCGCTGCCTTGTCCGGTGACCGGAGCAATAAAAAACTAGGGAGGCGGACGAGGAAGACCTACGCGAGCTGCTGTGGCTCTACGAAGAGGTGGTGGCACCTGAGCAGCGATTTGGCTTGCCTTGTTCGACATGGTGACGAGCGGCACAACTTGCAGCGCAACCGGCGTCGACGAAATCGCAGCGTCACTTGGATTTTGCCGGCAATGGGTGTAGAAAACCGACGGCTATTGGAGGGGACAGAAGAGGCGAAGGAGTTGGGCTTCTGTGTGTGTGTGTGGCGTGGGGGGGGTGATGTGTACAGGCGTCCCGATCTTCCGAAAGGTTCAGATAACTCTTGATTTGGCAAAGATGTGACACACGTCGATCCGGCTCCTGAACAACACGTTCGAACCCCGCAATCGCAGCACCATGTCCTCTATGGTTATCAATCGGCGTTCCACAGTTGACCTCGTCCAGAAGGCTAATCCCTGCCTGCGAATCAAGAACACAAGCAAGAACAAGAAAGAACGCAACCAAATTTTTAGATGTATGATTAATCTCACAAGTTGGGGTCTCACAAACCGATGAACGGCGAAACTGTCTAAGCAGAATAATCTAAGCAAAACCCAAACCCTAAGAAAGGGGCGGCGGCTGCTTATGAGGTCCCTAGGGTCGTGCATCTCCCCCTGGACGCAGCCCTAAGTAGGCTCAACAAAATACACGGCCCAAAGGCCAAAAGACGGTGGTGTAACACCGGGACAGTTTCTGGACGTCTTAGTATTTCGGTGATTCCCGACGGCTCGGGAAGAATTTGGATATGAGACCAGTTTCAATGGAAAGTTTATCAAATTATCTTTCCATCCATATAAAGAACGTCCCAAACGGACTTCGTATGCGACCAGGGCGTCCGTTTTGGTGCAGGCTGTTTCTAGACTCCGAAACAGAATCGAAGTCGACTTTGTTTGGGCCTCCAACTTGACATGGACGTCTTTGCTGGCCCTCCACGCCTCTAACCTCCTCCTTAACCATATTATCATCATCTCCATGGTTCCTAACAATAATTAACTCATTAGGTAGTAATATATTCTCAAATATAAATAAAGAGATCATTAGGAACATGCTCACCCGTAAATTCAATTGTCGTGCTCTAGTTTTTATCCTTGAATTATGTATGTGTATTGGAGGAGTGTTGGTTATATCCGAGGGTGTGATGTCCTCATCATCCTCCCCTTGTTGATGAAAAGTCGTCCTCGACGTCGTTGGTGCTTGAATGATTATTTTGAAGGATATCATTTCCTTATTGTTCTCCTCTCCTTGAAAAGAATTTGTCCTCGGTTTGACCAAAGTTGTAGAAGATATCGTAGGTGAAAACCACCAATGCTCCCCTTCTTGGAAGATAGCCTGTTTCTTGAAAACAAAACTTGGTGTAGTTGACATGACGTGTTCAATGATAGTGGAGACTATTAGTTGATTACTTTCTTGCACAACACAAGATAGCTTTGGATGTGAGGTAATATAAACTCTATGTACCATATACACACCATTACGATCATATTTGCCTATAGCATGAAAATTATTTCTTGTCAACAAAGGCAATTCAGATTCGGAAAATATTCTCCTCTCTATAGAATTTAAATCACAAAGAGAGTCAAATTCAATATAACCCAAAGTGTTTAGAGAAGACAGCAATCTTCGCTCATCATTTTCACAAGTAACGGGAATCAAATGCTTAATTTCAGCATAAGCATCTGAATCAAAAGAACAAGTATCAAGTACATGCATTTGTTGTGGCAAAGGTATAAGTGAAGCATTAGCACACAACACCTCTTTATCACAAGGAACAACAGGGAAATCAACTTGTGACAAAGGTAAATAAAGAGAAGGTTCCACTAGAAGTTGCTCTATATTAGCATGATTGGTGGAATCATTCAGCACATGGAGAAATCTCTCACCTTTACTAAGTATAGAGTGATGTTCATTACCTTTTCTATCAATTTCAGTAGATGATGTAAATGCATGAAGAAACGATGGGTTTGAAGGAACACATGAGGCCATCAGCACCTTGGTTTCTTTCACTTCATCTTTGTTTTGTATATGCTACAAGATATTAGCTCCAACAAGTGGCATGGAAATAAGTTGTTCTTCTATCAATTCAGATTTAGATGAAAGTGTTGGATCATATAAAACCCCCATTCTTTTCTAAAAGGCTCATTCTTTCTCCTCTCAAATCTTTCTAGATCAGCTTCTAAAATTTCAGCAGCACTCATAGGTTTAAGAATTATTTTAGTGCCATTATGTTTAAAAGTGTATCTATTAGTAACAATATTGTGCAAAACATTGTTTCTATCAATCCAAAGTTTACCTAGCAACAAATGACATGCTTGCATAGGCACTATATCAAAATCAGCATAATCCGTATAATTACCAATAAAAAAATTGATACGTGCAATTTTTGTTACCTTAATCTTCTCACAACAATTTACCCATCGAATATAGTATGGATGTGGGTGCGGTTGTGTGGTCAAGCCAAGCTTGTCGACCAACTCAGCACTTGCAATGTTGCGGCTAGTTTCACCATCAATTACGACACGACAACGTCGATTCATCACAACAAAGAAAGTTTGGAATAAATTATTGATTTCATTTTGCTCCATCTTCTCCATTTGAGAACTCAACACTCGTTGTCCTAGAATCCTCATATCATCACCTGTCATTGTTAGCAGCAAACAAGAAAAAACACGAAGTATATTTTCCTATCACTACTATGTATGAACAGTGAAAACTCTCAATATGCAAATAGAAGCATCTAACCAAGCTCTTACGAGGTTCTTACTATCAGCAAAGCAAAGGATACCTAGAGAGTGTGAGCCAACAATTGCGAGGGTCAAAATCTGTGATTGTTCGAAGGATATGTGTGGAGTTTGGATAGGCAAAATATAGTAGTAAGGAATTGCAAATTTTCAATTCAGAATTGCAAAACTGAATAATAGTCCTAGTCTAGTCTATATTGTAACAACCCTAAATACAAAAGTGCATGTTCATGTCATTCATAAGCATATCATTTTGTGCATTGTGAAAATATGGAATTTTGTTAAGAATTTCACATAAAATATCAAACTAAATAGAGAGCAAAGAAAGAAAGTGCTTAAAAAGAAATAAAATAAGAAGAAAATTCATGTTTAACATTTTCTTTGGCTCAAATATCATAAACAAAGATTTACAAAACTATCCTGAAATTACTTTTCTTTGTGAAAATAATTGCAAGAAATAAACAAGCTTCTTTTGTTAATTTATCTTGGAATTTTTAATTCGAAAACAATTTGGAATCTGCACCTGGACTTAATAGGAAAAGTGTTTAAAATACTTTCAAATACCTCCCTGTATTTTTCGTCGAATTTTTTCGGGCGCTAGAAATACGTGTTTCAATTTGACCAAAGGCCAAGGGTGTTTTTGTAAAACTGCCACAGCCCCAATTCCCTTTCTTCTTTCCCTCCCTCGTAACCGCCTCCCGCACCGCCTCGGCACAAGCCGCGCTGGCAAGTCCGAGCCGCGTGCCCTACCGCTCCCGGCGCCACGCTAGCTTTTCCCTACCGCCTCAACACCCGGCATTGGGATAAAGCCGGACCGAGCACCCTTCTTTTTCCTCTCTCGATTTTTTTCCCACACGGGCACAACCGCGCCCTCTCGGTTCTCTCGCCGTCCGGCCGCCTCTCGGCCAGCTTCCGACGAGCCACCACCACCGGCCGCTCCGCACGGGGCCGCTCCAGCCTTCCCATGGCGTCAATTCCAGCTTTCCCGCACTAGAGCCCAAGATCGAAGCTATTTCTCCACCACCGGCAACCCCCGACGTCCACGGCCGCGATCCCAAATTCATCATCCACGGTGAGTCTCCTCGCTTCGTTCTTCCTCTAGTGTGTGCGTGATCTCCATGAGCAATGATTTGACCCAGCTATTACTCGTCTTCATCGACGGATTGGGCCAGCAGATTGATTTTCCCGGCCCCCATACTCCGGCCACCATAGCTCCACTACCGCCGGCTCGCACGGAGCTCCCCCACCCCGTAACGTCCTTGCCGCTCCTCTACACCATGTGGTGAAGCTCCCCGTCGAGGAAACCCGTCCTTCCGGCCATCCCATCGAGCTCACGGCTCGCCGGAGTTCGGCTTCCACCGCCACTCGCCGCCGGCCTCCGTCCGGCCGGTCTCCGGCATGCTTCGCCCCTCCACTTCGTGCGCCGTGTCTTGTAGGACGGTTAGGAGCCTTCGCTTGAGCTTTGGTCCAAGCCCGCACCCCTCCGGCCAAGCGCCGCCGCGCTCCGGCCACCGTAGCGCAGGTCGGGCCGCGCGCACGGGCCTGCTGGGCCGGATTGGGCCGCTGGGCCGCCAAGGCGCCAGCTGGGCCTCGATCGCTTTCGGCCCAATGGCTCATCATTTCTTTTTTTCGAATTTATCAATTTCCGAATTGTTTCAAACTTCAAATATTCGTAGAAAATTCAAGAAAAATCGGAAAAATGTCAAACAAAGTTCTTTGGATTCATAAAATTATTCTCTATTTATTTATGAATTCAAATATCTATTTTGAGAAACTATAATTTCATATTTTAATTAATTACCTTTCTTTGGTTAATATGACCTATTATTTTATGCTAATTATTAATTGTTTTTGAAAAATAAATTTCTTTAAAAATTAGAGATACTGCAGACGAAAGTTTTTGTTAAGTTAGTTTTCCAAAAATTCAACTTAAACACCGTCATTTCATGTGATCCCAAATTAATAGCTTAAGCGTTATCACATGTCGTTAAGCATTTATAATTGTCGTTTAAAATCATGATTAATTATTAATGGATGAACCTGGTTAATCATTAATTAATGAACATGATTAACGTTTGATTATTAATTAATGACCTTGATTAAGCAATAATTAATGAGCTTGATCAATTCTTTCTTATTGCTTAACGAGCGTGATTAATTGTTAATTATTAAATATAATAAATCTTTAATTGGTAATTGTTAATTACTGAACCTAATTAATCAATAATTATTGGTTGATAAACAAAATCAACAAAACCTTTGCATGATCATATCATCTTCATTCATGCATACATGGTTGTGATTCGCGGCGTATTGTTGGTCGACCTAGGTCCTGGCGTGATCGAGGTTCCGACCGAGGTCGAGAAAGGAGACGGAAGCTTCGAAGTCGACCAGCCCATCGAGAAGCTAACCCCGACTCGAATCAAGGCAAGCCCCGGTGCATCCCACCTATGTTTTTAAAGTCTTTTCTTTTATCACGATAATTGTGTCGTGGTTGTGCATTAGGTTTCAGGAATTGCTTGACACCCTAGATGCATGAGTAGGATCCCTATGTTACCTGTTTATCCATGTTGGTGTTGTGTCTCGATAGATGCTACGCTTAATTCACAGGGCTACGGTAGAAGTCGAGTGGTGCCTGAGCACACTCGCGAGCTGGTACGGTCCGATCTTAAAGCATGGAGGCTTTAAGTTGGTTGTTATCGTTCAAGTTGAAGTTAAAGATGAAGATGAAAATGAAATGGAGACCGGACGGGCCCTGTAGGAGAAAGGGCAGAGACGAGGTCTTGCAAGGTGGTAGCCCCGTACTGTGTCGGTCAAGGACCGTACCGTTGTTGGCCTCGCTCGAGCAAGTATTTGAACGTACCGATTTACATACCGGTGTTTATGGGGCCAGGAAGCCGATGTAATCTAATTGCCACGGTGGTTGGACGTAGCCCATCCCCTAATTGGCTGGAGAATGAGGTGAGGCCTCATGTCTCAAAGGGAGAGGAATGGGTGGTCGCTCACGGATAACGTCGAGGACGGGTATCGCGTGGGGTCCCCGGGTTCTCGGGCGGATGGGAGACTAACCCGGCCACCGCCAGGAATTAGCGTGAAAGGTTGTCGTATGCGACCAACGGGGTGCGTATACGCCGTGTAAACGGGTTTTCCCAGCTGGTGAAATCGATTCGAATCGCTGTCCCTCGCAGTAATGAGTACCGCTTGTTCACCGTGTCACATCGTAGTTAATCAAGTGGAAGATAAAGGAAGAGGAATGAAAGAGTGGTTGTTTGAAATTATTTCTTTTCCTGCAAACTTGATTGCAATAGTGATAGTCTGCAAACCTAGAGGTTAATGAACTTAACGTGAGCTAAAATACTGAAAGTAAGGACTCAACCTTTAATGCTGTTTTCGCAAAGGAGTAAACCCCACAGCCGGAAAGCCTTTGCATACTAGGCGTCGGCCTTAGCGTGCCATGTTGACGGGTCGGTCTTGCTGAGTATTAGAATACTCAAGGTTTGTTCGTTATCTTTCAGGAAATGAGTCGTGCGATCACGACTTGTACGATAGTTCCTGGAAGTGGAGTGTCCCGGTGTGGTTCCCACCAATGGGAACGGTTTCCGACGTCGTGAAGAGGAAGGACCGTGATGTACGAAGGGCTCAGTGCATCACGTTGATCGTTTAATAGTGTTTTGGTGTTCAAAGTTCAAGTTTCCGCTGCAATACTCGTAGGTTGTTAAACTTCAATAATAATTATGTTTTCCGCTGCACGAATGATTGTATTTCGAAAACCTGGTTGTATTATACCATGATGTATATATTCTGGCTTGTATGAGATGATACACTCGTTGTAACTCGCTTCGTCGAGTGTCCCTCTGTTCCGATTCCTGGGTGTCCCGGAGGGGATGTCACATATATACCAGTCTAAACTTATCTCGGACCTAGTTTAAGCAAGCAATATCACAACTCAACTCAAGGGACTCAAAAGGATGAAACAATTCTGATAATTTTCTTTCTTTTCCTTTTTACTCTCGTTCTTCTCTCTCTTTTTTTTTGTGTGGCTTTTTCTTTTCTTTTCTTTTTTCACCTTTCTGCCTTTTACTTTTCTTTTTTTTTCTTTAGAACAGAACTGCAGCAAGAGCTAGCTACTCTATAACTCAAATGAAGCATCTAAACATGAGCTCATAACGTGGAGGAAAAAAAAATCTTTCCTCTCTTTGTTCTTTTTTTTTTTTTTGCACCTAAAATTGGAACGGATGCTACTGTTCTCTCTGCAAACTATTGGGAACTCAAGAACATACCCAAAACTAGACCGTGAACAAGTTCAAGCTGAAACACAACAACACAACAAGGACTAAAATTCAGAGACACAATCTGAAAATAAAAAATTGCGTGGCACAAAGGGGATATAGGACAGCAGATACACAACGAATAACTATTTTTGAAGGGCAATTTTCTGGAGTTTAGAACGAAACAAAATAACGAGGATAGGGGAACCCGACGGTGCACCTGAAGCTCTGATTACCACTTGATGTGTATAGGGGGTCCCGATCTTCCGAAAGGTCTAGATAACTCTTGATTTGGCGAAGATGTGACACACGTCGATTCGGCTCCTGAACAACACGTTCGAACCCCGCAATCGCAGCACCACGTCCTCTATGGTTATCAACCGGCGTTGCACGGTTGACCTCGCCTAGAAGGCTAATCCCTGCCTGCGAATCAAGAACACAAGCAAGAACAAGAAAGAACGCAACCAAATTTGCAGATGTATGATTAATCTCACAAGTTGGGGTCTCACAAACCGATGAACGGCGAAACTGTCTAAGCAGAATAATCTAAACAAAACCCAAACCCTAAGGAAGGGGCGGTGGCTACTTATGAGGTTCCTAGGGTCGTGCATCTCCTCCTGGACGCAGCCCTAAGTGGGCTCAACAAAATACACAGCCCAAAGGCCAAAAGACGGTGGTGCAACACCGGGACAGTTTCTGGACGTCTTAGTATTTCGGCGATTTCCTACGGCTCGGGAAGAATTTGGATATGAGACCAGTTCCAATGGAAAGTTTATCAAATTATCTTTCCATCCATATAAAGAACGTCCCAAACGGACTTCGTATGCGACCAGGGCGTCCATTTTGGTGCGGGCTGTTTCTGGACTGCGAAACAGAATCGAAGTCGACTTTGTTTGGGCCTCCAACTTGACATGGACGTCTTTGCTGGCCCTCCACGTCTCTAACCTCCTCCTTAATCATATTATCATCATCTCCATGGTTCCTAACAATAATTAACTCATTAGGTAGTAATATATTCTCAAATATAAATAAAGAGATCATTAGGAACATGCTCACCCGTAAATTCAATTGTCGTGTTCTAGTTTTTGTCCTTGAATTATGTATGTGTATTGGAGGAGTGTTGGTTATATCCGATGGTGTGATGTCCTCATCATCCTCCCCTTCTTGATGAAAAGTCGTCCTCGGCGTCGTTGGTGCTTGAATGATTATTTTGAAGGATATCATTTCCTTATTGTTCTCCTCTCCTTGAAAAGAATCTGTCCTCGGTTTGACCATAGTTGTAGAAGATATCGTAGGTGAAAGCCACCAATGCTCCCCTTCTTGGAAGATAGCTTGTTTTGAAAAAATTATTTCACGGATTTTTTTTTGAGAAAATTTCTTTCTTGACCTCCTTAAAGTTGTTGGTTCTTTTCTTGGCCCAAATTTTTTGAAGTTCCCTATTTGGCCTCAAAACCAAATTTGGTTCTCTTTTAGGCCCTTCCGTCCATTCTAGCACTTAACGGTGGTAAGTAACATGTGAAATGACCGTACTGCCCTGATTATGAAATGATGTTAAAATTCTTATGTTCTCATGTGTAGTGCTGAAATTATGTAAAAAAATGATGCTGAAATTTTCAGCCAAAATAATGCAAAAGTTGTGGATTTATGTGCAAACATAATACCGAATTTTCGTGAAATTATGAAATAAAAAATATAGCTTAAATTATATGGAACTGATAAATAATACTTCAACAGAAATAAAGAAAAACAAAAATTTCATAATCAGGGACAGTATGGTCATTTCACCTATTACTTAACACCGTTAAGTGCTAGAATGGACGGAAGGGCCTAAAAGGAAACCAAATTTGTTTTTGAGGCCAAATAGGAAACTTCAAAAAAATTTGAACCAAGAAAGAACCAACAACTTTAAGAAGTTCAAGAAAAGAATTTTATCTTTTTTTTTTCTTATCCACGATTCCGTGTGGCTGTGTCCACACCAGTTACCTTTTGCATTTACACTGTTCCTTTGATGCTTTCCCTTCACTGACTGTAGCCGGCGGAGGCAGGAAGAGTCGCCCCACCATCACGTCCCGAGCCATGGCGTCCTCGGCGCACCGCGCCTCCGGCGGCGGCGCCCGCAAGCACCTGCGGTTTCTCCTTCCTTTCTCCCGCGACCGTCTGGTAAGTGCTGCGATTCTGAAGCCATCGCTGCCGCCGCCGCGCGCTCGCACGCTGAAAGCCCCACAACCCAATGGAATGGGACTAACTTTTTAATTTCTTGGACTGCGCAGCGCATCCCCGACGAGCTCGCGGTGGACATCGGCGCCGCGGAGGCCCTCGTCGTCGGCAAGGTCAAGGTGTGGCCCGTGGAGGTCACGCGGGAGGGCGGCGGCGCATTCCTAGGTCGCGGGTGGCCGGAGTTCGCAGACGCGTGCGGCGGCAGGGAGGGGTGGTTCCTGCTCCTCCGCCACCGCGGGCGCGGCGTGCTCACCGTCAAGGCCTTCGACGACAGCTCCTGCCTCAGGGACCTCGGCGCTCCGCCTCCTGCAGGTAAAGATTCCGCCTTTTTCTTCTGTCGTGGACTCGTGGTACCGAATTCTCGAGGATAATTTCCTCAACTGTGAGCCTGTGAATGAATGTGGCGAGTAATTGCAGATTAAATGTAAATCCTTTTCTTATAGTGGTACTGTTGCTTAGGAAATTAACGGTTTCTACTTTGAGATGGTAGTATTGCAATATTGGAGTTCTTTCTTGTATGGAATTGGGGTGAGAAACGGAACCTGAAAGATTACTTGAAAATTTACCTGTGAGCCTTGTCTAACTTCAGTTCGCTGCTAGACTTCGTAATTACTTGAAAATTACCTGAATTGCCCAAGGCTAGTTTCTTGAGCGAGCAATTATGTTTCCTTTCCTTTCCATTCGGTCCAAAAAAAATTGGTTCCTTTCCTTAATTCTTCTTGTCGATGTTTGTTTCTTTTTATTTCTGGATACATTTTGCCTCAAGACTTTTGCAGCAGCTGTAGCTATCCTTGTACAACTGGGCTCCTCTGTCAAGGGGCTTATTTGGGTTTCTGCAACTGCCTTGACCAGAGCCATGTTTAGCCAACTACATACACCACAGGAAAGTAACCATTATGTAACTCATATCCTGCACATATTCAAACTCCAGGTCGAGAGTATTGCACAATCTCATCTTCTTATCAAATGGAACACACTAAACTTTAATGATAAGCGATCCACCGCAAGTGCTTTCATTGATTGCTATGTTTGTTATTGCTCACCATTAAGATCTAGATGCAGCGGCACATCCTACCTATGTCATGGCTAACTACTTTCTTAGTCGTGCTTTCCACCGGCTCATGATAGACTACAAGCAAGGAGGCAGAATTGGAAAAAAAATATATGTGCTACTCAGAAAGTGCTCGTAAATCGTAATTAGATATCGTGGGTGTATACATATTGCTAATGTTTAGACCCAAATGTGTCAGTTTCCTAGTCCTTAGCATATTTCTCCATTATCTCGAAGCTATTCGAAAAGACTTTTTTTATAATGGAAAACTGATACAAAGTTCTGGCCTTTTGTAGCTCTAAAAGACATGCCACCATCTTTTGTGGTATAGTCAGCTTTCTGTTTTCAGTTGAATTCACTGTTTGTAACTCATACTTTGTTGAGTTGAACCAAACACGAGTAGCAATTTCTACTATTATTATCACAAAAATATGTAACAGGCCTATAGTATTGGTGATATTCATGGAATCTAAAAACAATAATAGTTTCCTTCATATATATGTGCACCTGATCCTGCAAAGAGGAAAACAAATGATCATGTCAATAGTTAGAGATCAGGAAGCTTGCAAACGTATTTTTGTACTAAAGTAAGATTGTATGCAATCTTGGTTAATTCTAAACTAGTTACCTGCAGTTATTTCTTAATTATTTGAATGAATCCCCCTTGCAGTACAAACTGATGTTTGTAACTCATATTTTTCAGCTGAAGCAATGATGATCAGCAACAATGCTCGTAAGCCACGGTTTATCAGTGTGCTTTCAAAAGACTTAATGGAAAAGATGGTTGGTGGATTTATTTTTTGGTTAATAATGTGCTTTAATAACTTTGTTTTCTTTCTATTGAAAAGGCCTAACTTCACTCCTGTTTTTTGGTCTATTTTTACAGCCAATACCTGCAATCTTTGTGCCACGGTACATTCCCAGAGAACACCTGAATAGTAATATGGCCATAATTTTGGTCCCCCATGGCAAAGTTTACCGCGTAAAACTTGATTTGGCCAAATCAAATGTTGTCTTCGAAGCTGGCTGGTCACAGTTTGTTGCGCTTCATGGCATCACAGAAACTGATTTTCTGCTGTTAAGGTATGACGGCAACATGGTGTTTACAATCAAAATGTTTGGGCGTGATGGGTGCCAAAGAGTATCCAGACACGAGGAAATCAGATCTGAACAAAGTAAGCAAATAAGCTTATAATATTTTACATTTGCTAGCACAAAGTTGAATTTGTTAGTTAAATACTGATGTACATGTCTATGATTGTCTCATCAAGCACCAACCTCACCAGAAGGTGCAAAGCAGCATGAAGCACAATCTGGTTCCATTTGGAAGTGTAACCAGAATGACACGGAATCATTTCGGAGGAACTCTTTCTACAAGATTGTGCCGCCATCGTGGATAAAGATGCAGATGAACACTAAAACACTTCACACGCATCTTGTAAGCACACCTATTTCTGTACTGGATAAGATAAAATCTTATATTTATGAACTGAGAAGTTTCTATGACATGAAATATTGACATGGTTGATTTCTATCAGTAGCTTCTATTTTGTAGAGAAATTGAACCTAAAATCTTCCTTTGATCGCTGATAATATATGTGAATGCTAATAGGATAACATAGTACACATTTTGAAGTACTGGAATTGTGAAATATCAAATGTTATAAAACATTTTTATATGCTTTATAGACTTACTATTGAAACTAAAGAAACATAGCATACATATTGCGGTCAGCATTCATCTAATGAATTGTTGACAGTTTACTGGAATCAGTGAGACGTTCAATTATTTCAGGCTTTGACAACTTTTGCAATGCAATTGAGTTGCGGCAACCATGTATGATAACACAATTATTTCAGGCTCTGACAACAACTTTCTGTGATGCAATTGGGTTGCGAGAGCCTTGTATGTTAACGCTCAAGACATCAATGGACAGCACCCGATCTTGGCTGGTACATGGTGCCCCATGCAAGACAGGCAGCTACCTACTTGTGAATGGTTGGAAGAGGTTCTGCCAGGAGAACAGCCTTAAGGAAGGAGATATCTGTACTTTCAATGTCATCAAAACCACATTATGGCATGTTGTTATCACGCGCTGTGACGGAAATATGAATCAGCTGTGCTATGTGAGTTAAACGCTGAAGCTCTTGTACCTTTTTATTCTGAACCTTTGCCTTATGAAATATCAAAATTCACATACCTATTCTAATACTGCAGGAAGCACCTGAGAGCCATCACAGCAGGTCAAGTATTGAAATGCAGAGAAGATCAAAAGGTTCCATGACTTATTTGAAGGCTAGGTCAAAATGTGTCTATGATATTGGTCCACCGGCATGGGTTCAGAAGGAGATGATCCCCTCCGCACTTCAAAATCAACTTGTAAGATCATCAGTCTCTATTGATATGACTAATTTTCAATGGAAATATCTTGCTCAACTCTTTTTTCAAGGATATGATAAATTTTACTAGGGTATACATAAAATTTCTGTGGAAAAGATTATGCTTTCTTACACAGAAATAGGAACTTACGTTTTATTGTATATGCTTAAGTTACTGATAATATAGTGCTTGTGGTATATGATGATGGTATAAATCAATATATTGAACTGGAGAGCATGAAACCAACCGCCACATGATAAGAAATTGAATTGGGAAGTTTTGTTTGTGGTTTCTTTCACCTTGTAACTTATGTGTGCATCCTATCACAACAGGAAACAATCAATATTGAAATAATTTTGATGTACAGAATACGGATGAAATATCAGCTCAGATCTAACATTTGAGATTTAGATGCACTTGTAGAAGTTAGATATGATTGATTTTAGAAAATGTATCACGTTATATCCATGAATAATGACTTAGAAGTTAGAAAACGTGATACATGATAAAATTTTCAAATCTAGCTGTCATTGTTCATCCACTGTTATACATGGTTATAAATCAGTTGATTACAAATTTTTTTTCAGAATTTGCCACTGGCCTTCTGTGAGGCAATTGGACTTCGGCAGCACTGCACGATCACGCTCAAAACCACCATGAGTGGCACCAGGTCATGGCTGGCACGTCTTCGCCCTTACCAGAATTGCAGCCATTTGGTTGGGCCAGGTTGGAAGAAATTTTGTCACGAAAACGGCATCAGGGTGGGTGATACCTGCACCTTCACGATCGTTGAAGCCAACCTGTGGCATGTCACCATCACGCGTGGATAAGCTTGGATCAGAGAGTGCACCAGTTCACCTCTGTAATGTACAATTTTAGAACAGAATGCACATGCACCATCGGATTCTCTTTTGATCCTGCTGCCAGTGTTGCAGGAGCTGAAACAGTTGCTACTGATCCAGGCCTTATCGCTGCCAAAGCATTCTGTACTGCTTCGTGGTGATGTGACTTTGCTAACCCCTGTATGTTCATAGCAACATCAACATGTGTTTGCCCAATTAATCTGATTGCTTTTGAATCAGATGAATTGACTCTTCTGAATAGAGATTTTTCATGTTTGAGTGTACGTGACCATGTTTCAGCCAGGCGGCCAGAACGAGTCCATGTACTAGATGCAATGAGCCGCTAGCACTCGTTCTGACCTAGCACCGCCACAAACTCTCAGTGAAATGTGAAAAACCCAGAGTGCGCATTTTCCTGTGTGTTTTTGTTTTCCTTGTGTGCGTAGTGCGGGCACACAAGGAAACACTTCTATCTTTGTGTGTTTCTTCTTGCGCACAGTTATATACCCGTTTCCAGTAGTGTAGGATCTGTTGTAGCTCCTGGTTCAGAGAATCGCTGGCGGATGGTCCTTGATGAACGCAAACTCACCAAACAAATGTAAGGAAGGAATCCATAACTAATTACTGACCTAATTAGGTGGACGGCACAACGTGAAAATTTTCTTTACTAAGGCCTCTTTGGAACAAAGATATGAAGGAAAAATAAAGGAATTGAACCTATAAAAAAATCCTACATACACTCTTTGGGTTGAAGGAAGAATAGGAAATTTTCCTCCATAATTTGGAGGAATTCTAGTATAAGGTCAAGGCATATGATATCTCTCTCTCTTTCTGCTCACTAATGAACATCAGAACATGTAATGATAAAATTCCTATGTTTTTCCTGTGACCGCATCCAAAAATCCAGGTATGAATAATTCATGCGTTTTATCGTTTCATAGGATTCAAAAACACATCCAATTTTAATCCTATGTTTTTTTTATTCTTATGTTTTAAGAATCTAGTGTTTCAAAGAAGGCCTAAAACAAGCTAATTGCAAATTCGTCTCCGTAAAAATTGGACGGCTGTATTAAAACTGTGATGCATTTCACGAACAGGTATCAGCATGGTCCACTGTTAGAAGTCCTATCGCTTTCACCTCAGTGTACCTCAGACAGGCTTTGCCCACGCCACAGTCGCCCTCGGCCATGCCGCCGCCGGGCAACCATGCCAACGCCGCCCGCAAGGACCTGCGGGTTCTCCTGCCTTTCACCAGCGACAGTCTGGTAAGCAGAGCAGTTTCGCCACCAAATTCCGGGACGCCAAAACACCGAACTTTTTAGCAGCTAACTGACTGATGACATTGCAATTGGCAGCGGATCCCCGGCGAGCTCGCCGCGGAGCTCGGCTCCGGAACTGGGGAGGCCCTCGTCATCGGCCCGTCTGGCGGCGAGTTCAAGGTCTGGAACGTCGAGGTTCGGCGGGGCAGCGGCGGCGCGCTCCTGGGCCGCGGGTGGCCGGAGTTCGCGGCCGCGTGCGGCGCCGGCGCGGGGTGGTTCTTGGTCCTCCGGCACCGCGGCCGTGGCGTGCTCACGGTGAAGGCGTTCGACGCCAGCCGCTGCCTCAGGGAGGTCGACGCTCCGGCTCCGCCTGAAGGTAAAGATCGATTATTTGTGCAAATTTGGGACTTTGGCCTCGCATGATGCGAAAGTATTCAAGAATCTGCTAGCTATTCATCTGAACGTGATGGTTGCTTCGCCAAATATCATTATTCCCCTTCCTTGTTCAATAAGTACTATTATAATTTTACCCTGAAGAAAACTCTTGTCTTGCAGCAGGATTATTTCCTATCGTTTGAAGCAAATGGAACATGGATAAGATCAGTAATGTTGGCTACGTGCCTCTACTTTGAAATGCTAATTGCAATAATGCGAACCTTTAAAAGGTTAAAATGTGATTCTGATTATGGAGACAGTGAAACTATGATTTTGTAGATAATCGAAAGTTTGGTTGCTTGAAACAGAATATTTGACAGAATTAAGAGCATTTCTGATTTTTTTTGTAACTAACTGTTCCCAGTTGCCAGTAACTAAACTGCTTAAGAATTTCTGTTTTCAGTTCAAACTGATTGTTTGTTACTGACATTTTGTTCAGATGAAGCAAACTTGAGCAGAAAAGAGGAACCATCGAAACTGCAGTTTATCAGTACACTTTCACAAGATTGCATGGAAAAGATGGTTTGTGAACTATTGTTCTAATTTGTTCTCTCTTGTTGGAACAGTCTTGCTCTGGCCTAAGTTACTTTTAATGTGTTCTTGCAGCTAATACCTGCTGAATTTATGCAACGTTGCATCCCCAGAGAGAACCTGAACAATATGGCCGTCATTTTTGGCCCCCTTGGCAAAATTTGTCAAATTGAGATTGAGATAAATCAATTGGGCATGTTCTTTGGATATGGATGGTCACAGTTTCTGTCTTCCCATGGCATCACTGGGGCTAATGCTCTGTTGTTGAGGTACGAGGGCAATATGTTATTTACAGTTAAAGTTTTTGAGCCCAACGGATGCCTGAGGATGCCCAAACACGAAGACATAAGAATGCAACAAGGTGAGAAAAACAATAATTAGCTTAGCATATATTTGATCAATCTGTTAGCAACGGCTGTAAGGCGATTTAATACTAACTCGTGTCTCTTTTGTCTTACAAAGTATCAACACTACCAGAGAGTAGAGGGATGCCGGAAACACTGTCTCCGTCCATTCAGAAACATGAGAGCAAGAAGGGTCGCCCAAGTAAAGAAGGACAAAATATACCAAATGGCTCCATGACTAATTTGAAGAATAGATCAAAGTTTTATTGTGTCTACCACATTGGGCCACCGGCTTGGCTGAAGAAGGTGGTGAAATCCAGTATGATTGAAAACAATATGGTAAGAACAATCGTTTTTCTTAGCATAGAATTTTTCAGTTTCTTGCAGCAATATAAACTGAAATTTTGCTAGGATACAATACAGCATGGATGCTTTGAACCTTCGATTACATATTCTTTATTCCTTAGTTATCCCAAGAAGAAATTAATCAATAAAAAAATTTTCCATCAAATAATTGCTTTGGTTTCTTTTATTCATGTGCATGCTATCACATACGTCATGTGCTCGCTCTAGATAGTTTTTTTTTAGGCCAAGAAAATATTCTCTCCTTATGTCAAGTCATCAAAACCCAAATGAACAAGAACTTGGATGTGGCACTCAATATTTGTCTACAGAAAATCATGGGGGCTCTGATAATTTCTAAATGAAACTAGTTTCCTAACAAATGCTATTGAAATTTGTAGTCTCTACCAGGGCCCTTCTGTGACGCAATTGGGTTCCAGGAAGCTTGCATGATCACGCTCCAGACCTCAACGGATAGCACCAAGCTGTGGCAGGTGCAAGGTGAAAGGTACAACAATGGAAGCTGCCAGCTTGGTTTGGGATGGAAGAGTTTCTGCCAGGACATCAAGCTCCAGGAAGGGGACGTCCTGACCATTAATGTCATCCAAACCACATTGTGGCGTGTTGGCATCAGGCATTGCAATGAAAGCATAAATCAGACTTATCATGTGAGTTAGTTATTGTTTCAGTCGTGTTCCTTTTTTCTTATCAAGTGTCAATATTAAGATATCTTCACGTTCTCAAAAACATTAAGATATGTTACAAAACAGCAGGAAACCCCATCTGGTTGTCCCGGAGAAATGAGGCCAATTGGTTCCATGATTTGCTTGAGAAGTGCTAGGAGATGTGTCTTTGATATTGGTCCACCAGCATGGATAAAGAAGATGATCAACACAAGGACAATTGAAAAAGATCTTGTAAGTACAATAATTCATGTATTAATATATTGATATGGATAACTGAGGAAGTTGGAAATAGAATAAATTTGTTTCAATTTGAGGAAGAGTACAAACTGAAATTTTGCTAGGACATGCAAGCTAAGACTCTGATAGTCTGATGACAAACCTGACCAATACTTACATTTGATTTTTTTTTTACTTACTGATGCTATACAAGAGCATGCTGTCACAAGTGGAAAATTGACATACCAAAATACCTAGATTTGTTTACTTAGTGTCCCTTATCCTAAAAATTATATCTGCACTTCATACGTACATTGGTTGATTTTGTATCTGCTCTAGCATAACATTTGTCATGGTTACAAATTGTATCAGATCGAATAGTCTGAATAGATTGACTGGTAAGTGGATAATTTTTCTTGTGTAGTTTTCGTAATAAATGTGTGATTGGCAACTCTTGCAGTATTTGCCAGCAGCGTTCTGTTATGCAATTGGGTTGCAGGCAACTTGCATGATCACTCTCAAAACCTCACTCTGCGGCACCAGGTCGTGGCAGGTGCGTGTTATCCCACGGAAAGATATCTACAGCCACCGTGTTACATTGGGCTGGAAGAGGTTCTGCCAGGAAAACGAGCTCAAGAGAGGTGACGTCTGCACCTTCAACATCAATGAAAGCAGGCTATGGCATGTCCTCATCGAGCATTGTTAAATGTTTGGACAAGGCAGTGGATTGTTTCATCCAAAACTATTGTTAATGACCCTTGGTACTCTTGTTATGAGATGCAGAATGCACTACCTCCGGATTTCAATTCCTGGCATCCGGACAGCATAGTGGAACTAAACTTGAATTAGTCATGTTGTGACGGAGGGAATGTCAAGTAGTTGACAAGTCCCTGGAAATACACGAGGTATTTGACAAGTCGGCTCACGCATTTGAGTGCTTGACTGAACAATTCTATGAAGTGATGGTGTCCCTGATAACTGCTGGTACCTCAGAGTGTTACTTCCCAGCCTCAAAAAGAAAAATGTTACTTTTTTTGGAAAAGTGTTTCCCTTTGATCGGGCATATATTTGTGATGTGTTTATCGACATGTATTTGATCATTTATTTCTGTTGCCCTTTTATTTTCGGTTACTGGTTACATTCTGATTGCCACTGTTGAATAGTCGCATGTGCATATTCCGGTATGCCTTTTGGATGTCCAAAATCCAAATAGGTACATGGACAACAAGTTCATTGAAATATATGCTTGAAACAAAAAGGATTATATTGGCATATATATATAACATTTTGATGCAACAAAAATTTCCTGTTATTTGGTTAGAGTGTGTTGGGACTTGGGATATCCAAGAGATATAATCTTCCCACGAGGCTCCGCAATACAATAATCCATTCAATCAATTCTATTCTCCTATCAAAGTTTGAGCATGAAAATAGAAAAATAAAGATATCTACATTTCGATATATTTTTTCAGTTTCAAGATACAATTTAATGGAATATTTTTCTGACGTTCATTCCAGATTTCTTGTTAAGAAAGGATGCAAATTTGAAAGGCGACTACCAATGCTTTATAAGACGTAATATTATCAACACATTAACGGGAGTATCACTTTTCGTCATATTCTGATAATCAAAACTGGATACATTTATCTCCTTTTATTTTTGCAAGGTCTGTAATAAATTTTCAATCGTGTTAGGGCATCTCCAACGCCATTTATGAGGCCGTCTATATGCGGGTAAACACCCCGCGCTCGCTCGGAGACGGTCGAGCCGTCGTCACGACGGCTTCGACTCGTGCTCCCAGACGAGCGACGACGCTCAACGACACGTTGTAGCGCCATCGTCGATCCGTCATCCTCGGACCCAGGATTTGGTGTGGACTAGCAATTTTTTGGTGCGAATTTCAAGCTGCAATCCTCCGGCGTGCGCGAAGCCATCCCCATATCTACCCCCTCCCTCTCCATGTTGTTGAGGCAAAGCAAGATCTCGCCGGCAGATATGCGAACAGGGCAGCTTGAGGTATCGGCGGCGGCGCGTGAGAAGAAGATTGCGGCGGCGCGAGGCGGCAAGGGCGTGGCTGCAGCGCGGGGTGGCAAGGCCGCGATGGCGGCGCGGTGCGAGGCCGCAAGGGAGCGACGTCGGCGCAGATCGACACGGAGCCGGTCTGCGGCGGCACGCCGTCGTTCACTGAAGACCCAAGCTTCGCCTCCGCCCCAAGATCCGCTGGTGTTCCCTGCTTTGCCGCTGCCTCAGTTTCTGCCGGCAGCCCTACCTTCACGGCGAACCCAAGGTCCACCGGCAGCATCAGCTTCTCCAACAGCCCAATGGCGAGTCATGGTCAACAGGCAACGTCGTTTCCGTGGATGCAGAGTCCAAATTCTGATCCAACATAGTGGTAAGATTGATCCTCGAGCTGGTTCCGTTTCCCCTGTTTGCTGATTCTGTTAAGTTGCCTCTGAATCTAAATCTAATGTACACCTACGTATTGCTGGGATATGGGTCCTTCAGTTGTGACTTTGCTGTCAACCTATAGTTGCAAATACAGGTATTGTTTTCATGATAAAACAGGATAGATTGGAAACGCTATGCTTGTGTTTGTGAGTCAGTTTCAGGCCTGCGATGAAAAACTGTATTTATATTAGTGCTGCAACTTTTTGCAAGGAAAGAACTGCAGCCGAACTATTGGTCCTTTGGAGAAGAACTATGTTTGTTCAAGCCTTTAACTAGAGTTACCACATATTTCGTTTACAGTTTTATAGGATGAAAAGATAGCTGTACTGATGACTTACAGTTCAGGTCTTCTCTCATATATTTATCACTTTGTATTATCATGAATCTGCTGCCATAATTTCTACAATCAAACAGATGTGTATTGAGTAGTAGATGACAACATTGGCCCAACTGAAACTTGCGTGAGTATTCTCTTTTGCTTATGTATGTCACACCTTAATTGGATATGTTCGTGCAGCTGCCTAGATTAAAATTAGAACCAACAGATACATAACTCTGGCCTTACCTGCTAAACCTTGTGATTACACGTAGATTTCAGAAATCCAAAGCTCACATTTTTTTATCCATTCTCTGTGTTCTTCTGTTCAGTTACTGGCAATCTATTGCTACTTCCAGATTGATATTGTTGTGTACTGATGGTGTGAACTGAACACTTGCTCATAATTATTGGCTGGTTACTCTTTCAGGGATAAAAATCTTGTACCACCAGGTGGCTTCATGAACCTTTTCCAGACCCAGCCTAACGTTTCTGAAAATTCTCACTTGGTTGGGAGAACTTCATATTATGCCCCATTTATACCACCTCGTCCTTTGGAGAAGTCGCAATCGGTTGACAACCTATCAACTCAAACATTGGCGCCATCTCAGGAAAATGCAAATATGGACAACGTTGAGATTGCTAGGATCGATAAGCGACTGCTTTGTATAGAAGATGAAGATTACAGACTGGTAATTACTATGTCTTGTTCTACATTTTAACTTTCATACTCTATTCATGTGTCTACTTATATGGTAATTATATGACATGTGTATATTGTAATTAATTGTAGATGAGTGCATGGCTGAATAATTCAATGGATTCTATCTCTGGAAATGAGAAAAGGAATGAGCAATATTGGTCTGATGTTGCTAAGGCATACAATCTGACAACTCCGAGTAATAGGAAAAGGAATGCAAAGCAAGTGAAGGATAGATGGCACAAGATTAACAAGTGGACTGACCTATTTCATAGTGCCTGGCTGAAAGCTCGTAGATTAAATACAAGTGGATGGAATGATGAGATGTGGAAGGAGCGAGCCAAAATGGGCCACCTACAACAATGGACTGAAAAAAGCACGTAAAAGGAGCACATCTGACCCAAGCGTAGAGGAGGGGGAGAAGAAGTGGAGGACATAGACGATGCCGAAATTCCAAGACCAACCGGGCAGAAAGCAGCAAAGAAGGCAGCGTACGAATCTAAGTATAAGACTAAGCCTTGCTCAACAGATGATGAAGACGTGCAATTCCTTAAAGAAGCTCAAGCAAATAGAGAAAAGGTGCTGGAAGTGCAACAAAAAATATCTGCTGAGAGGTTGGAGTCGTCTAAGCTCGCCCATCTAGCAGCAAAGGAGCACAAAGAGGCAACTCTTGCTAAAAAGGAAGTGAAGAACCTGGAGATTAAATCGAAGATGACGGACACCTATAATTGTCTCCTTGCTAAAGATGTAAGGCTAATGACAGGTGAAGAAAAGGCTGACCATGTTGCTGACATGAAGTATTTGAGGAGGACATTATTTCCTCAAATATACTGAGGTGAGGCTCCAGTAACATATGTACTTGTAATGTAAATCTGTTGTATTATAACATATGTACTTGTCTGTGCTATTGCAGAGTGGCGAAACAAGTATCAGTCAGTGCTACTGCAGGGGTACCATGGAGAGCCTATTGAGTTATATATAGAGTTTTCTTTCTTTTTGAAGGTGTGCTACTCGTACTGTACTGATTATGTGAACAGAACACCTGTGTCATGGTGTGAACTGATGCTACCTTGTGTGAACTGGTCATTCCTTGTGTGAACGGGTCATTTCTAGTGTGAACTGGAGTGAATGCGAACAAGTGCTTGTGCCTGTTTGAGGTGCCTGTAAAAATGTATAAAAGCAGGTCCTGTGCAGCCGTAAGGCATGTGCGGCATTTTTTTTTTTCCTGTAGCCATGTCATCCGCATCTGAAGGTGATCTAGATGAAGACTTTGGTTGTCCGATAATGGATGAATCATTTCAGATCCCAGGAGAAGAATTCAAGACATGGCTGGAGGATGCGTCAAGCATTGTCAGGCAAAGGAATGAAGTGAACAATGTATGCATATTTTTCTGTTACAGTTCATGTAAATTTTCTATTATAGTTCGGATTTTTCTGCTCTGACAATTGTTTATTTAGTTCGTTAGATAGTTCAATATTTGCAGACTGTCATGAGTTTAAAACCGACAAACGAACTCATGAACATCCCTCCAATTGCTCTCTCTGACTTGAACAAGTCGAGTCTGGAAGTGTATTATCCTAAACCACTTCTAGAACTCTGGAAGGGCTGCACTAGTGTACCAAGCGATGAAAGTGATGGAAGTGAAGACAATAATGTTAATGTAAATGAATATGATACTCCATATTATCTTGCAGATAGAATATATCCAGAGTGGGTAGTCTTTGTGAAGACTATATCGACACCTCAAACAGAGAAAGACAAATTATAGACAAAAAAAACAAGAATCGGCGAGGAAAGATGTCGAGTGTGCATTTGGTGTGTTACAGTCTCATTTTGATATTGTTCGCAGGCGAGCACGGCTTTGGAAGCGGGTTGATGTTGTGAACATAATGCAAGCTTGTGTCATTTTTCATAATATGATAGTTGAAGATGAAAAGGAGTTGGTTAAGATTCCATTGGATTTGAATGTCAATCCTAATGCATCGATTGCGCTACCGCCAGAAGTGGGCACCTCTACTAATCCTAATCTCGCATTCATAGAGATATTGCGAAGAAATTCGGCTATTTGTGCACGCTCAACACACGTCCAGCTCAAGAATGATTTAGTCGAGCACATATGGAAGAGGAAAGGAAAGAAATAGATTATGCATCTTTTTCTTATGTCGTGTGAAGGACTCAATTAAATGTACTCTAATGATACTATTTGTTATATGAATATATTGCTAATTTATGAAAGAGTAAAAATATTAGTATAGTTCTAAATATATGAATTATTCATGAGTTTCTATAGCAACACAATGATGCACACAAATGTTGTTCATCATTGATCCTAACCTGCATGCAAATCATTAAACAGCTATATAGACGAGCTGTCTATTTTACTGTCTGTGTCGCACTCCCAAAACTTACAGACAACCGCCGTCTGTGGGTTGGAGATGCCCTTACGAGTCCACGACCTTAATAAAATTTTAGCTGCAAAGTGGACATCTAAACGGACCACGAAATTTGGGTAGGGACTGAGCCCCTGGCGACCTCGACTTTTGCCTTTTCGCTTTCACTTCAGTGTAGCTCAGTTTAGGGGTAGGCTTGCTCACACCCTCGCTTGCAAGGACCTGCGGGTGCTGCTTCCTTTCACCTCCGACAGTCTGGTATGAGGAGCGATTTCCTCGGTATCTAATCCCATGCCAAAACCTCAACCTTTTATTGGAAAAATCATTTCGTAATTTTGCACCTTGCAGCGCATCCGGAACCAGGGAGGCCGTCGTCACCGGCCCGTACGGCCGCGAGTTCCTGGCGCGTCGAGGTTCGCGGCCGCGTGCGGCGCCGGCGCGGGGTGGTTCTCGGTCCTCCGGCGGGCGCGGTGTGCTTGTTGGTGATGCCAAGCACCGCTGCTTGCTTATTTGCTTGGAAGAAGAAACTTAGACAAGCGACTGAACAGATGAGCACACGATGGAGGTTTCAGAACAGAGTTGAGCTGCACTACGTACTCTTCGTATTTCACTCTCATTCAAAGTCACGTGACGGATGACACTCCTATTTATAGCATACACAACCGACCTAAAATAGTATCATCGACTTAGATTTTTACCATTCAGACAAGAGCTAGAGTAAATTCAGACTACTTTATGTCTTTTGCTCCTACTAGAACATGCATGACCTCACATATACTACAGGCACACAAAAGTCCTGCTGCCAGGCACTGCTCCTGCTCCATCCTTGACTTTGGGAAGGAAGTAGAACAAATAAATATATCATGATTAAAATATATCAAATGATAAAATAAGGTATAAAAAATAAATAATATTTGCAAAAAAATGAAATAAGAATATGCTAGCAGCAAACATAATATCTGATCGTGTGGCAGTCAAATATAATGAACTTCCATCCAAACTTCTATAATTTGACGGATCAGCCTTAATTGCTCAATTTAGATTTTTCTTGCTTCTCATTAGGCATCAAAGGAGTTGCAACTGACTTGGTGTGTTGGGTCTAAATTTTATAGCTGTCACATTAAAAAGAATCTTACTATTTAGAAGTACTAAATAAAGTCTAATTATAAAATAAATTACAGGCCCCTAGACTAATTTACGAGACGAATCTAATAAGGTTAATTAAGTCATGATTAGAAGACGGTTATTGTAGCATCACTTTAGTAAAACATAAATTAATTAAGCTCATTAGATTCATCTCGAAAATTAGCACCAATCTGTCAATAGGGTTTTGTCACTAAATTGATCGAAATATCCATAAATAATAAGATTCTCTTTGATGTGACAGTGCTAAATTTTAGAGTGCAGGAAACGAACAGGGCCTTACAGTCTTGCATCTTAAATTTCTTTAGAATACTTTCAGCATATTTGTTTTGAAACATAAATATGCCTTCATCATTTTGACATATTTCTATAACAAGAAAATAATGGATCAAACCAAGATCACTCGTCTCATACGTCTCCATCATATCAGTTTTGAACTCTTGCAGCTTCTCATTAGGCTGGATCAGATTGTGCCAGGACAACGAACTCAAGGTTGTTGACGTCTGCACCTTCAACATCATCGAAACCAGACTCTGGCGCGTCCTTATCCAGCGTTGTTAAATCTTATACCAGGCAGTAAATTGTTTCATCCGAGACTATTATTAGAAACCCTAGTTACTCTTGTTATGAGATTTACAATGTACTTGGCAGGTTGGCTTGAGATGTACTACTGAATAATTGATGACAAGTCGGCTTTTACACTTGTGAGTGATTCGTTGACTGAACAATTCTTAGAAGTGATGTCCCTGTTAACTATCGTCAGAGTTACTTCCAGTTGATCGGGTACATTTGTTATCCCTTCTACGGAAATGCATTTGATAATATATTTCTTGCTTTTTTGTTCAGTTCTTATTTTACTGTTTACGTTCTTATTGCCATTGTTGAATATTCCCGTGGCTCAGGCACAATTGCATACACAGAAAGTAGGTACCTTTGGGTTGTCCAAATTGACATATACGCGCAAGCAATTCTAGACAATATATGCTGAAAATAACCATTTTTATATCATAAATTCATCACACACATCTAGCACTAAAGTTCCGTGTTATGTAAGAAACTCGTGTATGAAAACAGAAACATGCATAGTACGCATACATTTTTATGTTTTTAAGTTTCTGGGCTAAGTTTTTTTTTCTTCAGGGCTAAGTTTAGTGTAATGTTTCCTCCCATGGTATTGTATTAAAAAGAGTAAATTTCATTAAACCCTATGTTTTGTGGCCCTTTGTCACAAAACCCTAGGTATTATGGCTCGTGTCATATACACGTTTTATGGTCATATCGTTTCACAAAACCCCACCTCTATCAAAAATTACCAATAAATATGATTTGTAGATTCTAAGTTTATTTTTGCATAAGACATGATTCTAGTCGATTTAATCAATGGAATCATTAAATCGAATATATGACTAAGTTATCTTCTGACATGAAAGTTAAATCCACCTCTAATTCATACTACTTTGATTGGGGTGGGGTTATGTGAAATAATATGACAAAAAAACTAGGGTTATGTGACACGGACCATAATACGTGGGATTTTATTATCAAGAACCATAAAACCTAGGGTTTTATAAAATTTACTCTATTAAAAAACACTAAAAAACATGCAGTTTGCCGTGTCAAAGGTCGAAGAACCGATGACAAAGGCTTTGTCGACGGTCGCCAAAGCCAGTTTATCATGTGCCACGGTGGCCGCCCAGGGGACAAATGTTATCTATTTGTCGTGTGCTGCTGGCCAAACGACAAACAGGTAATGATCGTTAGCCTCGAGCGGCACTGTCACGTGTGTCAGGCATGTGGTCTGGTTTGCCGATTATGTCATCGTGTGTTCGCGTGATAGCAGACGACGTAGTGGAGATGTGCCATGTGTCAGGCCTTTTTCTGTGTCTTTTGTCACATGCCAAAACAGACATGTTCGCTTTGTCGTGTACCCGTAATGAAAGGAAGAAAATAGGAGAAGTGACGATTTTTCTTTGCCAATAAATTGATCAGAGTTATCAGTTTCCATCTTATTACCAGTTTATCATGTGCAACGGCGGCCGCCCGAGGGACAGACGTTAGCTATTTGCCGTGTGCCGCTGGCCGAACGGCAAACAGGTAATAGCCTCGGGGCTCGGGCGACACTATCACGCGCACGTGGCCTGGTTTGCTGATTATGTAGTCGTGTGTTCGCGTGACAGCATACGACGTAGTCAAATTCAGAGGATCCCAACCGGTGGAGATGTGCCATGTGTCGGGCCTTTCCATGTGTCTTTTGTCACACGTCAAAACAGACATGTTCGCTTTGTCGTGCACCCGTAGTGAAAGGAAGAAAATAGGAGAAGTGACGATTTTTCTTTAGCAATAAATTGACCAGAGTTACTAGTTTCCATCTTATTTTGATGCTCAAAAGTCAAAACTAAATATTTTTATACTCTTTGTAACCCAATTTCGTTTGTGTTACGATTCGAATCAAATTTTAGCTGCAACGCAGCACGAAGCGAGTGACTTTTTCAAGAGACTGGAAGCGTCCCTGTGGGTCTCAACTTTTTCGCCTTCACTTCACTGTAGCTCAGGTAGGCTTGCTCACACGCTCGCCTTCGGCCATGCCGCCGCCGAGCAACCACGGCGCCGCCGCCCCCAAGGACCTGCGAGTGCTGCTGCCTTTCACCACCGACAATCTGGTGAGCCGAACGATTTCGCCCGCCGCGTTGCCGAACGAAAACCTCGAACTTTTCGGAGCAATTTACTGATGATCTTGTACTTGGCAGCGCATCCCCGGTGAGCTCGCCGCGGAGCTCGTCTCCGGAACCGGGGAGGCCCTCGTCATCGGTCCGTCTGGCGTCGATTTCAAGGTCTGGCACGTCGAAGTCCGGCGGGACGGCGGCGGCGGCGCGCTCCTGGGCCGCGGGTGGCCGGAGTTTGCAGCCGCGTGCGGCGCCGGCGAGGGTGGTTCTTGGTCCTTCGGCATCGCGGGCGCGGCGTTCTCACGGTCAAGGCGTTCGACGCCAGCCGCTGCCTCAGGGAGCTCGGCGCTCCAGCTCTAACTGAAGGTAAAGGTCGATTTCTAGAACTCCAAATTATTCATCAGAACGTGATGATGGCTTCCTGAAATAACATTATTTCAGTTCCTTTTTCGATATTATTTTTCCCTGAAGAAATATCTTTTCTTGCGCTAGTATTATTTATCGCTTGAAACAAAAATGAGACAGGGAATTGGGATAACATCAGTAATATTTACTATATATATATGCTTCTACTCTGAAATGCTAATTGCAGTAATGCGATACTGGAATCCTTAAGATGTGCCACTGATTTCGGAGACTGAGAAATTATGATTTGATAGAAAATTGAAATTTTGGAAGTTTGAAACATGATGCTTTAACCGAACTAAGGGCATTTCAGGCTTTGATTCACTACTAATTTCCAGTATCCAATAACTAGCTGCTTAGGATTTTCTGTTTCCTGTTCCAACTGATTGTTCGTAACTGACTATTTTCAATTCAAACTGATTGTTCAGTAGAAGTAACCACGAGCAGGAAAGAAACACCATCGAAACTGCAGTTTATCAGTACGCTTGCACAAGACTTCATGGAAAAGATGGTTCGTCAACTATTTTTGCTAATTTGTTCTCTCTTTTTTGGAACAGTGTGACCTAAGTCTTTTAATGTGTTCTTGCAGCTAATACCTGCTAAATTTGTGCAACTTTGCATCCCTCAAGAGAACCTGGACAATATGGCTGTCATTTTTGGTCCCACTGGCAAGATTTGTCAAATTCAGCTTGAGATAAATCGATTGGGCATGTATTTTGCAGGTGGATGGTCACAGTTTCTGTCATGCCATGGCATCACTGGGTCAAATGCTCTGCTGTTAAGATACGAGGCCAATATGGTATTTACAGTCAAAATTTTTGAGCCCAATGGATGCCTGAGGGGGTGAAACACAGGGACTTCACAATGCAGCAAAGTGAGCAAAACTTTACTAAGCTTAGTATATGTTTAATGTTAACAATTGATTTGAAGGTGATTTAATACTGAACTGCATCTCTCCTTTGTCTTACAAAGCATCAACATTACCAGGGGTTGAAAGGCTGCAGGAAATACCATCCCAGTCTATTAAGAGGCATGACAGCAAGAACGATCAGCCAAGTAACGAGGGAGAAAAAAAAACAAAAGGCTCCAAGACTTGTTTGAAGAACATATCAAAGTTTTATTGTGTATACGACATTGGGCCACCTGCTTGGATGAAGAAGAAAGTGGAAGCCAGCATGAATCATCATATTGTAAGCACAATCATTTATCATTTGGTATCAGCAATGTTGGAATACTATAAATATTTTTTTCTTGCAGCAATATGAGCTAAAATTTTGCTAGGACATGACATCAAAAACATCTGTCAATAAGTTCAAGTTGCTCTGAGATATTAACCAACACGTTTGTTTGTTGCTTTGATTACTGATTTTACACATACTTTGTTTATCACAAGACGAAATTAATCCATGAATTTAGTGCTTTGATTTCACATTCATCGTGGACTCCCTCCAGACATGTTGATGCTGAGAGTGTTTTTAGTCTCCTGACATCAACCAAAAATACTTCTGGAGGGAGCACTCATTCTCAAACCCAAATGAACAGGAATTTAGGTATAGTACTCGATATTTTTCTACAGCAATTTTGTTGCATGGTAATTATGAAATGTAGGCTCTACCACGCCTCTTCTGCGATGCAATTGGGTTCCAGGAGTCTTGCATGATCACGCTCCAGGACTCGTTGGACAGCACCAGGTTGTGGAACGTGCAAGGTTACAGGTACATCGATGGCAAATGCCAGCTTGGTTTGGGTTGGAGGGATTTCTGCCGGGACATCAGGCTCAAGGAAGGGGACATCTTGACCATTTATGTGATCCAAACCATGCTGTGGCGTGTTGACATCACACGTTGCAAGGAAAACATAAATCACGTGAGTTAGACATTGGTGCACTCATGTCCCTTTTCTATTATGAAGTATAAAAAATAAGATATATTCCAAAACAGAAGGAAATCACATCGGGTGGTGGAGAAAAGAGGGCAAATGGCTCTATGACTTGCTTGAGCAAGGCCAGGACAACATGTATCTTTGAGATTGTACCTCCGACATGGATAAAGAAGGCCATCAACACAGCCACATTTGAAGATCATCTCGTAAGCGCATCATTCATGTATTTATTTATTTATTTATTTATTTATGTGATCAACTGAGCTTGTTAGAAATAGAATAAACTTAATTTTAGAAAGAGTATGAACCGAAATGTGGCTTCTATATGCACAAGAGTCCTGACTAATTACTGATGCTATACATGAGCATGCTGTCACAAGTGGAAAAACAGACATTAAAGTACTAGATTTGTTTATTTAACATCTGTTATTGTCAAATCATGTAATGCATGGCATCAGCTCATTTTTCACGGATATATGAATGGTTTTCAGATCTAATAGTCTGAATAGATCGACTGTGGTGCATTGATTATTTTTCTTGTAATTAGATTTACGTAACCAATCTGATTGCAATGCTTGCAGTATTTGCCAGCGGCCTTCTGTGATGCAATTGGGCTGCAGGAAACTTGCTTGGTCACTCTGAGAAGCTCTCCCTGCGGTGTCAGGTCTTGGCAGGTGTGTGTTAACCCACGCAAGGATAGCAGCAGCCACCGTAGATCAGGCTGGAAGAGGTTCTGCCAGGAAAACGAGCTCAAGCCAGGTGACATCTGCACCTTCAACATTGTTGAAACCAGGCTGTGGTATGTGCTGATCGAGCGTTGTTGAAGCTTGGATCAGGCAGTACACCCTTGGCTTTCTTGTTATGGCCCTATGGTATGTAAAATGTAGTTGACAAAATGACAAGTCGGCTCCACTTTTGAGTACTTGACTGAGCAATACGTGATGTTTCGGTGAACTATTGTCCTCAGCTAGTTCGTAAGAGCTATTTCCAGAGACTGATTGGGTACATTTGTGATGTCTTTATCGAAATGTATTTGATCATTTACATTTTGCCTTTTCGTTTATTTTCTATTGATCCTTGCTTTCTGATCATTCACATTTTCTTAGTCTTTATGCACAGAAAGTGCAAGCCTGTTTGGTGTCCAGATAGACACATGGACAATCAGTTCAGTGAAATATAAATATAAAAATGATTATATAGGCGTACAGACATTTTTCATACACATCTAGCAGCTAAAATCCTGTGCTGCATAAATTTTCGAGAATAAAATTAGAAAATAAAGATACCTGCATATCTTATATAGCAAACACTCAATATAATCGTAATAGTTCGCTGCTAAAAAAATATTTTTTATCAATAAATCGATCAGAGTACTCCTTTTATTCTAAAATTTCATTTGTCGTTTCAACAAGTTTAATTTTGAACCAAAAATTTAGTCCTTAACGAAGGGAGTTTCAATCTGCACCATTTTCTCATGATAAAAACTGAATCTTTATATGTCAAAGTAAATTGCATAGTCTACTTGTCAATTGTCATACTTATTTTTGTTCGTGTTAGGTTGTCTCCAACGGAAGGAAGTACCCAAAACTTCAACTAGGTCTCTACAGAAAAGAAAATAGGGTACCAAAATAGTTCAATCTCCAACGTTACTACCCAAACCTAAACCTATTCCTCCCGTCTGCGCCTCCGCCTTGGCCGCCTCTGCCTCGGTCACGAAATCCGGCTCGCCCGCATGCGCCTCGGCCACGAAATCCGCCTCGTCGGGTGACTCACGCGCCACCGTGAAGCCGGCCGCGCCTCCGCCTCTGCTGCCGCCTGCGCCTTCGGCTCGGCCGCCTCCCGTGCCGGAGTGGAGATGGAGATGGGGCGGCGGAGGAGGCTGTTGCGCCGTGCGCGATGAGATGAGTAGCCAGAGGAGCTGCTTCATTTGTGGGTGTCGCACTGTTCCATGCGCCAAATGGGTAGGTTCTTTGGGTCATCCGTGAGAGTTGTTTTTACACTATTCCTATCTATTTTGGGTTTAGGTCTCCATTTAAGTCATCCGTTGGAGAGTAGCTGATTTGACCAACACCCACTAGGCCACTTGCCAAATTTTAGCTGCGTCTATAATCAGCACGAAATGAGTTACTATCATGTTCAAAATATTTGTTGACTTTTCAGAATTACAGTTGACTGTTTTTTTTTGTGGTTGACCGTTTGTCTTATTAAAAAGATTATAAAAATATTGATTACTTCTTTAAATTTTATTCTAATATTAAATTCATTTTAAATTTAATATTATATTTTCATATATAATTTGAATAAGATAAAATATTAAATCAAATTCTGAAAAATCAACGAATGATTGTATTTCGAAGTACTCGGAGCATCTCATGCGGCCGCGGCCTCAACTTTTGCCTTTTCGCCTTTACTTCAGTGTAGCTCAGGTAGGCGTAGGCTTGCTCAGACCCTCGCCCTGGGCCATGCCGCCGCCGGGCAACCAGGGCGCCGCCGCCCGCAAGGACCTGCGGGTGCTGCTTCCTTTCACCTGCGACAGTCTGGTAAGAGGAGCAATTTCTCCGCCGCGTCGCGTTCTCATCAGACACGGAACCCCACAACATTTTGGAGCGATTAACTGATAATCTTGCATTTCGCAGCGCCTCCCCGACGAGCTCGTCGCGGAGATCGGCGCTGGCGCTAGGGAGGTCATCGTCCTCGGCCCGTCGGGCGGTGGGGTCAAGGTATCGCACGTCGAGGTCGGGCAGGACGGCGACGGCGCGTTCCTCGGGCGTGGCTGGCCGGAGTTCGCGGCTGCGCGCGATGTCGGCGCGGGGTGGCTCCTGGTGCTCCGGCACCATGGCCGCGGCGTGCTCACCGTGAAGGCGTTCGACTCCAGCTGCTGCCTCTGCGAGCTCGGCGCTCCGGTCTCACCTGCAGGTTAAGATCGATTCCCCTTGTGAAATTTTTAATTTTCACACTGTAAAGCCTCTTCCTGCAACAGGATCATTTCTTATCGCTTTAAACAGGGATAACGTTGGTAATGTTGGCGATCTCCTTGAACATTGAAACGCTAACCATGATATTGGGGTCCTTCGACCTAAAATGTGCAGCTGTTTATGGAAACTATGATTGTGTAAATAATTGAATTTTTTGGAAGCTTGCACAATGATACTTTGATCGAAAGTAATACCATATCTGATCTTAATTGTCATCAGTAGCTTTGGTTCACAACTAGCTACCAACTGCCAGTAAATTACTGCTTAATGAATTTCTATTTTTCAGTCAAACTAATTGGTTGCAACAAATATTTTGTTCAGTTGAAGCAACCAATGGCAGCAATGAAGCTCCACACAGACCACAATTTATCAGCATTCTTCAGCAAGATTCCATGGAAAACATGGTTAGAGATTTTTTGTTCCAATTGTGTTCTCTTCTTGGAACAGGTTTTAAGTCTTTTAATGTTTCCTTGTAGCTAATACCTGCAAAGTTTGTGCAACTTTACATCCCCAGAGAGCACCTGAACAGTATGGCCATCGTTTTGGGCCCTCTTGGCAAAAAATATAAAATTGAGCTTGATATGAATCGATCAAACATATTTTTTGCTGGTGGATGGTCACAATTTCTATCGTTTCATAATATCACTGGAGTTAATGCTCTGCTGGTAAGGTACGAAGGTGACATGGTGTTTACAGTCAAAGTTTTTGAGCACAATGGATATCTGAGGGGACACGAACACAAGGTCATGAGAATGCAACAAAGTGAGCAAAAGTTTAAAGACTCTAGGATATATTTAAATCTGTTAGCTATAGATTTGAAGTACTTTTTGGTAAATACTGAACTAAATGTCTCTTTCCTTTTATATCAAGTATCAACATTATCAGATGGTGTGGAGCTGCAGAAAACACGATCTCTATATGATATGAAGGATAAAAACAAGAACTATAGGTCAAGTAATGCAAGACAAAGAGAAATAAAAAGCTCCATGACTTTTCTAAAGAAGAGATCAAAGGTTTGTGGCGTCTACAACATTGGGCCACCAGCTTGGATAAAGAAGGTGGTGGACAGCCGCATGATTGAAAAACATCATCTTGTAAGATAATCAGTTTTCTATTGATACCAGAAACTTACAAAAGGCATAACGTTTTTCAGTTTATTACAGTAAAATGAACTGAAATTTGCGTAGGGTATGGAGGCTAAGACATCTGCCAACAAGCTCAATTAACTGACTTTTAAGTATTTAGCAACATGTTCATTTGATGCTTAGAATAGGAAATTAATGAATATCTTGGAGTGCTTTATTTCTTTCCTATCATCTTTCGTTGAGCATCTGTCATGTGTATGCCTTTAAGGCCTGTTATCAGAACCAAATAAACAAACCTTCAGATGTAACCTCAATATTTTTCTATAGGGATTTATAGTATCTGTCAATTGCTAACTGAAATCTGATGCATAACCAATGCGATTGCAATTTCAGTCTCTACCACGCTCCTTCTGCGACGCGATTGGGTTCCGGGAACATTGCATGATCATGCTCCAGGCCTCAACGGATAGCACCAGGTTGTGGAAGGTGCAAGGCCTCGCATACAAAACTGGTGGTTGTCAGCTTGGTTCCGGCTGGATGAATTTCTGCCAGGACATCAGACTCAGGGAAGGGGACGTCCTGACCCTTAATGTCATCAAGACCACGCTGTGGAGTGTTGTCATTAGAAGTTCTACGGAAAACATAAATCAGGCATATCATGTGAGTTAGATACTGATTCATCTGTCTCCTTTTCTCTGTCATTTTATATCAATATTATGATATATTCAAAACCAGCAGGAAACCCCATCAAGGGGCCAAGGAGAAAAAATCCAGATGGCTCACTGACTTGCTTGAGCAGTGCTAAGACCAAATGTGTCTTTGAGATTGGACCACCAGCATGGATAAAGAAGGAGATCAATGCGAGCACAATCAAAGATAAATTTGTAAGCACAATCACTCTTGTATTGATACATTGATATTTGAACAACTGAGTAAGTTAGAAATAAATTTCTTCACATGTTAGCAAGACTGAACTGAAATTTTGCTAGGATATGTAAAGTAAAACATCTGTCAACAAGTGTCCCGGACCAATGCTTTAAATACTGATACTATGCACGATCATGCTGTCACAAGCAGAAACAACTGTCATATTCAAGTATTTAGATTTGATTTGTCTATTTAGTTTCCATTACTGTAAAAGTCATATACATGCAATCCATAGTTCTGTAATGTCAGCTCTAGCCATTTGTTGCAAATATGAATGATAGTTCAGATCGAATAGATCCACAATGTGCATTATTTTTCATGTAGAAAAACAGTTTTTTGTGACCAATTTGATTTCAACTCTTGCAGCATTTGCCAGCGGCCTTCTGTAACGCAATTGGATTGCAGGAAACTTGCGTGATCACCCTCAGACTCACTCTGCGGTGGCAGGTCTTGGCAGGTGTGTTTTAGCCCACACAAGAATAAGAGTAGCCACCGTCTTAGATCGGGCTGGAAGAGGTTCTGCCAGGAAAACGAGCTCAAGGTGGGTGACGTCTGCCCCTTCAACATCATTGAAAGCAGAGTATGGCACGTCCTCATTGAATGTTGTTGAAGCTTAGATCAGGCAGTTCAGTCAATTGTCTCATTCGAGACTAATGTTTAAATCCCTGGGTGCTCTTGTTATCAAATGCACAGTGTAGTTAACAAGTAGCCTTACACTGTTGAGTGTTTGACTTGATCAATTCGGCAAAGTGATGCTCCTGTTGTCTTCCCAGTTCTGTTCTGTCTTGTTGTGGAACCCCGGGTATATGTCATGTGGAACCCCGGGTATATGTCATGTGGAGCCCCAGCATCCCCGGCGCAAGGCCCACGATGCTAGCTTAGAGATTCCTTGAATTACTTGGGTTATTGGTTTGTCAAGTTTGGATTGTTGGGGAAATACTGTGTGCACATCACCCATTCCCTGCAACAGGGTTTATGTTTTCTACTAGATGAAGATTAGCACAGGGCCCGATCGAATTTTTGGCATAAAATGGTGGTGGGTCACTGTCACCGCTGCTCTTGGATCATAATTGAACCATTGGAGCTCAATATTGGCATCATCGCACAGAATTGTCCGTTTGCACACATTACCTTGGATTGTTAGCTTAAATAGAGATGTTTTGTTTGGTTCTGATAGTCGAAGCAAAAAATGTCAGTCAATGTTACCACATGTTGCATTACTGCAGAAAAATCTCCCAAAGGCCACCAACCAACCACAGCCCTTTTGCTTCACTTTACTGTAGCAGCGCCGAGTACAGAGGCTATAGCTTCGAACAACATTGCCGCTGCGGGGGCCGGGCAACGGTCATGGCATCGTACGGCAACCCTGGCGCCGCCGCCCGGAAGCACCTTCGTGTGCTGCTCCCTTGCTCCTGCAACACTCTGGTAACAGCGACGCTCTCGCCAATTCGCCATCCCGCCGCGTTCTCCGCCGCAAAATTCCCCTGCCCGCAGAAAAAACTGACCTTTCATCTTTCAGCGTATCCCCGACGAGCTCGCCGAGGAGATCGGCGTCGCGGAGGCCTTGGTCCTCGTCCCGTTCAGCAAGGGCAAGGTCCGCCGCGTCGAGGCGGGGCGGGACGATGACGGCGCGTTCTTGGGCCGCGGGTGGCCGGAGTTCGCGGCCGGGTGGCACCTGCTGGTCCTCCGGCACCACGGCGGCGGCGTGCTCACTGTCTAAGGTGTTCGACGACAGCTGCTGCCTCAGAGTGCCCGCACCTGGACCTCCTTCACCAGCTGGTAAAGAGTCGATTGCGCTTGCAAATGAAATTTACGACCTTTCCTTTTCATGCTGTCAAATACTCAAAGCGATTGAATGTTTTTCGTCTCAGTGTGATTGGATACTACAAAAAAATGAAACGGAGAGATGGGCCACATAGTGGGGAACGGAAGAAACTGAAAGTCTCCAAGACATGTTTCGACAAGGTTTTGCGGAGGAATTCTTTCTGTCAGATTGGGACTCTGCCTTGGATAGAGAAGGTGATCAACACAAGCGCAGTTAATTATTATCTTGTAAGCACAACTTGTTCTTTATAGAGTAAAATTCCTTTCTTGGCCCCCCAAAAATTGAACTTACCTACCTGACCACAAAATCAATTCACTACGGGAGAACAGGAGTTTGCCGAGTGCCTCGGGCACTCGGCAACAACCAAATAACACTCGGCACACCATTTGCCGAGTGCCCCACTCGGCAAAGGACCGTCGGCTTAGGTCCGATCGGCAAAAGGACCTTTGCCGAGTGTCTTTCGTCGGGCACTCGGCAAGCGTTTGCCGAGTGTCTAACGGAGCACTCGGCAAAGGAAACTGCGACGTGACTGCGACGCCTAACTATCTAGGTGACGCGACCTACAAACAGGTACAATTTTAGATATGCAAACACCTGCATATCTCGAATTGTATCTCTTTCGAACGGGAGACGCCTAACTATCTAGGTGACGCGACCTACAAACATGAATGGTAACCAGCGAGTATTTTATGTCTCACCTTGCTTCCCTACTAAGCAACGAGTCGAGGACGGTGGTGCAATAGCCGCTCCCTAGCTGCTCCCTGCAAAACAAAAAAAACACACTAATGTCAATTGCTATTTCACCAAAACAGTTTTCTTCCCTTTTCATTTTTTGCAAATTCAGATCAGCATTGCTATAAGTGGGTGCGTGCTCTAAAAAAAATAGTTGAATCAATGTATTGTCCTGTGAATAGTATACAGAATTATACCATGTGTTCTACTTCTACCACATCAGAAAATGTTAAAAGCACAGTGAACACTTGTTCCCTTAATCTGCTTCTACCACATTGCAGTATTTCTCGTTCAGTGTTATTTTCTTCTTGCACTGATAGCACAGTGAACACTTAATCTGCTTCTCAAGAAAATTAGGGGTATGTATATGTGTACTGGGATTCATTCAATTATTTTCATGATATTTTGGGAACAAGTGAATTCAATGAATATACTAAAAAATTATATCAATCCAGGACTTACATTACTCCATCCCAGTAGAAGGGAAAAAATTATACATATGAATTCAATGAACATACTAAACACCAAGCTTGCAGTGCAGGATATATTAAGCAGAAATAGGTCCACATCAGCCCATGTTCTCTACTAGTATGCTCATTCTCAATCCACTTCTCTTCCTATAGGTATTTTTGCCAAGGAAAATAGAAATTTAGCCAATATACATGTTTGCAGGTTGTTTGCCATTTCTGGTATCACCAACCCCTGGAATTAGCTAACTGCACATTTTTACTAAGACTCGACAATTTATTCAAAACTATACCCATACAATATTTTAACATTCAGTTTACGATGGGTAAATTGACCTATACCCGCAATCTACAGCATCGATTTGCCAGGATTAGAGAACTGTAATGATGGTCTTGGGATTCTTATAATCTGGGATTTGCACCAGTTCACCATCTTGTTACATCTAGTGATAAAATCAATGCAACTATCCTTAAGATTTTCACAGCTATGCTGATAAGCCAAAGCCAATGTAATTTATACGGTCTTCACATCAAGGTTATTACAAAGCAGGATGCACGGCATATCTGACATGCCACAATTAAGGGCAGAGGCGAACCTGTGCTTGTGTGGGTGAGAGCACCGCACCGGGACAGGGCAGGGCAGAGGCGGCGTCGGGGCAGGTCCGGCGCAGGGCAGAGGTGGCCCGGGCGCGGCGTCCGGGCAGAGGCGGCGTCGGGGCAGGGCGGCGTCGGGCCCAGGACGGAGGCGGCCTGAGGAGGAGGTGGCCAGGGCGCGGGAGCCGGGGCAGAGGCGGCGGACCGGGCCCGCGCCGGAGCAACGGGCGAAGGAGCGGTGGGCGGCGTGCGCGGTGGGCGGCGTGGTGTGCGGCGTGTGCGCGGTAGGCGGCGGCGTGCGCGGTGGGCGGCGGCGTGGGCGGTGGGCGGCGGCGTGGGCGGCGGCGTGCGCGGTGGGCGGCAGTGCGGCGGCGTGCGCGGTGACTCTCACAATGAAGCTGGCGCAGAGGGCGGAGCTGCTGGCTCAAGGGTAAAGCCGATCTGTTTGCCGAGTGCCCGCCACCTGCCTGGCCACGCGGCACTCGGCACCAGTGCACTCGGCACACATTTTTCCCTGGTTACAAAAAAAAAATTATAAATTACTCTACTCATTAAAAAATGTCAACAATTTGGCATCACCACTTTTTAATGATATCTTAACTATATAAAATCACATGAAGTCAAATTCAAATAATGCTTTTTAATTCAGTACAAACCTTAATGACTCACTCTCACTTCCATGTTTCTTCTCCGGAGATTCTCAGATTTGTACACAATGTTCGTCACAACTTTTTCAAAATGTTGTATAATTTTTACCGTGACGTCTACATATGATATCATGATCTCATGAGAGTTCTTTTTATTTTTCGCCACCATTTTCTATTTTATAAATTTAAAATATCATTCAATCATACGTAACTAGTGATATTTCATGTATAAAATTAATGAAATGTGCTTTTATTTCCTGGATACAGCGTCACTTTGGTTTCACTAACATGAACATCAATTGTTTGTTCAGTTAATTCCATTTTTCGAAACACTTGTAGTTCACATTTGACTTTTCATAAGAAAATGATATTAAGGAATAAAATTAGTTAAATATAGCAAAAAGATGAATAATTGTAACAAACTTCAACATGATTAAGCAGCACTTATCTATGAGCTACAGAAAAAAATGGTGCCCAAAAAGTGAAGAAAAAAATTATTGTGCCGAGTGTCGGATTTTACATTCGGCAAAATGGGTCGTTTGCCGAGTGCTTCCAGAAAGACACTCGGCATACAGGGGACCCGGCGAAGTAGTTCACGGGAGGTTGCTTTGCCGAGGGTGATGCCGTTAAGCACTCGGCAAAGGAAAATATTTGACGAGTGGGTTTTGTTTGCCGAGTGTCTGCGCGCCGGCACTCGGCACATAGTTCCTGTGCCGAGTGTTCTTTGTTTACCGAGTGTCGCTCAGTTGACACTCGGTAAAAGTGACGTTTGCCGAGTGCCCGTGTTTTAACACTCGGCAAAAATTCAGACACTCGGCATTCAGCCGTTTTCCCGTAGTGATTTTTGTTCCTTTTTTTGGCCTTTTCTGTCAGTTTAAGCAACTAATAGCGTTAACTAAGGGGTAAAATGACCAATTAGCCCCTGATTACCTGGACATGACACAATCAGTTCACTTTTCAAAAAAAAATCATAATAAGTACTGTGTATCAATTCAATAAGTACTGTGTATCAATTCAATAATATGCTGTGATGTTGCATCCAATATTTTTTGTCTAAAGATGTTATTGCACATGGCTAGAAATAGGGCAACCTGTTTGTTTTATTCCACATGCTGCAGGACGAAAGAAATCAATATAAGCAGTTCCAGCAGTCAGTATTTATCCATATTTATCACACTGTGATATCGGTGGTCATAAAATGAAGCCGGTGTGATTTCAATTATTGCAGGCTTTAGCAACACCTTTCTGTGATGCGATTGGGTTATACAGATCATGCATGATCACACTCAAGACCTCAACAAACAGTTCCCGATCTTAGAAGGTGCAAGGTGTCGGACACAAAAACTGAAGCTATATGCGCATGGTGGATGAGGCGCTCCATTACTCTACACATCCGCCCGCGTCGCTCTCCTGGGGCGGCTCGGGCGAAACCCTAGCCGCCGCCGCCGCCGCCCAGGCCCCACTACTAGAAAGTGGTACTGTAGCGACGGGCCAGCCAACCCGCCGCAACGACATCACAGTTAAAAATAAATATTTGTTACGACGGATCTCCATTTAGTCAACCAAACCGCCGCTAGAAACTCAATTGAACGTCACCCGCCTCTACCACCAACCCGGAAAAACAAAAAAAGCCCGCGGCGAGCCCATCTAGGCCCGACCGCGCCGCCGCGAAGAGGGCTCGTGCCGCCGCTCGGATCCACACCGTCGGATCGACGAGGAGAGGTGCGGGCCGCCTAGAGGAGAGGCAGGGCCGCGACCGCCGCGGAGGGGCTGCCGGTCGTCGGGGCGCCAGCCGTCGGGCAGGGCCCGTGCCGCCGCTCGGATCCACACCGTGGGATCCGACGAGGAGAGACGTGGGCCGCCTGGAGGAGAGGCAGGGCCGCGACCGCTGCATAGGGGTTGCCGGTCGTCCGGGCGCCGGCCTCCGGGCAGGGCCCGTGCCGCCGCTCGGATCCACGCCGTCGGATCCGACGAGGAGAGGCGCGGGCCGCCCGGAGGAGAGGCAGGGCCGTGACCGCCGCGGAGGGGCTGCCGGTCGTCGGGGAACGCGGCTGCCGAGGGGCGGTGTCGGTCGTCGGGACTCGGCATCGGCCGGGGACGGGGACGGTCGAACGTCGGGGCTGGGCACGGGCCGCCGGACAGGGCAGCTCGCGACCGCCGGGGAGGGGGTGCGCCGGCCGTCGGGGCTGGGCGTGGGCCGCCGGACAGGGCAGCTCGCGACCGCCGGGGAGGGGGGCGCCGGCCGTCGGGCAGGGAAGTTCATGGCCGCGGGGAGGGGGTGATGCGGGCGTGGATCCGGATGAGAGAGAGAGAGAGAGAGAGAGAGATTGATGGCGGTCGGGGTGAGGAAAAGTGATGGAGAAGGTAGGGTTTGTTAATTTTATATGGTCCCTGTATTGTGGGCTGGGCTAAAAATAAAGTAACGGCGGGCCACATTGTGAACCGCCTTTAAAAATTGCTTTTATTTGTAGCAGCGGCCCGTAACATGGTCCGCCGTTAAAAATTGATTTGTAAAGATGTTTTACAACGTTATCCGCCGCTAAAAATCATTTAAAATTGTGGCGGCGGATCTCTTCTTCTCTCGCCGCTACATGAATCCGTACAGCGCCGCTATAGGACCGTTTTCTTGTAGTGCCCCCACAGCCTCTCCTTTGCTCCCCGTCGCCGTTGGAGCAGGCCGTGGACTCACCGCGCGCACGCGAGGAAGGTGGCGGCGCGGCTCCGGCGCCCGGTGCGGCCTTGCAGCTTGGTGCTCCCTCGCCTCCCCGTCTTTTCCAACCTTTTCTCCGTCCTCTCCGACGTCTTTTCCAACCTTTTCTCCCTCCTCTCCGATGGCTAGTGGCGGAAGCCAGCCACTCTAGCACCGGATTCGGCACTTGGGTGCCCGGATCTCGTGGGAGCAGTGCCATGACTCCCTTTTCATCTTCCCCAAGCTCGTCGGAGCGGGTCTGGACTCAGACCTCCCGGGCGGTTCCAACCCGGGTGAGGGGCAGTCGGCCCGGCACCCCTGCGACTGTTGCAGGGCGTGGCCGACTCGGTAGGGTGGAACGACGTACAAGGGCTTGGTAGTGGCGTCGTCCACCGCCGGCATCCCGTGCGGCCCTTCCTCGTCGTAAAGAGGTCATCGTTCACCGTGTATTGTCGAAGATTCAAGCTACCTTGATGAAGATGCAAGATTTGATCCCTCCGGTGGTTTCGGGAGTGGAGGATCAATCAGCGACGGAATACTAGGGATTCCTCGTCGATTCGGTTCTCCTGCATTTGGAGCAACCCGAGGACAGAGAAGATGACCTGGCTGGAGCGGTCTAACCCGTGTACCATTGCTATGCGATGGGGTAGGGGAGGACCGTGCTGGCGGCGACATGATGATGGTGGTTGACGACGCTGTGCAGGTTTCCGGTGGCGGTGGTGGTGGCGCTCGTTTTTGTGAGGAGGCTAAGAAAGTGACTAGAGCGTTATTCGAAGCTGTGTCTACATTCATTGGCATCCTTCAGCGTTGATCTCCTAGGAATTAGTTTTCAGTGATGGTGTTGGTTGGTTAAATCTTCAAGTGGAACTAAGTGTCGACTTGAGCATTTCCGGCTTTCAACCTACATCGACGATGACTTTGTGTTCTAGCATTGTGTGTTATAGCTTTGTCTCTTCACTTGTAGCGGTGTGTGTTGTCTCTCTTTGTTCGTTGTTTTGTGTGGGCCTAAGTGCTCTCGTGTAATCTGCTGTGTACCCGAAAGGGTAGAGGCAGGAACTTCTGTTCCATTATCTAAAAAAAATGCTTGTGCAGGGTTAGAAGAGGTTGGCCAGGAGAATAGTCTGAAGGAAGGGGACCTCTGCACCTTTAATATTGTAGAAACTACACTCTGGCATGTTGTTATCACACGTTATAATGCAGACACAAGTCAGATCTGTTTTTTGAGTTCAATACCACAGCATTTATCCTTTGTATCATTACTAACATATATATATAAAATCAGCAGGAATGTCCTTCCAAATTTAGTAGGAAACAAAAGAGCAAGCATTACACATCAAAGATTGAAGAACTCAGAATACTCCATCTACAGAAAATGTACCTTTGAGGTCGGGCCACCAGCTTGGATCAAAAAGGAGTTAAACAGGTCCACAATCGAAATTCAGTTTGTAATTACAATCATTTCTCTATCTATATATGTGCAAGTTAGAAAGGCTAAACTTGTTGCATATTTTAGCAATAAGAATATATCAACTAAAACTTTGCTAGGATATGGCATTTAAGCCTTCTGCAAGCTTACATGGACTATTTTTTCATTCTTTATCATGAATTATTTGTTGCAAGACGTATTTATTATATATGTCAATATGTGCAAATAAGAAACAATCTGAACTTGTGATAAAAACCAAATTTAAGATTTTTCAGATCCAGCAGTCATTATTCGTCCATTGATATTACAGCTTGACCATTGTATGTTCAGTTAGGTTAGAGCTTTTCTCTAGGCCACGATCACTAGTCTATTTCTAGTTCTGTCGCTTGTGACTGACCCTTGTATGTGTGCATGTATATATATAGTGAGATCATGAATACAAGTGTGCATCAATCTCCATACTCTTTCAGTGATAGATCGTCAACAATTGCTTACAGAAATGGTTGACTGATATTATTACAATTCGAACAGTGTTTACCAGTATCCTTCTGTGGGGCGATTGGACTCCGGTACCCTTGCACGATCACCCTAAAGACTACAATGAGCAGCACCGTGTCTTGGCAGGTGCGCATGGTCCCATACAAGTATGCCAACCACCTGAGGGGGTCGGGTTGGAAGCAGTTCTGCCAGGAAAACAATCTAAAGGAAGGTGACATCTGCTCCTTCAATGTCATTGAAACCACTCTGACATGTCGTCATCATGCCTCGATATGGTAGGATGATCTGATATCTGATAGCACATCAGTTCACACGAGTGTGAGCTTCTCTTTCTAAGAAGCGCTGATGTTACAGTTGTGACTTTGTAAAACATCTTAATCTGTAACATTAGTTGTATTGTTAAGGACGACTGATCTCGAACACTTCAGGGAGGGCCTGTATATTGATGTCCTACTCAGGTGCAACTTGCATGCGCGTTACAGGTTGGGCCCCTAGCCCTGAGCATGTTGAGTGGCATAAACAGCTGAGCGGTTTCCATGCGGCAATGTAGGGTGTGTGCCTATTAAAAGAAGACATGTACTCTGTATCTGGTAGGCAAGAAGACATACTCTGTAAGGTTTTTGTATTAAATGCGAGAATGAAGCTCATGAGGGAAGCAATCGAGATACTGTTCATAATCCAGCAACAGTAGCAACTTCCCGTTGAGATGTGTTGCCCACATATGGCAAGATTTTCGCTTGGAGATTAGCACATAATAGCTTGTGCTGAAACATACTGCTCCCTTACTAAATTGTTGTCGCCGTTGACTTTTTTGTTAAATTTGACCATTTGTCTTATTCAAATAAAGTTTAACAAGTGTCATATATTTTGTTGGAATATGTTTTATCACTAAAGAAACTTGAAATGTAGCATATTACTTTTTATATTTGAAGAAATTTTTTAAGTAAGACGAATGGTCAAACGCCACGAAAAAAAGTCAATGGCGACAATAATTTAGTAAAGGAGGGAGTATATATTTAGGCCAGAGGTATATAGAGCTCGACACAACATGTGTCATAGATTCAACGACGGTAGAGGTTACTCTATTGGTTATTATGTGTACTCGCGAATAAGGATATGTGGAGAAAAGAGTGCTACTAGCATCTTTTCAATTAGTGAAAGCAGAAGTGGGTAATATCCTAATCTTTTTCACAATTGGCTGGAAGTTGCGGTCCATAAGGAGTGACGTTAATGCTGACTATCATGTTTAGCAGCATTGTATCTTGAACATAAAACCTGAGCACTTGAGCACTTCAGGGAAGGGTCTGATGATGTCTTATTCTAGTGGACTTGCTTGTTTCAGAAGTATTTTCCATAGTTGGACAGAATTAGCTAAAGTTGACCAATCAAGATAAACGCATTATGATTTACTTGACTGCCCTTGGCCCTTCCCCTTTTCTTGGATTGTATGGTAGCTAATCTTACTTCAGATTGTGTGAGGTGCAAAGTTAAATTTTCAGGGCAAAACAACCTGATGTGGCAAGGTTTCAGGTTGTTTACTATCTGCTGCTCTCAGCCTAAATTTCAATTTACTTATAAACGGAAATGTGAACTTTGATTGTACAACGCTAAAATGCAAAGTTTCAAGCACTACATTGTGCCCGAGGCAATCTAAATTGAATCTCACACCGACCTTTGTAATTTGTATTTTCCCCCATTAAATGGTACTCCCTCCGTTCTTAAATTGTTGATGTTGTTGACTTTTTTTTCGTTACGTTTGACCGTTTGTCTTATTCGAAAAATTAAGAATCATTACATAATTTCTTATAATTTATTTTATCATTAAAGTAAACTGACACGACTTATCATTTTACGTATTTGAAGAAATATTTTGAATAAGACAAATAATCAACGTAATGAAACAGGTCAACGACATCAACAATTTAAGAACGAAGGCAATATCTCTAAGTGGCATTGTTATTGTGAGTTTCCCCTAATCGCAGTAAAAAGAAATACATTAAACGGTTGCCAGAACAAAGCTAACGTGCATATAAGCTGTGCCATCTAACAAAACAGTTACTGTTCCAATTATAAACATAATCACTCCCTTAAATATAGTTGAAATAAAAACATTTCTAATGTAGGTGCCTGATTTTTTTATACATGTAGGTGCCTACTCATCAAATACAAAAACAAACACGAACTCAATGACGCATTCACTTTTTTTTTTTTTTTGAACTGGACGCATTCACTTTTGATCTCACATGTGCATCTTTTCCAATGTTTGAGTCTTGTGAATCACGTTTCCTTGCGAATACAACATAAGGCGTCAATTCTCTTTTGCTGCGAGGAACTGCGGAGCCTCCCTCCCCTTCGTGGCACTCGGTCAAAATTTCAGTTACTTGCAAATTTTCGAAACTCCGTTCAAATGTAAAATTTTAATTGCAGAACTTTGCTGAATTTAAAGTTTCAGTCCCCTTTGACTGCTGCCTTGACTGTCACTCCACTTTTTCAGGGGAAACCCCACAAAAAAATTGTCCCTTTCCCAGCCGCGCGGATCGCACCCGCCAGCGACTCACATACACTGCTGGCCATGGCGCCGTCCAGCAGCCCGGCCGCCGCACGGAAGCACCTACGGGTGCTGCTCCCTTTCTCCTGCGACTCTCTGGTAAGTAAGAGCACCGCCCCCGCGGTCGCGCCGCGCGCTCGGGCGACGGAATCCCAACCTGTTGAACTAGCTCACGGATTTCGCACTTTTCAGCGCATCCCCGATGAGCTCGCCGATGAGATCGGCGCTGCTGAGGCCCACGTCGTGGTTCCGCTAGCCACGGGCAAGGTCCGGCGCGTCGAGGTCGGGCGGGACGGCGACGGCGCCTACCTAGGGCGCGGGTGGCCGGAGATCGCGGCCGCGTGCGGCGTGGGAGCGGGGTGGCTCTTGGTCCTCCGGCACCACGGCGGCGGCGTGCTCACCGTCAAGGTGTTCGACGACAGTTCCTGCCTCAGGGTGCCCGCACCTGGACCACCAGCTGGTAAAGATCGATTTCTCTTGAAGATTTAGTTTAGGACCTTTCCTTTTCGTGCTGTCAAGTACTCAAGCTCCAAAGAAATTGACTCTGAAATTCTAATCGTATTGTTGCGATATCCTTAAAATGCAGTATAGCCAATGCTCAAAACATGGACGATATGTGATTTACGAATTAAGGCTTAAGACTGAGTGTAAACTTTGCCAACTCATTGTTCCTTGCTATCGATTCATACTTGCCAATTTCTGGTTTCAGTTCAAGCTGATTTTTCCTAACTTATATTCAGATAAAGCATCCACAAGCACCAAGGACGGTTCCCGTAGGCCACAGTTCATCAGTGTGCTTCCACACTGTTCCATGGAAGAGATGGTTCACTGACTATTGACGCTAATCTGTCGTACTGAAATTTGTTTTATCTTTATGTGTTCACTCTGTTTACATGTTCTTGCAGGTGATACCTACTAAGTTTGTGCGGCATTACATTCCTCAAGGGCACCCAAATATTCAGATGGCAATTGTCGGCTCCCTTGGCAAACAATTTCGGATTGAACTCAAGATGGATGGGTCGAACATGTTCTTCTCTAGTGGTTGGTCTAGGTTTGTGGTGTTTCGTGGAATCACTGAAGCTGATTGTCTGCTGTTGAGATATGAGGGTAACATGGCCTTCACAGTCAAAGTGTTTGGGCCCAATGGATGCCAGAGAAATTCTGCACATGATGACATCCAAACAGATCAAAGTGAGCAAAAGAAACTACTTATATGATATTTTGATCTGTTATTAGTTGGTTTTGAATGTGAACTAAATATTAAAGCGCATGTCTCTTTTGTCTTATCAATTCTCTTAAAATTACCAGTTATTGAAAAGAAGCACGAAACACCATCTGCTTTCATTCAGGAGTGTAAGATCAAGAATGATTGGCCAAGTAGCAAGGAACAAAAGAAACCAAAAATCTCGAATACTTATTTCGGCAAGGCGGCATTGCGGAAGAGATCTTTCTATAAGATTGGTTCCTCATCTTGGATAAAGAAAGTTATCAACACCAAGACACTTGAATGTTGTCTTGTAAGTACAACCATTTACATATGAATTTGTTCAGCAACAAGAATATGAGCAACAATGTTGTGGTGTTGTGTCTGATACTTCTATCAAAAAAAAAAATTCAATTCCTCATACAGAAAAGTAGGATATCATGCTTGTTTGGTCGTTTAGTGCTCTAACTGCTGATTATATATGCAAATGCTATAGGAAGAAAGCAATGTAGATATCGAAGTACTCGATTCAATATGATTTCAACAACTGAAAATATTAACACTTACATGCACACGTGGATCTTGTTAGCGAACCAACACAACAAACTTTATATCTTTCACTCTATGACCCCTTACTGAAACCAATGTGATTATAATTCTTGCAGGCTTTGTCAACAGCTTTCTGTGATGCAATTGGGTTACCCAAACGTTGCATGATCACACTCAGGATCTCAACGGACAATTCCAGATCTTGGCCGGTGCAAGGTGTGGCACGTAAAAATAGCAGCTACAAGTTTGTGCATGGATGGAGAAGGTTCTGTAAGGAGAACAGTCTCAAGGAAGGAGACATTTGCACATTCAATGTTGTCGAAACTACACTCTGGCATGTTGTTATCACACATTATAATAAAAATACAAATCAGGTTTGCTGTGTAGTTCAATACTGCAGACGTTCATCCCTTTTGTCACATTGTATATCAATATTAACTTCTACTTTTAAGGAATCAGCAGGAATGCCCATCCATTTTTAGTAGGAAGCAAAACAGAAAGAATTACAGATCAAAGATTGAAGAACAGAAGGGGCTAGAAATATACTCCAAATTCAATAAATGTGCCTTTGAGATTGGGCCACCAGCTTGGATTAAGAAGGAGATCAACACCTCTACAATTGAAAAACAGCTTGTAAGTAAAATCATTTCTCTAGTTATATATGCAAATTAGAAATGTCAAACTTGTTTCCATTTTTAGCAAGAAGAATATATCAACGAAAACTTTGATGGATATGGTGTTTAAGCCTTCTGCAAGCTTTACAGGAACTATTTTTTTCATTCTTTATTGGAAATTATTTGTATCTGTCGCAAGACATCTTTATTATATATGTGCGAATAAGAAACAATCCAAGCTTGATATAAAAACCAAAATTAAGATTTCTCAGATCCAGCAGTCATTATTCATCCATTACTGTTACAGCTTGACCATTGTATCTTGAGTTAGGGCAGAGCTATTCTCTAGGCCACAATCATTTCACTAGTCTACTTTTAGTTCTGTCGCTCATGACTGACCCTTGTATGTGTACATGTATATAGTGAGGTCATGAATACAAGTGTGCATCAATCTCCATACTCTTTCAGTGATATATCATCAACAATTGCTTACTGAAATGGTTGACTGACATTATTTCAATTCATACAGTCTTTACCATTATCCTTCTGTGAGGCGATTGGACTCCGATACCCTTGCATGATCACCCTAAAGACCTCAATGAGCAGCGTCGTGTCTTGGCAGGTGCGCAATTTCCCATACAAGAATTCGAACCAGCTGCGTGGGTCGGGTTGGATGCAGTTTTGCCAGCAGAACAATCTCAAGGAAGGTGACATCTGCACCTTCAATGTCGTTGAAACCACTCTGTGGCATGCCATCATCGTGCCTCGATATGGTAGGATCTGATAGCTGATAGCACATCAGTTCAATAGTGTGAGTGTCTCTTTCTAAAAAGCACAAATGCTACTGCTGTGACTATGTAATGGGCACCTTAGTTGTAACTTTAGTTGTACTATTAAGGACTCATCTCGAACACTTCAGGCAGGGCCTGTATTATGTCCGACTCGGGTGCAACTTGGATGCTTCAAAGTTATTTGAACTTGCATGTTTCAAAGTTATTTGAACCTTAATTGCATGCATTGTCTAGGCCCTGAACATGTTGAGTGGCACAAACAGCTGATCAGTTACCATGCGGCAATATATGGTGTGTGTCTATTAAAAGAAGACATGTACTCTCTAGCTAGTAGGCAAGAAGACATGTACTCTCTAGATAGTAGGCAAGAAGACATGTACTCTCTAGCTAGTAGGCAAGAAGACATGTACTCTCTAACGGTTTTGTATTGAATGTGAGAATGAAGCTCATGAGCGAAGCAATGGAGGTACTGTTGACAATCCAGCAACGGTAACCACTTCCTGTTGAGATGTGTTTCTTTTTAGGCAAATATAGTAGCGGAAGCCCCTACTGTTACTCATTTTCTTTAAATAAAAGTAACCCAAAAGAAAAGATAGGTACCACAAGGCGCCCAAAGGGTCAACTAGGAAAAACATGTACAACAAGGTGCCAACGGGGCCAACTAGGAAAAAGAATTTATGCGAGAAATAAAAAGGTTTCTGTCATGCTCCTTACTGAATCTATGTGCTTGGAGCAGTGCTTCTTTTCTGAATAGAACCTTCCATGTTTGAAAGGATGGTTCATCTCTGATTAAGATGTTGCGTTGCTTCCATATCTGCTAGGCAGTGACGAAGACTTCCGTGAAAAATGGGCTGCTCATGGAGGCTTTGATTGCGAAGTTCCATAAGATTCCAAGGTGTTCCCAACATTGCTAAGAGAAGGTGCATCTAAAGAAGAGGTGGAATGTTGTATCCCCATGACCACCAGTGCAAAGAACACAATTGTAGTTGATGTCCTCTAGTTTATGCTCCTTTTGAGAATATTTTTGGTGTTCAGTCTGTCCATTAAAAGGTTGTGGGGACTAGGTGAAGACTCTTAGTTTGTTGCAGCATTTTGAGTCCCAAATCCAGATGAACGGTTGTGGGGGCTGGACAAATTTGTAGGGATAATTGTAAAAAGGTTGAAGCACCCCAGATGTAGTGCCATGTGTCTGCTTCTTATTGGATATATTGTAGATCTTGTATCAGTTGTTGTACTTCCACAAATTATTGGTGAGCGAGTTCAGTCAAGGGCAGATGAAATTGAGCTTCCAATACGCTGTTAATGAGGATTCGCTGTACTGAGATGCTTGTGTTCCTACCAAATGAATATAAACTGGGGAATTTATCCTGCAATAAGTTGCCATTGCAAACATCTGACCAGAAGAGGATGTGGAGCCGTCACCAATGTACATTGAGCTACCCCTCTAAAAATATAACATAGCTTTAGGACATCCTTCCACTAGAATGAGCCTTTGTTCTTTGTAGCCTGTGGAAGTTGACCATTGTTGTAGTGTTCCAGAGCAATCTGACCCAAGATACACACTATAAGCTGCAAAGCAAGAAAACAAGAAACTAGTCTGCAGTATATGTACCTGTTCCTGTAAATTTTGTGTTGAAGCTCATGAGCCAAGCAATGGAGATTATTCACAATCCAAGAACAGGAATAACTTCCCGTGGAACAGTGCCTACTTAGATACAAAAGATGCAACCCACTAGCAGGTCTTAACGGCTACTTCTCTCAATCCACGTTGCGTCACGTCATCACAATTAATATCAACCATTAGACAAAGAATGGATGTTAGAGATTAACATAATTTCTACAGTTTTTTGGCCATTTATAGCCACACGATCATCATCTTCACTAGTATAACCAAATACAAATTATCTGCAGTTTGATTATCTATTTAGTTTCATCGTATCCATTTGATCCTCCAACCCATATTCTTCAAACTGAAGGCAATAGAATGCACCCCCTAATGCTTGACTCTTCAATCCCCATCTCTTTGAGGATTAATTAAAATAAAAAGGAAGAAACACCCCATTGTCTCTCTCATCCTGCTGGCACCACTGACTCTTCCATTCCCATCTCTTTGATTGACGATTAATTAAAATAAAGAGGAAGAAACACTCCATTGTCTCGCTCATCCTGCACGCACCAACTTCTTATATATGCAGCAGCCAATGGCTACTCTTTCCTACCACCAATTTGTCACCTATAATGCTAGGAACGAGCAAAGCAATGTCTCCCTTCTCTACAGCGAGACAATGAACCAATTTCTCTACAGTGAGCGACACTACTTTGTCTCCATAGCTGTCGTGTAGGAGCATGTTGGTCATAAACGCACCCACTTATATACTGCAAGAGGACGGTGTATAATTGTAGCACTTTTTCCCTTAGAGTATTCCAAGGTTTAATCGAATCCACAAGGACCAATGGGAACTGAATTATTGTTAACAGTAAAAGGATCTAACCGAACTACTAGCGGTTTGCCGAGGTTGAGAGGGTGTTGATGGCTGTTGTGTCGATCGGCGCGGAGTCACTGGTGAGCCGATCGGTGCATGCAATGTGTCGATCAACGCGCTCTAGAAATCTGGAAACTAACAACTTCGAGAGACTGGATTAGCTAAGTAAGCTTACGTGAGTAGCCGGATATCTACTAGTTGAGATTGTAACCAGGAGTCTAATTAGATAGCATCATAATAGATAAATTACATAGATCAATTGCAAACCTTAGATGAATAAGAGCATCCCGCCTTTCCGAGTGGCCTCCGACTTATCACGGCCGGTGACAAACCCTTAATCGTTCGGGCGTCTTATCCTACTTAACTATCTACGAGTGTTGCACAAGCTTAGCACTCGTCACTGCTAAACCACACCAATAGCATCATCAAGCAACCATAATCAATAAAAGATCCATGTATTACCCTAATCACCACGATTAAGATAGCATCTAAATACTAAGCCTAGAACTAAACAATTGGACCAAGCATATGCATGATTATAGAATCAAGATCAACAAATCACTAAAACCATCATCAACATGTAATCATCCTTGAGATACATAGTGTAAGATACATCACCATCTAGAAGGCCTACCTTGATGGATCAACTCTAATCACCAATAGTTCTTGAAACTCAACTAGAGATCTATTCCAACGGGGCGAAGCCCCGGAGGCTCTAACTCACGAATCTGGTGTCTCCCTCTCGTTGTCTCTCGTTGTTCTAGGGTTTTACAAGTAAATATATAGAGACTAAGCACGTAAAGGAGTAGGAGTCCGGCAATTTCCACAATGCGCCGATCGGCGCGAGCTGTGTCTTCATCGATCTCCCCTCCGAGTCGGTTATCATATCTTCCATGGCTTCCACGTGGGTCTTTTACGTCATGATCTTCGAGATAATGTCTTGCATTGCACGTTTAGATCTTGAAATTCCCTAAATCTCTTCCGGATAGATATCTTCCATATATTTCGCAATTAACCTTCCATAATAGTGGAATGGACCTTGGACTGCTCTTAATGGGCCAAATCATCTCCTACGCCGGACAACACATGATCGTGTCGATCGGCACGATAGGCCTTCTGCGCCTTCTTCGTCCCTTGTCCTTCGTACAACCTTCATTTATGCCAATTTTACTTATATATGTAATAAAGCTCCAAAACCATATATATTCAAATATATAACTATTTTTATAGGTAAATGGCCTATATTAGTGCCAATTATACTCTAATTAGGGTGATATTCACATATAAAACAGGCACCTAGGGAGTGCCAACAGAGCACATAGCACAACATGTTACCTTACACACCGATTGGTCCTTATAATGTTTTATTGATGTGCTTCCTCTTAAATATATTTAAGGCTACAGGACAATGAACTGATTTGGCTTTAAGTCAAGGTTTGTCCAGACTATATGCTGCAACTGAAAATAATATAATAACATAGTTATCATGGGTGTTTTTCAAGTTTAATCTGATTCACTCGTTATAAAGAGGTTTTGTGTTTTCATTCATTAATACAAAATTGTTTTCCCCTATCCTTTCCTTATATGTATACAATGCTACTATTAGATATTGATTTACCTTTTGCTTTTCAATGTACAATTGTAGGCTAAAGATTCAACACTTAAGTGAGACATAAACATGAATTCTTACTCCGATGCATGTGATCATATTTTGCATAGGCCCTGTTTTGTTTCAGCTTATTTGGTGTCGATTATTTAATCTACATCAAATAATTCAGAAAGGTAAACAAACAAACCGGATTATTGGACTAGATTATTTAATCCAAAGGGTAGATTATCATAATCCAATAAGCACCTTAAGAGGTGTTTCTTTTTTCAACTTCTTTGGTAAAAGACCCACTACCCTTATATAGTTGAAATAAATTACCCACCTTGCCATTGGACCCATAACTCATGCATGTGCCGCCACCCATCTACCAGACCTTTCTTCCTCCTCTGTTCATCTCTTTCCTCTTCCATCTCCTCCCTCAAATCCAATCAATCCTTCATTATTTTCAGTTTCTCGCCAGATCCGTCCAACAAACTGCCGCAATGGAACCTCCTAATCACGATGATCATCGAGAATCTGTCTCCCAAGCCTTAGCCCATTGAAATTCCTTGAAACAATAAGATGCCGAGATGCAGCACAACGGGAGTGGTAGCCATGGCCGCGGTGCCTCTCTTGTGGATTCTGGCTATCCAAAGCGACAGGGTTATCTACCTCCATACTTGGGGTAAAGTATCATTTGCAGGAGTTTAGAGCAGGACCTCGTGCAAGAGGAAAAAAAGGAGGTATTCAATCATTTGCATTCTTCCCTTCGTAATCACATTGAGCATTCTTCTGGTGTCTTGAAGATGAAGTGGAGAATTTTATTGACTTACCAAATTATCCAATGCTAAAGCAATCTAAAATTATACATGCATACATGACGCTACATAATTTTATTCGAGAGAGTAAAATGGCCGATGAAGAGTTTGATAAGTGTGATCAAGATGAAGACTACATGCCCTTTTCTCCGAGTCAAGCAACTGCAAACCATTTGGGGAAGAAGGTGGCATGAACACCTTTCGCGATGAAATAGCTTAATGCACTATTTGCTAGAAGAATGTAATTTTACTTTTTATAATATTTGTATAGAGTCCTTAAATTTATGAAATATTTGGAATTAATTGCGTTCAGTTTCGTTATACAATAATAATTGTAATGGCCTCTATAACAGCTAGGGGCATTATTGTCTTCTCACAACTATAAGCAATAATCCAGATAACAATAACTGTGGATTATATAATCTGGATTATAGAATCCAATACCAATAATCCAGATTAAAAAATATGCTTAGAAAACAAATAGGGCCTTAGTCACTTAACTACTTATTAGTTTAAGATTATAATTTTAAAGTTAATATCTCCTAGTATCCATGCAATGTATCTGTCCTCCTCATCCTGCTCCTAGGCCATCAGCTTCTACTTTGTTCGGATCCTTTTGTCTTGCAACAGAGGACAACGTTTTTAGCCGATCGTCACCTATTATTTTGTGTCTGTCAGGTTCCAGTATATATGACATGACTTGTGCCCGACATTTTTCACATGTTAGCACATAATAATAGCTTAACTTTTTGCGGAATAAAATTCAGGCAAGAGGTATGGAGTTCGACGCAAAGGGTGTGTTCGGTTCCTGGGGTCTAAACTTTATAGTTGTCACATCAAAAGGAATCTTACTATTTAAGAGTACTAAATAAAATTTAATTATAAAATAAATTACATGCCCTAGACTAATTTACGAGATGAATCTAATAAGGTTAATTAAATCATGATTAGAACACTACGGGAAACGACGTATATGCCGTGTGCCAAAATGTGTGCCGTATGCAATTTATCGGGCACACGGCACAAAGCCTGTTGTGTCGTGTGCCTGAAGCATTGCATACGGCACAAAGCTCCGTGCCATGTGCCACATGTGGTATGTCTTCTTACGGTGCTCGAAGACGAGTTAGACAAAGCCGGAAAGCCTCCGGACGACCTCAGATCTGAAGGTACATGAGCCAAGTGAGTCGATGTCCACATTCTAGCGGCCATGGGATGTTAGCCGAGCACGAGACTACGGCGACCATGGATGCTAGGCCGTGTGAGGTAGACCGGGACCGAGATCCATTGGAGTTGGACTAGAGAGGGGAGGAGGGGGACGACAAGCTTGCAACAGTGAGGTGCAGCGGGCGGTGGGTGAGGTGAGGTGAGGTGAGGTGGAGCGGGTGGTCGACGTCGGGCGAACGACCAGCGGCGCTATGGCGGACGGGCGGATCGGCGGCTACCCTAAACCCTAATGGCCTAACCAAGGCGGAGTTGCGGCACGGTGGGGAGATGGGATGGGAGAGGTGAAATGGGAAGGGGTCTTATATGGTCAGGGTCCGACAGGGAGCTGGGCTGGCGTGCTTGTTGGGCCGTGCCCATGCCGGGCCAAGGCCCACATGCTTGATGGGCTCCTGTCGTGCCTTGGTGGGCTGCTCTAAACGGGTCGTGCTTGGGTCAGCCCACCGTGCCCGAGGCCAAGCCCAAGCAAGGCCCCTGTTGTGCTTCGGGCCGGCATAGCCCATTTACTTTCGGGTCGTGCCATGCTCGGGCAGGGCTAAGTGGGCCATGCCACCTCTAGGCTCATTAAGCCCGGCCCGGATGGTCGGGTATGCTAGCTCAAACTGGAGGAATGACATTCAGTTTCTCAATGTTGATGGTGTGCTCCATTCATAATCCCAAGCTGCGGTAATTCTTATAATTTTGCATTCTAAGAAATTTGATAAGGTGGGCCACTCCTGATAATTAGGAAATAGCCTTGGCTTCACTGCTAACGGTGGAATTCAGACAGTAAATTTCCAGATCATCCGGCACCGATTTCGAAATTTTCTTGTCCGTTTTCTGTTTTAGTCGGTTCTTACTCGGAATTGATTGGAAATCAGAATGATGTAATCAGAAATTGGAACAAAAACAATTTGGCTGAATTTCCGATCAAATCATCAGAATTCCATATTTGTTCGGAAATTTCCTAACAATTTCCGGGTAATTTCCGAAATTGAGCTTTCAAGCCTCAACATGCAGCACTTCAGCTCATGCCCATGATTCACAGAGTGTTGCTTCCATTGTTAGTGATCTAGAGATCACATAGGCCATGGTTACTTTGGTAATTGAGGAGCTCTGTAGGTGGACAATGATGGAATAACGTTATTTTGTCATACTAGCGACTATGCTTTGTCTATGTACATCGAGCTTAGGTTGTTATATACCCTTATGCTACTATGTATGGTTTTATGTAAGACTTGAAACACTCGTGATCGCTCCACGAGTCGCTGCATGTCACTCCTAATCTCTTATGGTTAATCATGTGAAAGCCGCTATTGTGATTTGCTTAGTTCTTTTGAAGTAAGGAAGTCATACTTTGGGACAATGTTTCCGAGATAAACTTCCAGCTCCGAACCGATATCGACATGTTTCCGTTCTGATGGTTTCCGGTTCCGATTTTCCGATATTTTCAGTACCGTTACCATTTTCGATACTACCGTTTCCGATTCCGATTCCGAAATTGTTATACAAAACTGAAAATGATTTGGGGTGTGTTCGTTTACTGGGGTCTAAATTTTATAGTTGTCACATAAAAAAGAATCTTACTATTTAAGAATATTAAATAAAGTTTAATTATAAAATAAATTACATGCCCCTAAACTAATTTACGAGACGAATCTAATGAGGTTAATTAAGTCATGATTAAACGACGGTTACTGTAGCATCACTTTAGCAAAACCTAAATTAATTAAGCTCATTAGATTCATCTCGAAAATTAGCATCAATCTGTCAATAGGGTTTTGTCATTAAATTGATTGAAATATTCAAAAATAGTAAGATTCTCTTTGATATGACAGTGCTAAATTTTAGAGGACAGAAAACGAACAGGGCCTTGAGTATTTTTCCGATCATTTCCGACCGTTTTCATCCCTAATTCACTGCTATGATGGCGAGCCGGACAGTCCCTACTAGTAACAACTAGAGGCTCACCATCTTGGTACCCCCACGTCCCGGCCACGGCGACCCCGCCCCCACCGCCGCTCCGCAGCACCTGCGCGTGCTGCTGCCCTTCTCCTGCGACACCCTGGTAAGAGCAATGCTTTCGCCACCTCGCCGAGATTTCCTACGCCGTGAAAGTAAAACCTCCAATCCCGCAATTAATCTTGCACAATTGCAGCGCATCCCCGAGGAGCTCACCGTGGACATCGGTGGCGGGGAGGCGCTCCGCGCTCGTCGTCGCCCCGTTCGGAGAGGGAAAGGTCTGGCGCGTCAAGGTCGGGCTCGACGGTGACGGCGCGTTCCTCGGCCGCGGGTGGACGGAGTTCGCGGCCGCGTGCTGCATCGGCGCGGGGTGGTTCCTGGTCATCCGGCACCGCGGCCGTGGCGTGCTCAGCGTCAACGAGTTCAACGACAGCTGCTGCCTCAAGGAATTTGGCGCTCCCACTCCACCCTCAGTCTCAGGTAACAAAGATTTGCTGCACTCTGTTGATTTTATGATTTCTACTTTTTAGCGTACTTCTTTTTCTCGGGCCAATTTCTTGAACACCACTTGTAAAGGCCACCATCTCCCCAACATCATTACTAAAGACACCATTTCCTCAACACCACTTTTAATTCAGTCCCTCTTACTCGGATACAAAATTACCAACTGATGGTAGTTTTTCTTCCAGTTTTACCCCTGCCTCAAAACAGACCATATAAAAATTAAAAAATAATTAAAAACCGATCTAGAAAATGAAAATAATTAAAAATGGTGAAAATTGATAAATATCCAATAAATTGAAAAAAATCAACGAACGTAATTAAAAAATGGTGAAAATTGATAAAAATCAAATAAACGAAAAAATAAATAATTCCTCTTGTTATGGAGTTTTCTCCATTTTTCGATTTTTTAAATTTTTATATTAATTTTCGGTTAAACAGCTGCACGTGCAAAAGGAACAACACCATTTTTTATTTTTTTGATTTATTGGATTTTTATTAATTTTCACTATTTTTTTAATTATTTTCGTTTTCTATATCGGTTTTTAATTATTTTTAAATTTTTATATAGTCTGTTTTGAGGCAGGGGTAAAACTGGAAGGAAAACTAGCACCAGTTGGTAATTTTGTATCTGAGTAAGAGGGATTGAGTTAAGAGTGGCGTTGAGTAAATAATGTCTTTAGTAATGGTGTTGAGGAGATGGTGACCTTTACAAGTGGTGTCCAGGAAATTAGCCCCTTTTTCTCTGAGTGACTAAAACAATATTATCTCCCTTTTAGCTTATTTTGTCAGTTGAAGCAAGCGAAGCAGGAAACATACTTAGAAAGAGAGAGGTAGCGAGGGAGACCTGCTTGAATTGAAAAAGTAGAAAAATATGATCAAATATACAACTGGAGATTGGGAATCTTACACAAAGTTATTATGCCTAACAGTATAAACGATATTGGTTTAGCTTCTCAAGTACTCCCCTAATGCCAATTCTTAGTCAAATAAATTTCTGTATTCAGTTCAAATTGATTAAAACCCGTACCTTCTTCAGATGAAAGAACCTCAACCAGCAAAGGGGCCCCGCGCCACTGGTAAGCTGCAGTTCCTCACTGTCCTTTCAAAAGATTTTATGGAAAAGATGGTTCGTAGACTTTTCTTGTTGCATTCAAACCTAGTTGATTTAACAATAGTATTGCGTTGTAATAAATCCATTCATACCTAGTTGGTGTCATTTTCTTGCGTTTGACATTTGCATAAGGTTGGAATAAGTGAAGGCTGGTAAAGGTCAGGATATTTATTCCATTATCCAAAAAAAAGACTTTTCTTGTTGCTGATTTGTTTTGCCCTGTTTTTCGTCTTCTGTTGAGATGGCCTGATCTTATTTATATGTTTTATTGCAGCTAATACATGCTAAGTTTATGCAACGGCACTTCCCCAAAATGGACCTAAGCAGTTGTATGGCCACCGTTTTGGGGCCCCACGGCAAAGTTCATAGCATTAAGCTCGAGATGGACCGCTTAGGCTTGTTCTTCGCTGGTGTCTGGCCACAGTTTGTGGCATCTCATAGCATCAAGGAAGCTGATTCTCTGCTGTTACATTAGGAGGGCAACATGATTTTTACAGTCATGGTATTTGGACCCGATGGATGCCAGAAGGAGTACAAACACATGGAAACTAGAGTTCAACAAAGTGAGTTAAAATAAATACGTTTACTGTTTTTTTGAACTTGTTTGGAGGAATTTGGACTTGAATTAAACACTGAAATACATGTCCGTGTTGAATCAAGCATCAACATCACCAAAAACTTGAGGGCAGCATGATGCACCATCTGCTTTCCGGTAGTAGGAATCAACTGGGTATGGTGAAATGTCAGCCATTTACTATGTTAAATTATAGGAGTCTTATCATTATCATTGTCCTGTTCCATACTATACTCATGTAACCCATATATTGAGTCTTGTTATAAAGTCCTTTTTATCTATGATTTAACCAATGATAATGCAATTATTTCAGGCATTGGCAACAACTTTCTCCAATGTGATTAGATTGTGGGAACCTTGCATGAAAACGCTCAAGACCTCAATGGACAGTACCAATTCTTGGCAACTCCGTGGTCTTCCATGGAAGAAAAGGAGCTACCTACTTATGCAGGGTTGGAGGAGAGGTTCTGCCAAGAGAACAATCTCATGAAACAAGACCTCTGCATACTCTTACATTGTGGCTTGTTGTTATCAAGCGTTACAAGGAACAGCTGAATAGGATTTGCTCTTAATAATGGTTCCATCAAACTTTAATCTTAGTCATGCTTTTGCAATGTGAGTTCGCAGACAGAAGTGCTGCTAATATGTAATAAAAGGCTGTAAGCTCTCGAGCCCAAGGCTGGAACTTTATCGTATCCATTATCTAAAAAAACAAGGAACAGCTGAATCATTTCTGCTATGTAAGTCCGATGCTGAAGCACTTCTGCATACCTTTTGCATGGCAAAGTATCTGCAGTCAATAAAACTCAACAACAGCAGGAAACCTCTTCAGCTTCCAGTAGGAATCATATTAGCAAGTACCTTTGAGATTGGACCACAAGCTTGGATAACAACGGAGATCAATGCCCACAATATTGAAAATCGTCTTGTAAGGCCAGTCTCAGTGGAGAATGTCATCACACAGTTACCAAGAAGAAATTCTTGAGAACCGGGCCAGTGGAGGGTCATGGTGATGACACTCATCTCTCATCCCATGACACTCACTCTCTTCTCTCTCATGCCATGTCAGCAAATTTAATGTTCATGACACTACCATGACACTCCCATTGAGACTGGCCTAAGCACACTCATTTCTCATTCAATATGGGCAGGTTATACTAGGTTTGACTTGCAATTTTGGCAAGAATGAGATCTAAACATCTATTAGGATCTGGCATCTAATTACTGATAAATTGATAATACGTGTATGTAATGGCATCACACGATGGAGTAAATTAATGCATGGAAAAAATTTGCCATGTTTATGCTCTTCAAGAACAAGTTCTCCAATCCCACACGAGCAGGAATTCAGATCTAGCGCTCGTTGCTTACCCAGTGTGAATTGTGATGCATTGCTTCTTGAAACTCGCTTAAAGACTGTTGATTGACCAGTTTGATTAACTGATTGCAATAGTTGCAGTACTTGTCACAAGTCTTCTGCGAGCCAATTGGAATTCATAAAGCTTGCACGATCACGCTCAAGACGTCAATGAGAAGCACCAGGTCTTGGCTGGCAGGTGTACTCCCGTACAAGTATTGCAGCCACCATATTGTTGGCCCAGGTCCCAGGATGGAGGCAGTTTCGTCCATGAGAAGGGAATCAAGGTGGGCGATGTTTGCACCTACAATATTGTTGAAACTACCCTGTGGCTTGTCATTATCATGCCGCTGATAGGCTAAGGACCAGACAGTGAATCACTGCATTTTTGTGATTTTTGTTCAGAAGACACTGATTATTACTCTTACTTTGCAGTGCACAGGTTATTCAGTGAGTCAGCACAAACACTTTTTTTTAGGAAAAAGCTCAACACTATTCAGTGCTAATATGGACCTTAGCTCAGTCCATCTCTGAATTCGAAGTTATATATATTCCATTTAGTTACCATGTGTAAATTGGATTCGACTGGATAATGATGGGGAGACAAAATGCATGTCACGCCAGCCCTTGTTTGTAGCCAAATTTGAAGTCCAGGGTGTCTCAGATCTTTAAATTCAGGGAGTGAATGAATTCTAACTTCTTTAAAATTTAGGGTATCAGTTTTTCTTCGGCTAGTCGTGTCGAATGACTTGGACTAAAAAAGGTCTACTCGATGACAATCACTTTCAGACTCAAATATAGCAATTCTAATAGTTTGCAAATCTTGTTTGCAATTAGACATTTGATTGTAAAACTTGACGGAAATATAAATCTCGAATTTGAAAATTGTAAAAAAAATTGTGCTAGAACTGGAGCAAATATTGGCATTTTTGTGAAAGTGGAAGCATTATTCATATAATAGTGAAAACTCACCGTTCATAGAATATTCCCATGAATTGTTGTGAAAACTTACATAAGGGGAGATTCAGAAGGTCCCAGGATTTGACCGATCGACACAGATATCATAGTGACACTTATTTTGAGATGAAAGGAGTATATTTCAAAGGAACCTCTAATGTATCTTAAACAAAAGATTGGTGAAGCACGACTATTGTTGCTTTGTTTAAGTTTATTTGAAAATAAAATTAGCCCAAACGTCTTACGGGTTACGGGACGTATGAGGTGTAGGAAATCAAAAGTGTCATGCAAATTCCCGTAACTCACGAGTTACAATGCCAGGAATTTCGTTTCTACTTCTTTCATCCTACATTTTGCAGATGGTGCATTTCAAAAGGTCACAAGTTCAGTTTTAGTAGTGGGCAAATTGCAAATATGACTATTCATAATTTGGATGGAACTAGGGAAACAAGTATTTTTAATGGGCGTTCAAGTTTTTCTTTTACACCGTTCCATTCAGCTTTGACTCTACCCGGGACGCTTTTCCTCACCGTTGCACCACGATTTCCTAACCCCCAATAATCACGGAGGTGGAAGTATCTTGCCCACCCACTCCAGTTTCAGCGCATATCCGACAAAATCGGTGCGGCAGAGTATGATTTCACTTTTACTGCTGCTTGGACTTTGACTTTACTTTTCCATTCCATGCGACATCTCGCAGAGTCCTCCTTGGCATTCACTTTTTACTGCTATTTTCTTCACTTTATTTATTAACCGTATTTATTTACTGTGGCCGCCCCCAGTGCCGGATGCTCACCAGTCGCGCACTCTCTCACGCCGGATTTGTGACATCATCCAACTGTCCAAGCACTCCGCCCGCCGGCGATGGCGTCGCCCGGAAGCACCCCTGGCGCCGCCGCCCGGAAGCACCTTCGGGTGCTGCTCCCTTTCTCCCGCGACACTTTGGTAGGACCAACGCTCTCGCCGTCCCTCCGCGCGCTCTGAGCCCGACCTGTGGAACTAACACTGCATTTCCCGCGCATCCCCGATGAGCTCGCCGAGGAGATCAGCGCCGGGGAGGCCCTGGTCCTGGTCCCGTTCAGCAACGGCAAGGTCCGCCGCGTCGAGGTGGGGCGGGACGGCGACGGCGCGTTCCTGGGCCGCGGGTGGCCGGAATTCGCGGCCGCGTGCGGCGCCGGTGCGGGGTGGCTGCTGGTCCTCCGCCACCACGGCGGCGGCGTGCTTTCCGTTAAGGCCTTCGACGACAGCGGCTGCCTCAGGACGCTCCCGAATGGACAATCTCCACCTGATGGTAAAAATCCTTGGCACCTGCAAAATTACGGTTCAGTTCAGGACCTTTTCGATTTGGTGGATACTTCATGCTTTGGCTGGATTATGTCTTTTGATTACCTGTGTGATTGTACGCTGTTGCTGCAATTGGATCGTTTTCTGCCGTGTGTATTGAACAGAGAAATCAAGAATGTCGTTTTCAGACTGATTGTGATTATGCAATATCCAAGTCCGTACTGCCTCCCGATTTTTCTTTCATTTTTAGTAACACTTTGTACAAACAAGCATCATTCATTACTAAAAGTATGGAGGGCGTAAGGAACATGAGAAATGATGGTTTTGGTAGAAACACGAATTAATTCTCAGAATATATGCATTCTTGGTTGACTTCTAGTTCCTTTATGCCAATTACGACTTCATCTACTATATGGACAAATCGAAATTCTTGTGTTTTTCACGGCATCTCTCCTAGCTTGACAAGTGCTTTGGTAGTGGCAGGCGTTTGTGGATGTTGGCAGGGGCTAGAGGGCGCTCCCTCCTTTCTGCCCCCACCCTAGAAAAGTTAGGAGTGTGAAGGTGAAAGTCGCCTAGAGGGGGGTGAATAGGCGATAATCCTGAAAATCACTTAATTTAAGAAATTAAATACGCAGGAAAGATTTGTCCGACTCAAATGTCCGACTATAGTAGGATAAGTCCGACTATGGACTAATATCCGACTAGAGTAGGACAAGTCCGACTCCCTCGTGCGGAAAGGGGAACGGGAGTCAAGATGGACAAATCCGCGGAATTTAAGCAACAAGCAAGCAGCTAGTAACACAAGAAAGCTAGGGCTACAAGTAGACAAACAAGCAAGCCACCTATGTAAGTTAATCTAGGAATTTAAGCAAGAACACCCTAGAGCTATAGCATACCAATTTGCAAGAAATAAAGGGAGACACAAAGACACACGATTTTTCACCGAAGTTCAGCTCCACCAAGAAGCCTACGTCTCCGTTGAGGAGTCTACCAAGGACCGGGTTGCTCTCAACCCTAAACCTCGTCAAGCCGCCACAAAGGCCGGCTTAAAAACCACTAAATCAAAGCTCCACGAAGGGAGGGGCAATACAAACGACCCGAGTCTCAACCACAAGTTTGGGAGCTCGTCGGGTTACGCCTAACCGTCTAGGGGATGAATCCCCAAGAGTAACAAACACAACAAGTACCGGCGATGGAAAGAATCAAGTGCTCTTGAGATGGAGATGAAGCTCAACGATTTTCTCCTCAATCTTCTCACAAATCCACCAAGGATTGGAGTGGGGAATCAAACTTGAAGAAGAGGAGAGCTTGAGTGAGTTTGGGAGTGTTTTTGAGAGTGTGGGAGATGCCAACCGGCCAAAAGTGGTCGAGGTCCACTTTTATAGCCGGGGCATCCAAAAGAGCCGTTGGCTCGGATCCGACTCGGACAAAGTCCGAGTGAGTCGGATAAGTCCGACTTCTAGGGTTTCGAGAAAGTGGTTTTGGCTCCGGAGTCCGAGTAGTAAATCCGACATAACTCGGATATGTCCGAGTACATTGGAGAGTCGGATATGTCCGACGGAGTCGGACTGTCCGACTCCTAGGGTTTCAATTGCGTGCCACGGTTACGGAGTCCGACTCTCTGTCCGATCGAGTCGGATAAGTCCGAGTCTATGTGTATTTTCTTTGGCTAGCTCTCCGGAGTCCGAGTCCAAAATCCGAGTGAGTCGGATATGTCCGACTCTATATGTATTTTGAGTTTTGGAAGGAGTTTTGAGCACTTTCATTTTTCACACCTCACACTTGTGTGTCCCTCTTGATAGTACGGTGTTTCCTATACTCAAGTCATAATTAAAACGCTTCATAGCTTGATCTTGAGCATGAGTGATCCATTTTCCAAATCTTGCACATATGAGTGAATATGTCCACTTTCTTTTTGTGTTTCTTTGCTCTCAATTGTATTTTAGATAAGCACTGCGCACAAGCTCATTTAGAATATTAGTCCTTTTTAATTGTATTGACGTCAATCACTCAAAACTATAATTAGGGGCCTAGATGCACTTTCAATCTCCCCCTTTTTGGTGATTGATGACAATACAACTAAAATTCACAATTAAGTGTAAAAAGAGCTTGAACAAAAGAGCAAGTAGAAGAGAGCTCCCCCTAAATGTGTGCATGAGTTGAATTCAATATTTGGTCATTTTAAAACCAACAAGCACATATTTGAGAGAAAACAAGAGAGCTCCCCCTATATCCATGCATTTTATTCACAGGGCATATAATAAGAAGAAACAACAATGATGCATATGTCATGTGAAGCACACAAAAGCAACTAGAAACTAACAAATAACATTACACCATCCATCATTCATAGAGCATAGTTTATCACATAAATAATTAAAACGAATTATTACAAATAAAAGCACACCACATAGTTCACCACGATTACATCTCAAAAGTAGCAACATGTCCATAAAGTAAAACAAGATACAAGAGCAACTCTCACTTGCTCTACTCACAAAGGAAACTCGGGAAATTTTACTTCTCCCCCTTTGGCATCAAAACACCAAAAAGGAGGAGAGGAAGCCTACTCATCATTGCCCCAATCCTCGTCGTCGTCGCCGTCATCATCTTCTTCTTCTTTCACAGCGGGGCCCTTGCCTTTGGGGTCTTCGGCCATGTCCTCCTCTTCTTCTTCTTCTCCTTCTTCTTCTTCTTCCTCGGAGGCTGCTGCCACGGGCTCATCCTCCTCATAGTGAAACCGAGTGTGTGTGGAGGTACCGGTGCTAGGGCCGGTAGGAGTAGTGGTAAAGCCGGAACCTGAAGAGAAAGGTGGAGGAGGTGGGAAGTACCCAAAGTAGAGAGACTCCTCCGGAGTGAAGGAATCCCAAGGATACTCAAGCTGGAGGAGGAGCAGGTGCGGGCTCTGGAGAGGGGACTCTAGGAGTAGTGATCTGAAGATGATCAAGAATAATCTTCTGCCTTGCCTTTATCACCTCATGATCTTGCTTAAGACTGTCCATCTTGGCATCAATCCGCTGGCACATGCCGAAAAGACCTTTAAGCATCTTGAAGAGAGCGCTCTTGCTCTTCGTGCTAGCACCACGACCACGGGCTCTATCCGGACGAGGAGCCGTGCTAGAGCTAGGAGCTGAAGAACGGGTCCGAGCAGGAGCGAGGAGCAGCTGGAGCAACTCGAGGAGCTGGAGGAGCACCAAAAGATGGGGTCTTAGGAGCATTGGTCGGCATCCTAGGCTGAAGGGGTTTGTACTTGCGGTCCTTGTGGAAAGTCTTCTTTGTGATCCTCTCAATCATGCACATCACATAAGGTGTATATACGCAAGCATGCCTCGCATCCACCGAGCTGTGCCACATCTCACTGAAAATGAAGTCCCAAACATTGAACTTGTGCTTGGGTTGGCGAGAACATGGAAGAGGTCCTTGGCATAAGAGGCCACATGATCTGCATTGCCACCTCTAGGAGAGAGAGTGAGGCGTAGCATCTGTGCAATACCACGTAGAGCGGCTTAAGACCTGCAGCAAAGGGAGGCTTGCAAGTGTCCTCATCCACATACATGTACCTCATGAACTCGGGGTTTAGGGAGTCCGAATCATGCAAGCAAAGGTTCCTGGTCATTGTGTCCCTCGAGTGAAGAATGTTTGCAAACCTTGAGAATGTGCAAGAGAACTTCTCTCCATCGGTCATCCACCACATCCTCCCTGCAGTCTTGTCAAAATACACGGTGGAGTAGAAGCCGACACACGATCTCTTGGTTCCGAGTCATACTTGAAACCCATGATCTCCTTGAGCCCGTGAAACTCACACATAGCAATAACTTCATCAAACAAAGGCTGTGCGCCTGCTTGCCATGTAGTCCCAATCAATGTACTGCATGGGCACTTGTGGGCTTGACCTTGCTCCTATAAGCACACATATACCGGTCCGTGTGAAAATGAGACCAAAAACGGTTGTCTAGAGACTCCCGTTCCATGTCAAACCAGTTCACTTCTCTTGCCTCGGTTGCCGCCGACTCGGCCCATTTGACATAATCAATCATGACACGGTCAACTCCGGGATGGACCACCACATCCCTCATCTCCCTGCGGATCTCGGTGGGTTCCTCTTCTTCCCTTGGTTCAACAATGGGAAGGCTAATGGTTCTACTCCTCTTCTTTCCGGCAATCTTTGCCCTCTTTTCCGGGTTAGGGTTGGTGGAAGTACGACCCATGCTCGACAAAAGATAGACAAGGGATGGTATGAGATGAATAGCATAGATATTTGAGTTTGGATAGAAGTAATGCACAATTTCGAACTTTAGTGAAAATTCTGCTTGGAGTCGGATATGTCCGGCGAGTCGGATAAAATCCGACTAGTCGAGAGGAGTCGGATATATCCGACTCACTCGGACATGTCCGACTGCAACAGAATTTTTACCAAAATCGCTATTCCGCATAGATCCACCGCACATTCCTAGCCATATTGCGTTTACGGCATCTATAGCATCCTAGGAACAACATCTATGCAACATCTAGGCAGGGGAAACACTAGAGCTCCTAATCCATGGAAGTTGACTTTAAACCCTAGGTGAAAAGATGGGATTAGGGGAAAAACCTTGAGGCCAACAATGGAGTCGGATAGAGTCCGAGTAGGAGAGTCCTTTCCCCCACAAAACTCTCCAAAACGCCGGTGGAGGAGGGAGATCGCCGGGGAGGAGCTCGCGCCGCCGGTTGGAGAGGAGAGAGAAAAGTTGGAGTTTGAATGAGGAGTTAGGGTGAAGGGGTAAGTTGGATTCGGGCTTATAGTGTAAAAATCCCGTGGAGTCGGATATATCCGACTCCGTCGGACATAGTCCGACTCCTCGGGGACAGATCGGATAAATCCGACTCGCGATTTTTAATCGCCTTGCTCCAAGAGCAGAAAGATCCTTCACTCTTTTCTCTCTTGATCTCAATTAAACTTAAGGACATGTGCTAAAACTTCATTGGATGTAGCCAGCTACAATCAATCACTCCAACAATGATTACATCCAAATCCGTATGATCTAAAGATCAAGAACCAAATAATTTCGAAAAACAAAACATTCAAGATTTTTCAGGAATTTTATTTTTCGAAAACAATTACTCTAATTCACGAGCAGATATGCAAGCTTTCAAGCCACATTACTAGAGTCAAGGATATTTAGCTCACTCCTTAAGTAACAAAAGCGGCTTTCGTCTAGTGGCTTGGTGAAAATATCGGCTAATTGTTCATCGGTTCTCACATGACTCACTTCAATATCCCCTTTGATAGAATGATCTCTCAAGAAGTGATGTCTAATGTCTATATGTTTTGTGCGCGAATGCTCAACGGGGTTGTATGCTAGCTTTATGGCACTTTCGTTGTCACATAGGAGTGGAATACGGTTCAACTTGTAACCATAGTCCCTTAGAGTTTGTCGCATCCATAATAGTTGTGCACAACAACTACCGGCTGCCACATACTCCGCTTCGGCTGTGGAAAGGGCAACGGAATTTTGTTTCTTGGATGACCATGACACTAGAGACCTACCCAAGAATTGGCAAGTCCCGGAGGTACTCTTCCTATCCACTTTGTCCGCATCGGAATAGCCTATTAGGTTGAACTTTGAACCCTTGGGGTACCAAAGCCCTAGGTTGGGTGTGTGCACCAAATATCTCAAGATTCTTTTAACGGCCACCATGTGGCACTCCATAGGAGCGGCTTGAAAACGTGCACACATACACACACTAAGCATGATATCGGGCCTAGATGCACAAAGATAAAGCAAAGAGCCGATCATAGAGCGAAAAACCTTTTGATCAACCGGCTTGTCTTTCTTGGTGAGGTCGAGATGGCCGTTTGTAGCCATGGGTGTCTTGGCGGGCTTTGCCTTGTTCATGTCAAACTTCTTCAATATGTCTTGAGTGTACTTGGCTTGACATAGGAAGGTGCCCTCCTTGAGTTGCTTGACTTCAAATCCTAGAAAGAATGTCAACTCTCCCATCATAGACATCTCGAACCTCTTTGTCATTATCTTGCTAAAATCATCACAAAACATTTGATTAGTAGAACCAAATATTATGTCATCGACATAAATTTGGCACACAAATATATCATAATCAAAACGCTTAGTGAAGAGGGTTGCATCGGCCTTGCCCATTTCAAAACCCTTTTTCAAAAGAAAATCCCTAAGGCATTCATACCATGCTCTTGGTGCTTGTTTAAGCCCATAGAGCGCCTTATGGAGTTTGTACACGTGGTTAGGATACTTGAGGTCTTCAAAGCCCGGTGGTTGCTCCACGTACACTTCTTCCTTGATTGGTCCGTTGAGGAAAGCACTCTTCACGTCCATTTGATACAACTTGAAGTTGTGGTGAGTGGCAAAGGCAAGTAGTATTCTTATTGACTCAAGCCTAGCCACGGGGGCATAGGTTTCATCAAAATCCAATCCTTCTACTTGTGAATATCCTTTTGCCACCAATCTTGCTTTGTTTCTTGTCACAACACCGTCTTCATTTTGCTTATTGCGAAACACCCACTTGGTCCCCACAACATTCTTGCCTCCTGGTCTTTCTTCTAATGTCCAAACTTCATTTCTTGTGAAGTTGTTCAATTCCTCTTGCATGGCCATCACCCAATCCGAGTCCTCGAGTGCTTCTTCTACTCTAAATGGCTCCAAAGAAGAGACAAAAGAGTAATGTTCACAAAAATTGCAAACACGAGAACGAGTGATTACCCCTTTTTCTATGTCACCAAGAATTTGTTCCACGGGGTGATCACGTTGCACACTTTGATACACTCTTGGGTGTGGTGGATGTGAGCTTGTCCGGCCGCCGTCTTGTTCAACCTCTTGATCATGCAATGTCGGTTCATCATCTTGTCCTTGAGCATGATCTTCATTGCCAACTTCTTGATCTTGATCAACTTGATCATGATTTGTGCGTGGTTGGTCTTGACTTGAGGGAGGAGGTTGATCTTGATCATTTTGCGGTTCTTGCGGTCTCACATCACCAAGTGCCATTCTTTTGATTGCTTCCCTAGGAGCCTCAACATCTGCATTGTTAATAACAACTTGCTCCCCTTGAGAGCCGTTAGATTCGTCAAACGTCACGTCCCGTGAAACTTCAACGTAACCGGTGGTTTTGTTAAAGACACGATAGGCGTGACAATTTGAACCATACCCAAGCAAGAAACCTTCATCAACTTTAGGGGAGAACTTTGAAGTCTTGGGTTTCTTGTTGAGCATGAAGCATTTGCTCCCAAAAACTCGAAAGTACGAGATGTTAGGCTTTTTACCGGTTAGTAGCTCGTATGGTGTTTTCCTCAAGAGTCGATGGAGATACAACCGATTTGAGGCATGACATGCGGTGTTGATTGCTTCGGCCCAAAAACGATCGGAGGTCTTGTACTCATCAAGCATGGTTCTTGCCATCTCTATGAGAGTGCGGTTCTTTCTTTCGGCCACCCCATTTTGTTGAGGCGTGTAGGGTGCCGAAAACTCATGCTTGATGCCCTCCTCATCAAGGTACTCTTCAACTTGAGTGTTCTTGAACTCGGTACCGTTGTCGCTTCTTATGGCCTTGACCTTCACTTCAAATTCATTTTGTGCTCTTTTCAAGAATGTCTTGAGTACATCTTTCACTTCACCTTTATCACACAAAAAGAATACCCACGTGAAGCGAGAATAATCATCAACAATAACAAGTCCATATTTGTTACCGCCAATGCTTATGTAGGCGATGGGACCGAAAAGATCCATGTGTAGCATCTCCAGTGGTCTTGTAGTTGTCACTATGTTCTTGGATGGATGTGGTGCTCCAACTTGTTTTCCGGCTTGGCATGCACTACAAATTTTATTTTTCTCAAAGCAAACATCCGTTAGTCCAAGGATATGACCGCCCTTTTGGAGTTTGTGAAGATTTCTCATACCGACATGGGCTAGTCGTCTATGCCACAACCATCCCATGTCGGACTTTGCAACTAAGCATGTGTCAAGTTTTGCTTTATCCGCGGTAAAATCCACAACATAAAGCTTCCCTTTGAGCACACCCTCAAAAGCAATCGAGACATCACTTCTCCTTGAGACAATCACACTCTTGTCGTTGAACAAGCAATTGTAACCCATTCCACAAAGTTGTGAGATAGACAACAAATTGAAGTCAACGTTATCCACAAGCATAACCTTCGAAAGCGAATGCGGAAAAGTTAAAGGAATGTTACCATATCCCAACACATAGCCTTTTCCGTTGTCTCCAAAGGTGATATATTCATTTCTTTCTTTGCTTGGCTCGAATGACTCGAACATTTTCTTATCTCCGGTCATATGATTGGTGCATCCACTATCCACCACCCATGATGAACCACCGGATGAGTATTCCTACAAGACAATTTATGCTTTGTTTTTAGGTACCCAAATTTGTTTGGGTCCTCTCACATTAGTAACAAGTGCCTTGGGCACCCACACACAAGATTTGTGTGTTTTGTTGCGTGGTCCAACATATTTTGCATAAACACGACCATGCTTGTTTCTCATTAGCACATAGGTCGCATCAAAATCATTAAAGAGAGCACAAGAGGGGTTAGGCATATTAGTACGCAAATCACAAATAAGAGAAGATTTGTTAGTATTCTTGATTTGCTTCTCCGTCTTGACTTGCTTCTTTTGGTGTCCACTCTCTTTGGTGAACTTGATGAATTCGGTGCCGTTCTTGTTGATTCTTACATTATGCTTGTCACCTTGTTTGTACCCAATGGCATCCTTCACATGTGACCGTCTCACATTGGTGTATGCACCCCTTGCATACTCGGCCTTGGCATCATCAATGACATTCTTCTTCTTTTGTGCTTGGTCTTGAAGCTCTTGCACTTGCTTCTTCAAATCACCAATGGTCTTGATGTTTCTTGTACAAGCTTCAACATCAACCTTGAGGCACCTAGGACACTCAATGCTAGATGGGGGGCAAGACGAAGATTGAGAGGAAGTAGTGTTACACTTAATTTCCTCAAATTGCACTTTGAGAGAGTTGTGATCCTTTTGCAAGTTTTCACACTTCTCTTGAAGTGACACATTTGTGACTTTAAGTGCCACACTTTCATCTTCAACCATTTTGAGAGACTTTATCAAGTCCTCATTCTTCTTCCTCTCAACTTCTAGGAGCTTCTCAAGTTCAAGCACCCTTTGCTTCTCTTGAACAAGCATTTCTTCTTGTTTCTCAAGAAGCTCCTCTTGCCTCTCATTGTTCTCCTTTTTCTGCTCAATGATGTCCAACAAATCAAACATGTTAGGAATTTGAGAACTAGCATTAGTGTTTACCTTGGAGCCTTTGGCCATCATGCACTTGTGCCCGGTGTCATCTTCATCATCGGTTAAGCTTCCAAACAAGGAGGAGTTGGTCGGTGTTAGCCCGATAGCAAGTGATGCAATGCCTCCCTTGTCTTCATCGGATTCCGACTCGGAGGAGGAAGATGATCCATCGGAGTTCCATTCTTGTCCAATGTGTGCTTCACCCCGACGGTACTTTCTATGCTTCTTGTATTTCTTGTCACCCTTCTTGTTTTGCTTATTCTTGTAGTTCTCCGGACACTCCGCCATGAAATGACCTTTGTCTCCACAAATGTAGCATTTGTTTTTGGCTTTTCTTGATTTGCTCTTGTCTTGATCATTCTTCTTAAAGCTTCTTTTTGACATGAGCTTGTTGAATCTTTTCACGAAGAGAGCCATCTCATCATCACTATCATTATCACTCTCCTCAATCACCTTCTTTTTCTTTTCTTGTTCGGCGTTGAGAGCCAAATCATTCTTGCTCCCACTACCTTTTTCTTTGTCTCTAAGCAAGGCATTGATTCTATTTTCTTGGTCAATTTGCTGCTTTTGGGAAAGCACCTTTCCAATCACTTCATCGGTCGTGAAGTATCTAAAGCCATCTTTGTCTCTTATGTTGGACACTATGTTGGCATCCCATGCTTGCAAGGCTTGTAGCAGCCTTCTATTCACATCCAAGTCCAACACCTTCTCTCCAAGTGCTCTTCTCATGTTAACTATCCTCATCATTCTATCATGGACTTCCCTTGGCCCTTCATCCGACCTCATGACAAAGTAATTAAACTCTTCTCTAAGCCCTTCTAGCTTAGACTCCTTCACACTGTCAATGCCCTCATGAACCAATTCAAGCTTCAACCAAATTTGATGTGCATCCTCCAATCCGGTTACCTTCTCATACTCGGCGGGACTAAGTGCGGATACAAGAGCACTAGCAGCTGCCACATTGCATCTTACATTGAACAAGTCTTGTGCGGTTGGCTTGCTTCTACATTCCCACAAGAAACCATGTTGAGTCACATTTCTTACATTTTGATGCATTGAGTCCAAGTGTAGCAACATCTTTGTTTTCCAATGATCGAAGTATTGACCATCAAAATACGGTAGTCTTCCGGAGCCGGGTCCAATGTGTTCATCTCTTCCGTCACCATAGGTGTATGTCGTTTTGTTGTAACTTATCGGCAAAGCACTAGGTACATCTCCACCCTGGACAACCCCTTTTCCATTTCCATCTCTGCCATCTCCCGGTGCGGTCTCATGACCCCTTTCACCGGCTACCTTAGGTGGTGCTTCACCGCCACCACTACCACTAGCCGTTGCATCTTTCTCATTTGCTATCTTTAATCTTCAAGCGGTGAGGCTTCAACGAAGATACCTGCTCCGATACCAATTGAAAGTCGCCTAGAGGGGGGTGAATAGGCGATAATCCTGAAAATCACTTAATTTAAGAAATTAAATACGCAGGAAAGATTTGTCCGACTCAAATGTCCGACTATAGTAGGATAAGTCCGACTATGGACTAATATCCGACTAGAGTAGGACAAGTCCGACTCCCTCGTGCGGAAAGGGGAACGGGAGTCAAGATGGACAAATCCGCGGAATTTAAGCAACAAGCAAGCAGCTAGTAACACAAGAAAGCTAGGGCTACAAGTAGACAAACAAGCAAGCCACCTATGCAAGTTAATCTAGGAATTTAAGCAAGAACACCCTAGAGCTATAGCACATCAATTTGCAAGAAATAAAGGGAGACACAAAGACACACGATTTTTCACCGAAGTTCAGCTCCACCAAGAAGCCTACGTCTCCGTTGAGGAGTCCACCAAGGACCGGGTTGCTCTCAACCCTAAACCTCGTCAAGGTGCCACAAAGGCCGGCTTAAAAACCACTAAATCAAAGCTCCACGAAGGGAGGGGCAATACAAACGACCCGAGTCTCAACCACAAGTTTGGGAGCTCGCCGGGTAACGCCTAACCGTCTAGGGGATGAATCCCCAAGAGTAACAAACACAACAAGTACCGGCGATGGAAAGAATATCTTCTCACAAATCCACCAAGGATTGGAGTGGGGAATCAAACTTGAAGAAGAGGAGAGCTTGAGTGAGTTTGTGAGTGTTTTTGAGAGTGTGGGAGATGCCAACCGGCCAAAAGTGGTCGAGGTCCACTTTTATAGCCGGGGCATCCAAAAGAGCCGTTGGCTCGAGATCCGACTCGGACAAAGTCCGAGTGAGTCGGATAAGTCCGACTTCTAGGGTTTCGAGAAAGTGGTTTTGGCTCCGAAGTCCGAGTAGTAAATCCGACATAACTCGGATATGTCCGAGTACATTGGAGAGTCGGATATGTCCGACGGAGTCGGACTGTCCGACTCCTAGGGTTTCAATTGCGTGCCACGGTTCCGGAGTCCGACTCTCTGTCCGACCGAGTCGGATAAGTCCGAGTCTATGTGTATTTTCTTTGGCTAGCTCTCTGGAGTCCGAGTCCAAAATCCGAGTGAGTCGGATATGTCCGACTCTATATGTATTTTGAGTTTTGGAAGGAGTTTTGAGCACTTTCATTTTTCACACCTCACACTTGTGTGTCCCTCTTGATAGTACGGTGTTTCCTATACTCAAGTCATAATTAAAACGCTTCATAGCTTGATCTTGAGCATGAGTGATCCATTTTCCAAATCTTGCACATATGAGTGAATATGTCCACTTCCTTTTTGTGTTTCTTTGCTCTCAATTGTATTTTAGATAAGCACTGCGCACAAGCTCATTTAGAATATTAGTCCTTTTTAATTGTATTGACGTCAATCACTCAAAACCATAATTAGGGGCCTAGATGCACTTTCGGAAGGTCAGGTTGTTTCTTGTAAAAGGCGTGTATATGTACTAAGAGATGGGTGTGTGTGTGTGTGTTGTACCGGGTTCTTACCCATTTTTCTTCTTAATATAATGAAGTGCAGCTCTCCTGCGTTTTCGAGAAGAAAAAAATTATGACTTCATCTTCTTATTTTAGTTCAAACTGATTGTTATAACTTTTATCCTGTTCAATTGTAGCAGCCACAAGCAGTAAAGATCCTCCCCGTCGTCCGCAGTTCATCAATTTTCTCCCACAAGATTTAATGGAGAAGATGGTCTGCTCACCATTATTGCTGGTTTCGTCTCAACTTTGTTTCCATTCTGTGTTCACTCTGACCATGTGCCCTTTCAGGTTGTACCTACTGAGTTTCTTCGACATTACGGGCCCGTTCGTTTCCAGGCATCTAATTTTTAGAGGGGTCACATCAAAGAGAATTTTGTTATTTTAGAGTACTAAATAAAGTCTAATCTCAAAACTAATTGCAGACCCCCTATCTAATTCGCGAGACGAATCCAACGAGTGTAATTAAGGTGTGATTAGAAGATGTTTACTGTAGCATCACTGTAGCAAAACATAGATTAATTAGGATCATTAGCTTCGTCTCGCAAATTAGAGGGGGTCGTGACATAGGTTTTGTCATTAAATTAATAAAAGTAGTACTAAATAGTAAGATTTTCTTTGATGTGACCCGTCTAATTTTTAGAGGCCTGGAAACGAACGGGCCCTACATCCCCAAAGAGGACCTGGATAATCAAATCGCAGTCATTTCTGAACCCCTTGGCAAGAAATTTCAAATTGAACTCGAGATGAATGAGTCAGGCGTGTTTTTCGCAACTGGTTGGCCATGTTTTCTGGAGTTTCATGGAATCACTGAAGCTAACATTTTATGGTTAAGGTATGAGGGCAACATGATGTTTACAGTCAAAGTGTTCGAGCCTGAAGAGTTTCAGAGGGATTCCATGCAGCAGGTCGTCGGAATGCAACAAAGTGAGATAAGTCCATGATATATATATTTTCTTGGGTCTGTTTAGCAAATTGATTGAATCTGAATTCAGTATTACTCTTGTCTTGTCAAATATCAACGTTACCAGTTAAAGAAAAGAAGGACGACACACCATCTGCATCCATTCCAGAGAGCAAGAATCATTATCTAGGTGATGAAGGACGACCAAAGAAACCAAAAGCCTCCAACTCTTCTTTGAAGAACACATCATTACAGAGGAGATCATTCTATAAGATCGGCCCCCCATCTTGGATCAAGAAAGTTATCAATACCAGCACACTTAAAAATCATCTAGTAAGACCAACTACATCTTTATTATTTGATAAGATAAATCATTTCTTTGACAAGAATATGAGTGAAAAAGTTGAGGCGCTGCATGTCAATAGTCTGTCACTCCCCATTTAGGAAAGGATACCACCATGCTCATTGATCAATCGATGCTCTAAGTACTCACAATATATGTGTGTCCTTGTAGTAATATTCTGTGATATCATATGTTGTATTCCCTCTGTTCGGGAATATTTGACACTGCAAGTCAGCCTATGTCAAATATTCCCGAATGGAGGTAGTATGATGTCTTTGACTAATAATAGACTTGCTTATGAATAAAAAAATTTAATAAATATATTGAATTAGTGTACTTGATGAATCTCACGCTCTTAGTAACTTTTTTCATATGTTGGCCATACTATTGAAATTTGAAATGAAGAATTCACATCCAGCAATCAGTATTCTGTATTCTGGCACGATGAAATGCCAACCATTTACCATGTAAGGGTATAGGAGTCTTATTACCGACTCCTTTTACTATTCCATATTGTACTCACGTAACCTATATATTGAGTCCTTTTTCCTATAATTTAACCAATGAGAATGCAATTATTTCAGGCCTTGGCAACAGCTTTCACCAATGCGATTGGATTATGGGAACCTTGCACGATAACACTCAAGACCTCAATGGACAGAACCGAATCTTGGCAGGTCCGTGGTCTTCCTTGGAAGAAAAGGGACTACCTGCTTTTCCAGGGTTGGAGGAGGTTCTTCCAAGAAAACAGTCTCAAGGAAGGAGATTTCTGTATATTCAATATCATCAAGACCACATTGTGGCATGTTGTCATCAAGCGTTGCAAGGAAAAGAAGAATCATTTATGCTATGTAAGTCAGAAGAATCACTTATGCCTACCTTTTGTATTGCAAAATATTTACAATTAAGAAAACTCAAAAACAGCAGGAAACCTCTTCAGCTTCCAGTAGGAATCATATGAACAAGTATAACGGTTCAGGTACTGATGCTGGAGAGAGGCCAAAAGGCTCCATTACTCTGTTGGATAATGCATCATCTAAAAAAAGTGCAATCTTTGATATTGGACCACCAGCTTGGATAACGATGGAGATCAACGCCTGCAATATTAAAAATCGTCTTGTAAGCACAATCACTTCTCAGTTAATATAGTCAGGTGATATTAGGCTTAGCCTGCAATTTTGGCAACAATAATCAAAACTTCTATTAAGATCTGGCATCTAATTGCTGATAGTACATGTGTGTAATGGCATCACAAGATGGAAGAAATCAATGTATGAAAGAATTTTATCATGTATATGCTCTTTAAGAACATGTTGTCTAATCCGACATGAACAAGAATTCAGATGTATACGGTGCGTTCGTTTCCTTTAGAGGTAGGAATTTAGAGGGTTAGAGCCTCTCCCCTATCTACCGTTTAGAGGGGTCTAAAGCCCTTTATGCACTAAAATACACTAAATTTTAGAGGCCCGTTCGGGGCACTGGGCTCTAAAGGGCCTTTTTAGAGGGGGAACGAACGGACAGGTAGTACTTTCCCAGTGTTATGCATTGAACTCGCTTACAGGCTCTGCTGATTGACCAGTTTGATTGCAATGCTTGCAGTACTTGCCACAAGTCTTCTGCGAGGCGATTGGAATTCATGAAGCTTGCACGATCACACTCAAGACATCAATGGGAAGCAACGAGTCTTGGCAGACACGTATACTCCGGTACAAGTATTGCAGCCACCATCTTGTTGGCCCAGGATGGAAGAGTTTCTGCCGTGAGAACGGAATCAAGGTGGGTGACGTTTGCACCTTCAACATCGTTGACACTACCGTGTGGCATGTCGTTATCACGCCACTAATACGTTAAGGGTCAGATAGTGAATCACTGCATTCCATGATTTTTGTTGATGGAAGACACTGGCTATAACTCTTATTTTGTAGTGCGCAAGTTGTTCGTTATTCAGTTTTATACACTATCAAAGTGCTGAGATGGACCTTAGCTTGGTCCATCTCTCAATTCGAAGTTATGTATTTGACTGCATGTAGTTACCATTTATGAAATTGGATTGGACTGGATTTGATGGCGGGAGAGGAAGTCCATGGTGATAACAGCCCATGTTTGCAAAGTTCAACTCCAAGGTGTCTCAAATCTTTAAAATTCAGGATATCAGTTTTTCTTCTGGCAGGAAGGTCGAATGATTTGGACTCAAACATTCATACTCGATAACAATCTCTTTGGGACTCAAATTTAGCTACTGTAATGCTTTGCAACCTTGTTCGTCATTAGACTTTAGATTGTAAAACTTTATGGAAGTGTACGTTCTTTTTTTCGAAATGTGGAAGTTTACATTGAATAAATAAAGATTATAATAGTTATTATCAACTTCCTCCTGTGATCAAGCAGCAGCCACTTCATGCATGCACCATCTCATGGACGCTCCCCTTCTGACGCCAATCCTAAGCAACAACCAAATGCTCAACTAACCTATGGACCAAGCCAGAACTGAAACAGTCCACGTTCTTCACTCCAGCTTGTTGCGACCTAGAAGATGAACAGCACTCGTCCGTCAAACATATGACATGATCTGCACAACACATCGACGTGGTTTAATTATTCCTAACAGAAATATTTTTGAATGGATCAATAAAATACATTGCAATATGCTTCCCATACTTCCCCTTTTAGTTCTTCAGATAGGCTGTCAGCTAGTAGGTCGTCTAGTCATCTTCATGTTCATGCTGCAGTTGAAAATTTAGGTTGTATCATATCAACTTGGTTTGAAATTAAATTTCAGTTTACATGTAATTGTTTCCAACCTTGAAATGTAAAATTACCAATTATTGAAAAGGAAGACACCCATTTGCATTCGCTCCGAAGAGAAAAATCATTTTTTTATATATAACTGAAGAGCAAAAATCAATGTCTAGGTAGTAAAGGACAACCAAAGAAACCAAACGCCTCCTTGTCATCCAATGCCATCAATACCACAATGTGGCATGTTGTCATGATGCATTGTAAGAAAAATATAAGTCAGTCCTGTGTGAGTTAACTATGAAGCACTTTTCTCTTTTGTATACTCAAGTTTCAATTTGAAAAGATACTCAAAACAAGTTATTATTGGAAATATACCACAATACAACATCAGTGTCTTACGATAAGTCGCTAAAAGCGCCTTTAGTGATTCGCGATGGGTCGCTAAAGACCTTTTTAGCAACCAACACCTTTTTAGCGACCAACAGTGGGTCGTCATAGGTAAATATTTAGCAACCAACTGTGCATTGCTACTAATAGAATTAGCAACCCACCGTCAGTCATTCAAAGATTTGCATAATCACGACACAGGTCATTATTAACACAATTACACCTGCACACACTGAAATCAACACGCACAATATTATTCAGGCACTCAGCAAGTCATCATAAGTAACTTCAATAAAGTCTCACATTTATGTGAGTGCAGGAGAAGCGAGATGCGGGCTGGGGACGTGTGGGATTTAGGAAAAATGGCCCGAAATTGTTTGGGTTTGGCGCCTTACAATTTTCACGGAGCTGACTCCCACCTACTCTTCTTTTAGCGACCGACTGTTTGACACATTCAACACTTTTAACAACCAACAGTCAAACACTAGACATTGCGAAAATTAGCGACCCATGGTGCATCGCTGTATGACGAATTAGCGACCAGCAATGCGATGTGAGGATTTAACGACCAACCATCCATAACAAAAGCGTGTTTCTGGTATAGTGAAACAAAAGGGCAAGAAGAATGGGTCACATAGCGCGAAGAACAAAAGGGGATAAACAGCTCCGTGAATTCTATGAATAAGGCATCATTCCAGGTTGATTCTTTTTGTTCATACAGACTTGAAACAACAACGAAAACCATTCGCTTTCTTCAGTTTATCAAGTCGGTTTTGATGTGTGGAAAACCAACACTGTTGCAGTTTTGTTCGACGAGATGAACATATTTCAACAAATTCAGATTTTAGCAAAAGCTAAGAAAAAAGGAAGCACCTTGGCTCGGACCCGGATCCCAACCACTCCCTCTGCCCCCGCACTATTCTCTCCATTACACTCTGCTCCTCCCTTCACTGCAACCGCTCGGAGGCTCACCACTAAACCACTCCTCGCCCACGTCCTCCACCATCGCTTCCTCCGGCGACCATGGCGGCGCCGCTCGCAAGGACCTGCGGGTGCTGCTTCCTTTCTCCTGCGACAGTCTGGTAAACAATGTTGGCTACAACTCCAGCGATGGACGCAGGGAGCTCAAGAACTCTTGACGCACGCGAAACACGGTTTACAGAGAGACAAACAGATTTGTGCTGCTAAAGACTTGGCAGCGTTTTTCGTTGTATATTCAGGAATATAAAGGCTTACTAGTACTTACTTGGCGGTTAAGCCGCCCTGCATGCGCGTCATGATCCACATGAACCGGACCACAACGGCACTAACGCACTCCGTGCATGTCGCCATGCCTCCGGGCGCAACGCGCAAGACTCGGACAAGTCCCGAGCTCTAGCACACACTAACTGCATTAAACAAACTAACAGACACCTAACACGAGCACAAGTTTATTCAACAAACAATGCTCTCGCTGTCGCGCTCTCCTACCAACGAACCCGCCCCCAATCCGTGGAGGTTGCGGAAGTTTAATTGAATTCATTTTTTTCATGAAACTAAGGTGACTTATATTCATTTAAACACTTTAAAAATGTTAAATTCAGTAAAATTTGCTTATGTTGAATTTATATAGGCATAAACATATGAAACAATTAAACATATATAAACTGGGGTGATTTTTACAACAAAATGCACTAGGTGGGTGGGGATTTGTAACAAAAAAATTTATGGATGGGAATCTCAAACTCCAAGTGACTTATGGGGTAGTTTATGCAATTATACCCCTTTTTTTCCTCAAACACGTATCATTGCATTAAAAAAGAAGTGGACGCACAAGGAATTTACTAGCTGGGCATGTTGTAAAGTACTAGTAATTCCCTTTAGCCCCCGCCACGCCTCCTCAGCTGCAGACAAAGAGCTCTAAGTTTTTCCCTTAAAAAAAGGAGCACTAAGGTTTGGTTAATAAGAGCCTGTTTGGCAGGGCTCCTAGAACAGATTTTCCACCAGATTCAGCTCCTACTACCAAGGAGCCAACTAAACAATCAGAAGAAAAATAGATTATGCTCCTCAACAGAAGAAGGGCTTCTCCGATTTGGCCTAGGAGCAGAAAGCAGCAAAACTGAAATTCTCATGGCTCCCCCGACTATTCCCGAACATGGCTTACCAATTTACCCGTAAAGTTGACAAAAATTACACTTGAATTGCCATTGGCTCGTCGCTCCTCCCCGCTCGACTTCCCCACTCATCATTTCCTTTTTTTTGAAGAAAGACAAAACAAAACAAGAAACAATGACGGCGCCGCCTCCTCCGGTGATCCCCTCCACCACCCATCTTTCGGTGGCAAGGACGACCCCTAGGCAACCGCCATGGGAGAATCTGGTGATTTAGACTCAGAACCGGTGGGTGGAGTAGTAGCGAGCGCATCCAGCTGTCTGCCACGACCTCATCCATCTCCATTTCGAGCACGATGAAGAGGACAGGCCAAACGCCTCAGCCTAACCAGTGGTGGGGAACGACGCGACTGTGACCATGGGTATTATGTACAGTTTCTTTTCACTCTATTTCTAAAGCTATTCAAAAAAGCATAAGAATCTTTTCTGTCAAACATCTTAGGAATCCGTTTTATTGAAAAATCTGTTAATTAAGAATCCATTTTATCAAAAATCTTTTTTTCAAGAGCCATGACAAAGGGGCCTGCTTTCGCACTTACAGTTTTCGTTGACACGGGAGCCATGACAAAGGTGATTGAATTTTTTTATTAATAATCGACTTTTTTAATTATTTAATATAAATAACCGACCAATCTGTAAAATTGTAAAAATAGTCGCTCTGTCGCTCGTTCACAGGACGACAGGTACATATCGCCCAACCAACGAGCGACAAGTGGCACCAGTGGGACCCATCGTCCAACCGGTGGGCGACAGCAACCTATAGCTCACCGACAGGATTGATTACCACTTTTTTTTTCTCTTAACTCTTAAGCCTCTCTAACGCTCTATTAAAAATACTTTGGCAGCTTAAAAATTAATTTCGATTTTTTTCTTGTGATAGAGTATACACTGGAGCACCCGTTTTAGCTTCGAAAAGTCCCAAACATGATGACAATTTTAAAATAAAACTTCCTAAATTAGGGTAGTTGATAAGAAATAATGAATTTTTTAATTCATCCGAACCTTCTTCAAAACTTATGAAAAAATAATCTAAATTCATTGGATCTATAGTAGTATCAACATCTATTTTTTGTTAGGATTAGGTTGTGTTTCGTAATTATGAGTTGTTTAAATAGTGTTCAAATTTGAATTTAAATTCAACTTTAATTGACCATATTTCGAAAAGTAACTCCTAAATAGATGTTGATACTACTATAGATCCAACGAATTTAGATCTTTTTTTCATAATTTTTTAAGAAGGTTTGGGTGACTTAAAAAATTCATTATTTCTTAACAACTACCCCAATTTAGGAATTTTTATTTTAAAATTGTCATCATATTTGGGACTTTTCAAAGCTAAAATGGGTGCTCCAGTGTATACTCTATCACAAGAAAAATCAAAATTAATTTTTAAGCTGCAAAAAGTATTTTTAATCGAGCGTTAGAGAGGCTTAAGAGTTAAGCAGAAAAAACGAATAAAAAAAGTGGGAATAGATCCTACAGGTTGGACGACGGGTCCCACTGGCCCCACTTGTCGCCCGTTGGTTTGGCGATATGTACGACAGAGCGACTATTTTTAAAATTTTACAGATTGGTCGGTTGTTTATATTAAATAACTAAAAAAGTCGATTATTAATAAAAAAAAATTCAATGGTAACTAAACCTTGGGCCTACTTTTTGGGCCTTGTTGTGATTTTAGCCCATATGTGGAGGGCCTGGATGGCAGCAGATCCGACGGTGGGATGTGGTCCTCCCGACGGTGGGCCGCTGGTTTGCTTCTTCTTCTTCCCGTATCCAACGCCGCCAAAATGCTTCTTCTTCCCCGGACTCCAGCTCGGTTTTGCTGAGCTCTTCTCCGATTCGGCTGCTGCAATCCTCAATTCCTCTCTCTACTTAAGCCCGCTTAGCATAGCACAGCACAGATCGGTGGATCAGAGAGAGAAACATGGGCGATGACGAGCAGAAATTCACGGATCCCTTCAGGCGCCCGCCCCCTCTTCCTGTTCACGACACTCCCCAGCACCAAATCCACCTCGACCTGCTCGCCTACATCGCCGACCGCGAGAACTCCACCTCCGCGTGCGGCGCGCTGAGCAACGGAATGCTGATCCGGGTCACCCTGTGCGCGGCGCCCCCGCCGCACATCTCCTACATCTGCGTCTGGTGCCCCGGCCAGAAATCCGACGAGACGCCGCACATCAGGAGGTGCGTCCTGGAGGCCGCCGATTCTGACCTCGTCTTCCTCTTCGTCGCCCTGCACTCTGTCCTTACGCACTGCGACTGCTTCGTCTACAAGGCCAACAATGACGGCAGGGGGCCGTCGCTGCGACGACTCGAGCTCCCTGATCCCAACATGTCAATCCACCACGACATCGGCCTCCTCCGCCACGTCGACGTCGTCAGCCCGCAAGCGGAGAGAGGCGGGGGAGATTCCGCCTCTTCCCAGACGAGGAGGATCAAGTAGCCGTCTTGCCATACAAGGAAGGGGCCGAGGACGCCGCCTTCCCACACGCGGAGGGCGGCGTGGTGGACCTTGGCCTCAGCCAACACGAGGAGGCTGAACGAGCCGTCTTCGGGCAATATGAGGATGGCAGCAGCTTCCACCTCCCACGCGCGGCGGCGGGGGAGAGGTTCCTACTACGCCGACACGGGGAGGGCCGCAGCGACTTCTACGTTGCCCTACTCAGATACAAGAGAACCCAACAACACAACTATGAGCTCTGCGTCTTCCACTCAAAGGACGGACAATGGAGGTACATGCCCTTTTCTTTGAGCGGTCATGGTCACCAGATCTCTTACAAGGCGATCAATCTTGGACAAGGTGGCTTGGTTGCCTTTCCGGATCCATGGCGGGGCATCATTGTCTGTGACGTGCTTGGTCGCAAGCCTCCCCGGTACCTACCGTTGCCTGCAGAACTCATTGATGACCACGCCTACGAGATGCCATTGCTTTACCGTGATATTGCTCTAGTGGAAGGTCGCCTCACTATCGTTGAGCTCTGCGACGTCATTGACGCTGACGATCGCCGGACCTGGGAGGTTTCCACATGGAGCAGGAAAGTTACTCACCTTTGGGAAGAGGCCGATTGGAATAAGCACTACGTCGTCCATTCTGATGATATATCCGTCAAGGACGCCGCTGGTGTCGACCTGCTGCCTAAGGTGATGGATGACGATGGCTCGGTGAGGCCGACCTTGGCCACGCCGTATATTGCTCATCCCACGCTGAGCTTGACTGACAGTCGTGTTGTTTACGTCATGGGCAAGGTTGGGTACTTTGACAAGAAGGTATTGCTGATGTCAGTTGACATGAAAGAGCGGAGGTTACAGGAAGTGACCATGTTTCACGCTGAAAGAATGGTTGGCGTGCCTTTTAACTATAGTTATATGCAATCTTTGATCCCCAAATATTTCAACCCAATTCAGTGATTTCTTCTCTGTGAGCGGAGGTATCACATAAACTGATACATACAGATTGCCCCCGTGCATTGAGTGCTGCTTAGTTTGGATTTTAAAGAGAGCTAGAGGGGTACTTCTCAATTGTCTTTTTTTATCAGTATTTCATTTGCACTGATACATGGGCCAATCTGCTGGCTACAGATGTAGAGGGAAAGCCTCAAACAACAACGTTAATTTTCATAACATTTTCTGCTTTTTTATCAAAATATTTTTTGACAATATTAATAGATATTCAAAAGAAATATAAAGCACATTCTGATAGGAAGTTTGAGATCAAATGGATAATAAGAAGCTCAAGGAATAGGTTTATGTACCATCAGCGATGTTGAAACTCCGTTGGAATAACAAGTTGATGAAGCTAGAGCTACCGCAAATTAAATATGTTGATCTGTGACCTTTCTTTTTCATGTTAAAAATACCGGATATTGCTTATTTGTTATGAAGTGTACAAGAGTATCCTCTGCTATTTTTTCTTGGCGCCATATGCATTTATGTATTTCTACGTTATTTGGTTCATTGTATCACATGTGCATGTTTTAAATATTTTGATAGTAGGATCGATGAGTCACGAGAGAGGCTGAAATGAGTGATAATTTCAGTCCCAGGGTTCCCCACTTTTAAGTTCCATGTGCTAGATGAACAAACTTCAGGTTGTTGTCACTTTCTCAAATTGAAAATTGAACATCAGAGAGATTGCAATCGGATGTAACCAAGACTTCAGAGGTAGCAATCAGAAGCAAACTCAGTAAAATGACCCTTCTACGCGTTACCGTCTGTCCGTCTCCCGATTTGGATCCTATCTTTTCAGTGAACCATATACAGGTAATCAGGTCCTCCAATTTTATCTACTCCCAATCTTAATCTTTGCCGATTCCCATATCAATACCCCCAGTTAGTTGGGAATTGTGTTCAGCACGGGCTTGTAAAAGTCGAACAAAAAATTCCTAATCAGCGGCGATGATAAGGTCCGCAGGCAACGGTAGGTACCGCGCATGCCTATGACCAAGCACGTCGCAGACAATGATGCCTCGCCATGGATCGACGAAGCCGACCAAGCCACCTTGTCCAAGATTGATCGCCTTGTAGTTGAGATGCATGCGAAAGCCGCCTACAGAGAAGGGCGTGTGCCTCCATTGCCCGGCTGTCGAGTGGAAGACGTAGAGCTCGTACTTGTGTTGCTCCACTCCACTCCTGCCCTGGTACTTGGGTAGGGCGATGCAGAAACCCTCCTTCGCGTGCGGGTGGGGGAGCAGCGCAATGCCGTGGTGGGTGGACATGTCGCGATCAGGGAGCACGAGCCGCTGCAGCGACGGCCTATTTCCAGGCTTGTAGACAAAGCAGTCGGAGGGTCCGAAGCGGCGAGAGCGGGGCGAGGCGTAGAGGAAGACGAGGGCCCCGTTTGGGACAACTTCGTGACGACGCGCATTCTACCAACGCCGGTTTCCTATGTACGTGTTTCTTACCAACGCGGGCCCGCGAGAAGTTGGCTGTTTGGCATCCGCAACTTCCATAGAAAACGTGTGCCAACCACTGAGCTTCCGCCGTCTCTCGCTCACCCAATTGCAGGTCGCCCCGCCCCACGCACTCCCGTCGCCGCTCACGCACCCAGTTGTGGGCTGCCCCACCCCACGCACGCCGAGCCACCACCCCCGGCGCATGCGTCGCCCCTGCTGGCGCCGTGGTCGAGCACAAGGTGGGAAGAGGACAGTGGTCACCTCGTGCCGCACCTGCTGCTGCTCTTGCTGCCCCTCTTCCTAGATCTTGAGCTTCACCTCTTCCTTGTCCTTCTTCTCTTCCTCCTCCACCGCTGTTCAGACGGGGAGCTTCTCCTCTTCCTCGTCGCGAGGGCGCTGGGGGCTGACCCGCTGCTCTCCTCCGGCGCGGGAGTGTGGGGGTGGCTCGAGAAACGCCGGCCATGGAGGGATGGGCCGCATGGTGCGGGGCGGGGCGTTGCTCTGGGCACAGCCGAGCGAGAATCGCGCGCGCATTTCAGAAAAGCTACTCCAGCGCCGATTCCGCGTTATAGTGTAAAACCGATGTCGAGGGAAATCGTTTCCATAGGAAGCGCCTGTGTAATCTTCCCGTTTGGCTCCCTCAGCAGCTTAATTCCAATGGAAGCTGCTGAGAAATTGTCCCAAACAGGGCCGAGGTCCGAGCCGGTGGCCTCGACAACGCATCCCGTGATCTAATTTTGTTCGTCTTGTCGTCGCGTATAATACAAAATCGTAACACTTAAATAAACAAGTTAAAATTGCGTCCCGTGAAAGTTACCTAGAGGGGGTGTGAATAGACAATCTACCTTAAAAATCTGAAGATCACAACACTTAAATAAATAAGTTAAAACTGCCCAGGGCAGAACTTCTGTCAGGACTCGTGAGGAAAACGTAAAGAGTAACATAAGGGAGCGAAATCTCACGATTCTGCTTGAATAGAGACCTTCCTTCACCTCCTAAAAGTGTTGTACCTGTAAGAATTTAATAGAAACACCACACACAACAAAACACAAGGGATACAAGGATATTTTTCACCGAGGTTCGGACCCCTTACAAAGAGGTTCCTACGTCTCCGTTAAGGAGCTCACAAAGAGCCTGGTCTCTCTCAATCCTAATCCTTCCCAAATGGCCACAAAGGTCGAACTTGGTTTTCTTCTTCTTCTCTTTGATTCTTTTCCTCGCGGAGGTGAATCACAACTTTCACAAACTTCCCACGGCTCACCACAATCTTGGAAGCTCTAGGGTGACACCTAGCCAATCTAGGAGAACAGATCTCTAAGAGTAACAAGTGAAATCGAGATTGCTTGCAAAGAGAAGATGAGCTCTAGGTTTGGGTGATGCTCTCAAGCTTGGATTCAAGTTGGGGACTCTCATTGATGGCTTTGGATCTCAAGGGGGTAGAGAGGAGTGAGAGTGTGAGCTTGAGTGAGATGGGAGAGTTCAAAAAACACACCATCACCTTTGCTCACAAGTTAGGAAAGACCTTATATAGCGGACGTCCAAATAGAGCCATTGCTAGGTTAAGATCGGGTTTGACATAACTTCCATCACTCCCTTGGAATTGGGTAGCAACCTACCAGGACGGAACTATCTTTTGAGCTGGAACTTCTATCCCAAACTCTCCGGAGTGGAACTTCCGTCGAGCACGACGGAACTTCCGTCATGGGTGAAAGCGTAGCTCCAAACGCCGGGACGGAACTTCCGTTTGGGATGGAACTTTCGTCCCAAACTCTCTGGAGTTGACAAAACTTCCGTCCTAGATGATAGAGCTATGTTAAGTTGGATTTTTGGACTTGGATTTTCTTGACAATTTGGTTTTCAAGCTAGTTTGGTTTCCTAGAGCACATTCTTCCCTACATGTAAGATCATTTCACCTCTCTTGGTAGCTCTGCACACCTATACTCAAAAAGCTACAAATCTATTCTTTTAGCTCTTGCTTTTGAGTACTTGGTCCATCTTATTTTGTATGAGGGTACACTATCTCACAATGTGTGTATTATTCCTTTGTTATCCTGTGCATACACTTAAGTTCACGTTAGAAGTTTTAATTTTTTGTCATTAATCACCAAAACCCACCAGGAGCCTAGTTGCATCTTCACCCTGCCGGCACTTGCTCTGCCCGGACGCCATGCCCGGGCCACCTCCGCCTGCCCCGACGCCGCCTTCTGCGCTGTGCCTTCCCTGCCCGGTACGCCACCTGTGGAACGAATTTTTGTTGCATTTGTTTTTGTGTGGAACAAATGTTGTTGCGTCTGTGGTGTAGCAAAATTTAGGAAATCTGCTTATCTGCATAGGATTCCGACCTTGAAATTGGCATGATAAAGCAACCCATATTCTGTTATGTTATCTCCTCACTAGTTTGTTCAGTTAGGATGTGAAGCTAAAATCTAATGTTGTGCTTATGTATATTTCTTGCTTGTAAGATGTAATTCTAATAATATGTAAAATCTAATGTGAGGCTACAATCTGAGGTTGGCTGTATACGGGAGGATCGTCCTATGCCGTGTGCCGGAAGCGCACGGCAAAGATAGAAAAACACACGGCGAAGTCTTTGTCGTACGCAACACACGGCATAGACGGGACGACAAAACAGCCGTCGGCAAACGGCTCTTTGTCGTGTGCTTTCTGTCGAGCACACGGGAAAGCCTATTCCGTGTGCCTAATCGCACACACGGCACCATAAAGCTGCCGTTACCATGGCGGCACGGTAACGGCTGCTTTGCGGTGTGTCGTCCACAGGGCACACGGCAAGGTGTGTACTGATTTGCCGTGTACCTCCCGTCGTGCACACGGCATATGTGCTATCTTTGTCGTGTGCCGCGCACCTGGCACACGGCGAAAAGGGCCATCTTTGCCGTTTGCCGCGCACCACGCACACGGCATAGATGGAGAGTTTGCCGTGTGCCAGGTTGGCAGCACACGGCATAGATGGAGACTTTGCCGTGTGTATTGGACAAAGGCACACGGCAAACATGAAACCCTAGGTTGTCAGGTCCCAACCTTTGCCGTGTGCCTATGTCCAATACACACGGCAAAGATGGTATCCCCTACACCCAAAAATCTGTATTTAGGCAGCCCCGGACCAAAAAAAGCACCGATAATCATCATATCACATATTTCATCACGGATAATCACAAATTTCATCACAGGCAATCACATATTTCTTCACAGGCATGTACAATACAAATATACCACAATTCTGCACATTGGTTCACAAATATGTTCGCAAGCACAAGTTAATGTTCGAAGCATAGTTGTTATCCACGGTAGACCCCAGGAGTCCGATAAACACAAGGAAGACAATAGTAAGATAGAAAGTTCACTAACACATAATTCCCCTCATCCGAGACGACGACAAATTGTCCGGCCATCTTGCCGACCATCTGCCGGCGACAAGTCGACATCTTCATCCCCCGTAGCAGGCCATTGACCCCAGGCATTCGATCCCGCCGATTACTGATTACTGATTATGGGCCTGCTTATGAAACCCGTGCTAGTAGTGGTGAGCCCGGTCGACGGGCTGGGCTTGCTTATGAACGCTGGTTAGTAGTGGCTGCCCAGTAGTAGAAGCCTTACCATAGGGCTCGGGCCTACGGGCAAATTTTTTCTAAGTTAATCGAAAAAAAATGTTTTATACATGTTTTTTGTTTCGATGTCCGGAAAAGATTTTTTTGTTATACATGTTTTTTTTTTCAATGTCTGGATGTTATACATGTTTTTTTGTTTCGATGTCTAGAAAAGAATATATTCATTAACTTAGAAAAAAAAATTTGCTCGTAAGCCCGAGCCCCACGGTAGGGCCTCTACTACTGGACAGCCACTACTAACCAGCGTTCATAAGCAAGCCCAGCCCGTCGACCGGGCCCACCACTACTAGCATGGGTTTCATAAGCAGGCCAGGTTCGGCCGGCCCAGACCTGGCGGCCCACAGGCCGTGTGCGTATGTATCGATAACGTCGAGACAGCCAGGGCGGCCGTGCTTTTAAGCTGGACACGGCCGCCCTGGCTAGGCGATGTGGTACTAATGTTTGCCGTGTGCCCTGGGAGAGGCACACGACAAACAGGGCCACGTGCCGCGCACAGGACGGACGCGCCGTCAGGCCGCTTCGTGCGCGCGCCGTCAATGTTCGTCGTGTGCTCCCGCGCTGGCACACGGCGAACAGAATCGTTGTCGTGTGCTCGGGCCCTGGCACACGGCGAACATAATTTTTACTGTGTGCCATGTTTACGGCACACGGCGAAATATATGTTGCCGTGTGTCGCGCGAGAGCACACGGCAAAGGTCAATCTGTGCCGTGTGCTTATTTTGTGCCGTGTGCCCTTGTCTTGGCGCACGACAAAATGTTGTGTACGCCGTGTGTCCGATAAACGGCATATGGCGAAGTTTCCTGCACACGGGAAACTTGGTCTTTCCCATAGGTCGTCAATTTTATTTTGTACAGGTATTCCTAATAAGCACCATCTCCTTTCCGCACTCAGTGCAGAACAAGCTCTAGCCACTTGAGTTCGATAATTTTTTATTGTTTGGGGTTCATCAAGCACAACTATGAACCATCGTACGGTTTCAAAAAAAGAGAACCATCGTACCCTGGCAAGTGGACCACCTGGTTTAGTTTTTATTGATGGTTGTTTTCTTTTGCTGCCAGCAAAAAATTCCGGACATATATATTCCATACATTTCACTGTTCTTTTCTTCATCATCAGGATTTTATCTAGGCACTTCATTGGCCACAGTTGTGTATGTGGTGACAAGTGACAACAACGTCATATTTTGCTAGCTCATTTGGATTTTTAGTCTATGAAGAAATGAGTATATAATATATCGAATAACTAGTTTGTCATCCTCCATATTTGGGAGTCTCAAGCTATATGTTTATTATTCTGTAATGAAACCCTTTCCTTTTTGACATTCTGTAAAGAAACTGATTTTTATATCAAGAGTAGCGTATCAAGTATTTGGCTTGCTATTTTGTGAGGTCGTTACACAAGCTAATTGTTTCCACGTCCTTCATGGAGCCTGATTGATGGAGCAAATACTTGGAATTTTTTCTTATTATATTCTGGCACTTTAGATATATGAATTTTCTTTTGGATCACACATAAATATACAGTTTGTTCGGTGCATTGATATATGTACATGGACCTGCACGTAATATATTTTGTGATTAACCTTCCTGAAGTAAGAAATTTGAATCCTTGTTCAGTTAATCTTGATTTTAATTAGGTTGCCCTGAATATTTGCCTAGCCCAACTTTCTTGAATTAAAGGCTTTATGGGCAAATTAGACAAACTTAGATAAACTAGACAAACTTAGTCAAATTAGACAAACTTAGTTAAATTAGACAAACTTAGACAAGTTTGTTTATTTCTGTAATCTTGTATCACAAGACATATATTTTTTCTTCTTTGTGCAGAATGCTCCTCCTTCGGCGGCGGGATCGGCAACAGAGCAGCAGAGCCCTCAGATGCAAGACCCTACACTCTGCTGTAATCTATTCTCACCCCTCCCCTCGGTGAGTTGTGTAGAGTAAATGTGAACTTGTGGTTATGTTTGTGAACTTATCGGATTTGTGCTTGTGAATTTATCAAATTTGTGCTTGTGAACTCGTTAGATTTGTGCTAATGGACATGTCCTTGTAGTTTTGTGATTGTGGACAAATATGTGGTGGATGTTTATATTTATGTGGTGGATATGTGGATTATGTCAATATGTGATTTTTTTGTGTCAATCTATGATTAATATGTGAATTTATAGACATACGTGAATTTTTATAAAAAAAACTTATGGTTTTGGCGATTAATAACAAAAAAAAAGCTCTGGACCGGACCTTTGCTGAGTGCAATGACCAAAGCACTCAGCAAATAGGCACCTTTGTTTGTCGAGTGCTTTGGCAACTGCACTCGACAAAGGCCCGGTCGAGGGCTGCCCAACCAGCCTTGTGCCGAGTGCCGAGTGCCATGTGTCACGGCACTCGGCACACAACAACCATTTGCCGAGTGTCCCCGCATGGCACACGACAAAGACCCATTAGCCATGTGGCGCTTTTCACTTTGCCGGGTATGCGAGTGCCCGACATATGGAAATCATTTTTTTGTGTGATCAGGAACACAATTATGAATTGTTGAAGTCTCAATCGGAAGGAAATTAAATGTGATTAACCCAAATGTGATTTGTACATTATTCTTGCATTAGTATTGTTAACCGAAATGAAGAATCACAAAGATCAATAATATTTCGACACTGGAATCCTTAAAGTTCCTGCTTATTCTATTGCTGTAATTTTGGATGATATTGCTTTAATTTTGGGGGATTAGGAAGCTTATAGCAAGATATTTTGTACCGAATTGATCGAGGGCACAGAACCTTGATAAACTTCAAGTTCACAGCTCTGGAAAGTAATGTTCTAATGAACTATATATTAATTGAGTTGGACACATAATTGTGTGCCTATTTCTTTCAAGAAAGCATTCCATTTGGGCTGCAATTGCCGGTTGGAGTGCCTGTTCATGAGCAAACATGCTGTAGTGGCATCTTTAGCTAGGCCTTTTGGCATAAAGAGCATTCTTATGTGTGCTGTGAATAAGCTCGTATACCATATGCTGGAACCATGGCTTTTGGTTTTCAACAGTGCACTAATAGTATAGAGGCATTGCAGCAAGACAAACAGGCACTCAAGCAGTTGCTAATCCAAACAGGATCATTTGAACTAATATGTTATTTTTGTTACAATTTCCCTTTTACTCTCAGTGGGCAGTGGCTCTAAAGCTTGTGAGGGTACGTAGTGTGAAACATGCCTGGTCGCTTCATGTTCCCCCCACACCTGCACACAGCAAACAGGCCTTGTGTTAGTGCAAAAGCCTCAGCAGAAACAAATGAGAAGCACGCAACACATTTAATATTACTCCCATATCTAAAACTTTTTAGCTCTTACAGCACAATCAATAACATCTTATGTCCACAGCTCATTTAGGACCCAAAACAAAAATCTAGTAACAAATGGAAAAGTAGAGAAAAAAAGGTGGTTTCACAAAAGGAGACTGGCCACACAGGTTCACCTATAATACCAATGAGAAGCTGTTTCGACTAGCTTTTCATAAAAAGGCTTCAGCTTCACTAGATAGGCCAAGAGAAGCCAATGGGCAGAGTTTTGGGAAGAGCCAAAGCCCTATCAAACAGGGTCATATAAAGGCAAAAGTGTTACGAAAAGTAATGTTGTTGTCGGAGGCTTTCCCTCTACATCTGTAGTCAGCAAAATGGCCCGTGTATTGGTGCAAGTTAAATACTGAAAAAAAAAATTGAACAGTACCCCATCTACTCCCTTTAAAATCAAAAGTAAGCAGCACTCAATGTATGTATCAGTTAATGTGATATCTCCACTCAGAAAAGAAATCACCTGGGTTGAAATATTTGGGGATCAAAGATTGCATATAAGTATAGTCAAAGGGCATGCCGACCATCCTTTCAGCGTGAAACATGGTCACTTCCAGTAATCTTCTCTCCTTCATGTCAACGGACATCACCAATACCTTCTTGTCAAGGTATCTAACCTTGCCCATGACGTAAACAACAGGACTGTCATTCAAGCTCAGCGTGGGATGAGCAATATACGGCATCTCCAAGGTCGGCCTGATGGAGCCATCGTCGTCCATCACCTTAGGCAGCAGGTCGACACCATCAGCGTCCTTCACGGAGATATCATCAGAACGGACAACGTAGTGCTTACTCCAATCCTCTTCCCAAAGGTCAGTAACTTTCCTGCTCCATGTGGAAACCTCCCAGGTCTGGCGATTGTCGGTGTCAGTGTCGCACAGCTCAACAATAGTGAGGCGACCTTCAACTAGAGCAATATCACGGTAAAGCAATGGCATCTCGTAGGCGTGGTCATCGATGAGTTCTGCAGGCAACGCTAGATACCGGGGAGGCTTGCGACCAAGCACGTCACAGACGATGATGCCCCGCCATGGATCCACAAAGGCAACCAAGCCACCTTGTCCAAGATTGATCGCCTTGTACGAGGTATGGTGGCCATGGCCGCCAGTAGAGAAGGGCATGTACCTCCATTGTCCATCTGTTGAGTGGAAGACACAGAGCTCAAAATTGTGTTGTCTTTGGACTCCAGTGCTGCTCATGCGTCTGAGTAGGGCGACGTAGAAGTCGCTGTCGCCCTCCCCGTGTCGGCGTAGTAGGAACCTCTCCCTCGCCGCCGGGCGTGGGAGGTGGAAGCTGCTGCCATCCTCATATTGCCCGAAGACGGCTCGTTCAGCCTCCTCGTGTTGGCTGAAGCCAAGGTCCACCACGCCGCCCTCCGCGTGTGGGAAGGCGTCCTGTGCCCCTTCCTTGTATGGCCTGAAGACGACCGGCTCCCCGTGTGGCAAGACGGCTACTTCATCCTCCTCGTCTGGGAAAAGGCGGAATCTCCCCCGCCTCTCTCAGCTTGCGGGCTGACGACGTCGACGTGGCGGAGGAGGCCGATGTCATGGTGGGTTGACATGTAGGAATCAGGGAGCTCGAGTCGTCGCAGCGACGGCCCCCTGCCGTCATTGTTGGCCTTGTAGACGAAGCAGTCGCAGTGCATAAGGACAGAGTGCAGGGCGACGTAGAGGAAGACGAGGTCGGAGTCGGCGGCCTCCAGGACGCACCTGCTGATGTGCGGCGTCTCGTCGGATTTCTGGCCGGGGCACCAGACGCAGATGTAGGAGACGTGCGGCGGCGGCGCCGTGCACAGGGTGACCCGGATTGGCAGGCCGTTGCTCAGCTCGCCGCACGCGGAGGTGGAGTTCTCGCGGTCGGCGATGTAGGCGAGCAGGTCGAGGTGGATTTGGTGCTGGGGAGTGTCGTGAACAGGAAGAGGGGGCGGGCGCCTGAAGGGATCCGTGAATTTCTTCTCGTCGTCGCCCATGTTTCTCTCTTCGCTCCAACGATCGATGCTGTGCTATGCTGGCTTAAGTAGAGAGGGGAATTAGGATTGCAGAAGCCGAATCGGAGAAGAGCTCAGCAAAACCGAGCTGGAGTCGCGGGGAAGAAGAAGCATTTTGGCGGCGCTGCTGAGTGTTGAGTGTTGACCAGTTTACCTTGGTAGGGTTCGGGACGAGCGAATCCCACCGTCGGATCAGCCATCAAGGCCCACCGCGTCTGGGCCAAAATCCTAGCAAGGCCCATGTTTGTAGGCCCAAGACTTGGAGAGAAACACATTATTCTCCCTGACAGTGACAGTCTCGCCGTCCCGCGGCGTGCTCCGACGCCGAAGACGAGTTCGCCGGCGTTCGCGGACGCGTGCGGCGCCGGCGAGGGGCGGCTCCTGGTCCTCCGCCACCGCGGGCTCGCTGTCAAGGCTTTCGATACCATCTGCTGCCTCAGGGACCTCGCCACTCCGACTCCTGCAGCTTAGTAGGTGAAGATTCCGCCTTTTTCGTCTCATGGTGTCCGTGCTTAAAGCCCCCAAACAAATGTGACTGGATGGTGATGAATACTTAGGCGGATAATTCATTCTGAGTTCCTTTTGTAATTTCTCCTTTTCTTCTCATGCAAATGTCACCCCATTATGCAGTCGCCCAGGGGGAAAGGTTTCCACCTCGGTGTGTAATTTAAGTCCTTTAGGACGGATCATTCCTCCCTTTTCTTTTCCCTAAAAAATCGGGACGACTTAAAATGCTCGGCTCACTGTCAAAAGATAAAAACTTGATATGGTGAACAATTAATATCCATAAGGTTCCAAGAAGATATTTGTACTGAATCCAGAGCTTATGTCAACTTGGTTAATTTCCAGTTCTGGATTTACGTGTGTAATTACTTTGAGCTTCTGTTCAGTTCATACTGATCCAGAGCTCTGCCCGTAGGTAAGGATTTCACCATTTTTTCTCACTTGTGTCCCACCCCATAAGAAAATCGTTTCTTCACTTCTGACTCAATGTGATGAATTCTTCGGTGGATAATTTCTTTTGGGTTCCTTTTTTTTAAGATAATGGAACAACTTGTCCCAGCCTCTGCACCACAAGAGTGCACTCAGCCCAAAAAGTCTTACAAAAGAGTTCTTAGACTCCAAATGACACACTCACACCAACTTAACAGGTTCACGGACACCACCAGACCCAACAACCAACTAACCACGAAGCAACAGCCACTCAAACAAGGTAAACAAGGTAACAGACGCTCAAACACTAAGAGTTCAAACAAAGGTGCTAGCCTTCAATTCTGTGACGAAAGCTCCAACCAAACTTAGCAAAGATTTGCATGATCACCGTTTCTAAGCGACGACAACCATCCTTCAAGCACAACCGGTCCTCCTCCTTATGAAGCAAGGACCACCACCGAATCCAATGGGTTGCCCTGAAAATCACCTGTAGAAAGGAATTAGATTTTGTCTTGTTGAACACCATATCATTTCTCTTCAACCATAATGCCCAACATAAAGCAGTGGCTCCTACTAAAATCTGATTTTTAGTCTTAGGTGGTACACCACGAAGCCAAGCACCAAACATATGAGAGACACTTAAAGGTGGTTGAATTCTAAAAGTGATATGCACAAGTGTTCCAAACAAAACGAGCCATATGGCAATCAAAAAATAAATGTTGTATTGTCTCTAAAGAGCTACAAAAGCAACATTTGGTATCTCCGTGCCAATTCCTTTTTGCAAGATTATCCTTAGTCGGTGTTGCTCCTTTTTGAAGGAACCACAAAAAGACTTTAATCTTCAAAGGTATCTTAAGTTTCCAGATAGGGCTCTTGCTAGATACTACCCCTTGATGGATTAATGCCATATACATGAATTTTACCGAAAAGGAGCCATTTTTGTTCAAATCCCATCTGAATACATCTTTGTTTGTATTCAACTCCACAAAGGCCACCGAAGTAACAAGTTTATACCAAGAAATTAAATTCTCGTGCACTAAAGCACGCCTAAAAGATATGTTTAAAGGTCTAGTACTTAGTACCGTTGCCACCGTCACATTCTTTTTTCTTACTAGATTATACAAGTGCCGGATATTGAATCCCTAGAGGCTGACCTCCTAACCATGTATCCTCCCAAAAGCGTACTTGAGTGCCATTTTGTAAAACAAAAGAACCTCCTTTAAAAAAAGTTCTTTTACCTTCATCAGCCCGGCCCAAAAATGAGAATCTCCGGGTTTTCTTGTCACTTGTGAGAGTGTTTTAGATGACAAATATTTCTTTCTTAGAAGATCTTGCCACATACCCTCCTCATTTAACAGTTTGAACAACCACTTACTTAGTAAGCACTTATTTTGAACATCAAGATCTTGGATCCCCAATCCCCCAAATTCCTTCGGTTGACAAACCACATTCCAACGTGTTAGTCTATATTTTTTCTTATGATCATCGCTTTGCCAAAAGAATCTTGATCTATAGTATTCTAATTTTTGTAGAACTCCCCTAGGGATCTCAAAAAAGGACAACATATACATGGCTAGGCTAGTAAGTACGGAGTTTATTAGCACTAGTCTTCCTCCTACCGACAATAATTTCCCTTTCCAACTACTCAACTTTTTCTGAAATTTCTCTTCAATTATCAGCCAATCTTTATTTGATAATTTTCTATGATTCATAGGAATACCTAGATACTTGAAAGGAAATCTGCCCCCTTTACAACCAAAAAGCATCACATAATCATGTTCCACCTCCTTGGCTTTGCCATAGCAAAAAGTTCACTTTTATGAAAGTTAATTTTAAGACCCGAAAGCTGCTCAAAGGCGCTTAATACTAGTTTAAGTTCCTTTGCCTGCTCTAAATTGTGTTCCATGAAAAGAATAGTATCATCTGCATATTGAAGTACAGATAATCCATCCTCCACTAAGTGAGGAACCACCCCGTGAAATTGCCCATTCATCTTTGCCCTCTCTATCAACGTAGCAAGCATATCCGCTACCAAATTGAATAGAATAGGTGAGAGGGGATCTCCTTGACGCAAACCCTTCTTAGTCTGAAAATAGTGCCCAATCTCATTGTTAACTTTCACCGCCACACTTCCACCCCTCACAATTTGGTCAATCCATTGACAAAGCTTTGGAGAGAAACCTTTCATTCTAAGGACTTGTTGGAGAAAAGACCAGTTAACTTTGTCATAGGCTTTCTCAAAATCTAATTTCAAGATAACCCCATCTAATCTCTTGCGATGCATTTCATGAATCGTTTCGTGAAGGACCACCACCCCTTCCATAATGTTCCTTCCGGACATGAAAGCCGTTTGTGTTGGTTTTATGACCTTTTGCGCTACTAGAGCAACCCGGTTGGCCATTACCTTAGTAAAGATCTTGAAGCTTACGTTAAGTAAGCAAATTGGTCTAAACTGTTGAATTTGGGTGGCTTCTTGCTGTTTTGGGAGAAGGGTAATGACCCCAAAATTCAGACTATAGAGATTTAGCTTGCCTTTATGGAATTCCCGGAAAAGTGCCATTAAGTCACCCTTGATGAGATCCCAAAAGACTTGATAGAACTCAGCCGGAAATCCGTCCGGACCTGGAGCTTTATTAGGTTTCATTTGGAAGATCGCCTTTTTACCTCCTCCTCTCGTAAATTCTGATGAAAGTATCTCATTTTCCTCCCCGATACCCGAGGGATATCCTCTCTAGACTCCTCCACTAGTGAGAAGTTGCCGCTTGTTGGGTTACCGAAGAGGTTCTTGTAATAATTTGTGATGTACCTTTTAAGGTTCTCATCTCCTTCTATTATCCCCTCCTCCTGCTCAAGTTTAAAAATACGGGTTTTTCCGTGCTTCCCATTCGCTACTAGTTGGAAGTATTTGGTGTTACAGTCCCCGAGCAACAACTTAGTTGTTTTAGCTCGTTGATACCATTTTATCTCCTCTTCACGAAGGAGAGAAGCCAACCTTTCTTTTAGACTATGCTTGAGAGCAAGTTCGGTTTTGGTTAACAAAACCGTTTCGCTTTTTATCGAGCTCCTCTCGTTTTCTTAATAAGTTCTGTCTTTTCCTTCTTGTAATGTCCACTCAAATTTTTGGCCCATCCCCTAAGGAATTGTCTAAGTCTTCTAATCTTAGCTTGCCAATTTTGCAGTGGGTTGAGGCCCCTATTTTCCTTTTTCCAAACTTCAGCTACTATATCCAGGAATCCATCTCTTAAAAGCCACCCCAATTCAAATTTGAACAAGGGTTGCTTGTTTAAATGGGTACCATTACCTGTACTCAGCAGGAGTGGTGTGTGGTCGGAGATCTCCCTAGACAACGCTTGAACCGTTGCTAATGGAAATTTAGCCTCCCAGATCCGTACAAACAAGGATGCGATCCAACTTCTCAAACGTAGGTATCGCCATGGTACTAGCCCAGGTGAACTTACGATTCGAAAGATCAAGTTCCCTTAGATCTAGGCTATCTATGACCGCATTGAATAAGAAAGGTCATCTATCATTATACTTGTCATTGTTCTTCTCTTGCGGGGATCTAATGATGTTAAAATCCCCTCCCACCATGATCGGTAAAGATTCCTTAGCACAAGCTTGCACTAATTCCGTAAGGAATTCTTCCTTGTGTTCAGGCTGTGCTGCTCCATAGACAGTGACTAGCACCCATTTGAAGCCATCAACCTTATTCCGCAAGATAAATTTGACATAGTAATCTCCCTCATCCACACTTCCGATATCGAGAACCTCTAGGTTAATTCCCAAAAGAATCCCTCCGGATCTGCCATGTGGTTGGGACCAATGCCAAAAGAAATCTTGGCCGCCACAAATGTTACTTAAGGTAGTTTTTGGGAAATCTTTTTCCCAGTCTCCAAGAGAGCAATAAAGTCTAGCTTTTGTTCTCTAGAAGTATCCGAAAGAAACTTAAATTTAGCCAAGTCATTAAGACCTCTGCTATTCCAAAAGATTCCTTTCATCTTGCACCATTTTTATTCCTATTTTTTCTAACTACCATTAACTTCCTATGTTTCTTCTTTTTAAACATAGACATGGATTTGTTCTTTCTAAAGACAGTCTCATAATCACAACTTAGGTGTTCACTGTCTTCGTCCATGACCTCTTCCACTAGGTCGCCACATATATGGTTTAGTGTAGGGTTATCCATGACAAAATCATTTTCCTCTTCCATCATATCATCCAAAAAAGGGAAAACCTCCTGGTCCTCTACAAAATTATCCTTCTCAACAAAAGGACTATAAGATAATCTACGCAACTCTAGGTCCCTAAGCAGATTAACCGAACCCCCAATCACTGTACTATTGTTTCCTAAATTAATCCCTATATTTGTAAGCTTGGAAGCAATGGAATTCGAATTAAACGAAGTAAAAGAACTAGAGTGGTTACCATCTTCTAAGTTCCTTCGCGCCGCCATTCTTCCTGCCTTGGCCAAGACATGCTCATCCCCCGACTTCGCAAGCCTTGGGCTTGCACGAGTTGGAGTAGTCGTCGCCTCCTTGATGCATGTCGCCGCTTGTATTGCCTGCTCCTTGCTTGATGCTTTGTCCTCCATCATCTTGTGAGACCCCTGCTCAGCTAGCTGTGGTAAAACGCCGGCTCCCGGATCGCTCGCCGTTCCTGGCGCAGGTGGCCAAGTCTGCTCCTTGTCTGCGCATAACTCCCCACCAAACTCCTGAATGATCTGCTCACCTAGCTCACGTAGCTCACTCAGCTCACGCGCACCACTCAGCTGTTCAGCCACATGAGATCCATCTGCTGTAGCATCACCAGCTAGTGGCGCGAGACCGCCCTGCTGACCCAAAAAGCCAACGTGCACCTCCTGCTGTTGCGTCAGCCTGGACCCCTCTGTATTCACCGTTGTATGCACTAGCTCCATCACGGTGGTTGTTGTACGCTGCACATCTGTATTCTTGTCCTTATCCAAGGCAGCCATACCCACGTCCCGCATTTCTTCACACAACAAGTCATCCTCCGACCACTCCTCCAATACCATCCCATCACTCAACATCTCATCTTCACCCATTACTTTGTCACAACACTCATCAATCAATTTATTACAAGTGCTGTCCAAAATTTCATTCGCCAACCTTTGAAGCTTAGCTTCCAGTTCGGCGTTCTTTGGAACAGTGTTCTCATTATTCTCTTTCTCAAACCCATTTTTCTCCTCCATTGTGGAATCATTACTACGAGACCGCTTAGGATCTCTATTAGGTTCTTGCGCTTTGTTTACATCATCCTCCTCCATACCATCATCATCCCCGTCATTTTTATCTAAAAAGGTCCACTCGACCTCCTCCCCATGCTCATCAAGACCCCTCTTTTCCACCTCAAATTTCAGTTCAAAATAATGGTCTCCAATGACTACATCTAATTGGTTAGGTAAGAGCTTTGGGTCTAGCACCGCCACACTTACCCTCCCAAAATCACTCTTCCGGGTAGTTCTCATATCCACTTGTTTGAGTGGAACCCAAAAGCGATCCAATGGCCCAAAGGTTCAAATACTCCCTCAAGCTTTTGCGAATTCCGGTGACCCGGACCCACACCTTTGGAAGCAAGAAGCCACCATCCTTGTCGTGCCACTCGTCAAAGTCCAACCTCACCCCGGTAAGAATTCCATTTTCCCGCAGATTCATAGAACCAAAACTAAGTGCCTTTTGTAATTCCGCCTTAGACGGAAAGGTCACCACAAACGAACCGTCTTTTTGCTCTTCCGGATCCCATTTCCACTTTCCGGTACCAATCTTATGCAAGTGAGTAGTGAGTTGTTTTGCATCAAGTTTGCCCCCAACCACCGTCACCTTAGCACTTCTAGAGTCCTTTTTCTTGGATAACCGTGGATGCGGGATATGATAGAACCCCATCCCGGCCACCACATAACCCACTTGCATGAGCTACCGGCTTTGGCCTCTTTAAGATAGGGCACCGGTGATTAACATGCTCATTATGTGCATCACAAATGTCACAATACAAAACTGTCGTACACTCCTCTACAACGTGTCCACGAATTGCACAGCGACCACACTTCTCACCTTTGGGGTTCTGTTTCTCCGCAACTCCATCCCCTTCTTCACCGAAATCTTCCAACAGCCCATCAACAGTATCATCCGCCATATTGGTATCCACAGCATGCTCCATCCGAGGCGGTGACTCCTGGCCCCTATTCGCTGCACCATTGGGTACGTTAGGAACAGGATGCAGCTGCTGCTGCGGAGCCTGCCCTCCTCCCCTAGGCGCGTTCCTGCCAGCTCTACCTGCAAAACCGCCACGTCGTGCCCCGAAACCACGGCCCCCTCTAGGGTGGTATCCGTGACGCGGCACCGCTCGACCTCGACCTCCTGCTCCTCCATAACCTGGATGAAAGCCAAACGGAGCTCCCCGAACCCGCCGGCGCCACCTCCATGAAACTCCTCCTCCGACGCGCCGCCATAGGCATAGCCTCGGTTGCGCCCGCTCCAAAGCCTCCAAACTCCATCCCCCGGCCAGCTCCCCGCATCCCACGATCCGCTCCCTCCCAACGCGGTGCACCCCTACCGCCGAACCCAGCTCCGCCCGCCTGCATGTCGGCGATCAGCGAGAGGATGTGAAGCGTCCGCTTTGGCTGCGCGAGTTGGGTTAGAGTGAGTGGTGGATGTTCTGTTCAGTTTCCCTGCGTTGGAAAATAAAGCAGCCAAGGCAGCCGAGCCGGTGAAAACTGTCTCTTTGTTTCCATTACGAATATAAATCGACTGGCCCGGCCCACTTAGATTTGTTGACGTTGGGACCAGGACCCGACACGTCCGTGAATCCCGAGCTTCCTGTCGAGATTCAAAAACGCTCCTTTCGTCTCCTGCGCCGGCTTCGACGTCGACGGAGCCGCCAGCTGCTTCTGCAGCCGAGTTTTCACCGGCCACCGCTGTCTGCGTGCCGCAGCAAGCACATCACCAAAGGTCAAGCACGGTGAAACTCTCTTCGCAGGCAACGGGCCCCTCCATGGCTTCTTTGAACTTCCGCCATAATGCTCCACTGGGTTGCCTGCTTCTTTTCTCGCAATACCTGCACAACGAAGCGAATGGCTTACCTTATCATCCTGCCGTGGATGATCCACAGCTTGTTGAAGCTGGCTAGTCTCCGTTCTTGCCCCGTTGATTATCTCTCCTTCCTCCTCGTCGGAATCTTCTTCATCCTCCGAACTAAGCTCATCAGCTAGCGGCCAAAAGCGTGAACCATAGGTTCTACGGACTCCGGCCAAAGGATCTGCCTCTCGTCTGATTTGCTCGGCTTCCGTGCTCCACCCAATCTCGACCACCCCAGACCTCGCCGGGGCTAAGGTTAAGCGCCGAGCCGGAGGGCGTCGCACATCGCTCTCCCCGTCGCTCTCGTCTCCGCCCACCGGGTTTCGAACGCGGCTCGCCTCCTCACTCAGGCATGCCATGCCTCTATCCTCGTGGGTTGGATTTGGGTTCCTTTGGTAACTCTGTCTAATTTTTCCTTTTCTTCTCATGTAAATGTAACTGAATTATGCAGTCGCCCAGCGGGGGATAAGTTTTCACGTTAGTGTGTAGTAATCTTTATGAAGGATAATTCCTCCCTCATTTTTTTCCAAAAATTTAGAACATATCTAACAGAACAGAGATATCGATATGGAAATACAGGAGTACCTAGAACTCTCAGATTCACAGCCGAAAGATAAAAGTTGGACATGATGAATAACTGATATTCATAAGCTTGCAAGAAGATATTTGTACAGAATCCGGAGTTAATGTCATCTCAGTAATTAACTTATTGTTCAAGATTTCCATGTCGTAACTACTTTGAATTTCTGTTGTTCAGATTGTACTGATTCTGTAAGCATAACTCGTATTTGTTCAGTCGAAGCCACAGCGATCGGCAAATGCACTCCCTGCAAGCTGCAGTTCATCAATTTGCTTTGAAAAGATTCAATGAAAAGGATGACTTGCAGACTGTTGTTGCTAATTTTTTTCCCAATTCGTTTCCTATTGTTGGAATGACCTGACTTCTCTGAGTTTCCTCTCTCTGCTTCCTTGGCTTTTGCAGTTAATACCTGCAATGTTTGTGCAACAATGTATGCCAAAAGTGCACCTCAATGACAACAGTGTGGCTGTTGTTTTGGGGCTCCTTGGCAAAGTTTGGCGCATCGAACCCGAGAAAAATCCATAAGATGTGTTATTTATTGGTTGTTGGTCACAGTTTCTGGCGTTTTATGGCATCACTGAAGCTAATGCACTACTGTTAAGGTTGTAACAACCCTCACAAACAAAAGTGCATCTCATGTCATTCATGATCATGTCATCATGTTGCATTTTTAAAGCTATTTCATTTGGTGTAAAAATGCACATAAAATAATGAATTTAACCTAAGTTAAAATCAAATTCTTAAAGGAGGAAATTAAACAAAAGAAATTTTGGAGTTTAACATTTTCTGTTGATTAAACATAACAATAAGAGATTTATGGAGTTGATACGAAATTATTTTATTTTGTAAAAATGTCCACAAGCAATAATGAAAGCGTCTCTTTTTAATTTCAACTTGAATTTTTAATTCGAAATTTATTTGGAATTTCAACTTCATCCTAAAAGGAAAAAGATCCAGAATATTCTCAAATGTATCCCTGAATTTTCGCAAAATTGTTCGAGCCTTGGAAGTATGCTTTTCAATTAAGTAAAAACCGAAGGACGTTTTTGCAAAAATTCCAAAACAGGCCAGTGGCCAAATCTCTTTCTTTTCTTCCCCTCCAAACCGCCTCACCCCGCACCGCCTTGCCGCCGGCGCCACGCAGCTCTTCCGGCCGCACGCCCTGCCAGCTCGTGCCACGCAGCCCCGCTTGTCCACGCAGCTGCTTGCTCCTCTAGTCATCGCAATAAAAGCCGAGGCGGTGTTCTTCTCTCCCTCCCGGAGCTCACTCCCGAAACGCCGACACCGGTCCGCCTCTCTGTCCCACGCCGGCCGGCCGCCTCGAACTCTCCCCGCATGAGCCACCACCCCCGGATGATGCGCGTCCCCCTCCTGAAGCTCACCAGGACGACCAATCGCGCTCCACTGCACCGACACCCGAGATCGAGGCGTTCCCCTCCTGGGCGGTCGCCATCGATGGTAATGGCCAATTCTCCAAATTCTTCTTCGCTGGTTCGCTTTTCGTTGTGATTTTTGGAGCAACCGGGAGCGCAAGAGTCTTCCCTAAAGCATAGAGAACTCACACCGGAGATTTCCACCAAGTTCTCTTCAATTTTGTCTGTCTTCTTCAAGACCGGACCACCGCCGGCTTCGCCTCCTCGGTGAAGTCCACTTTCCGGCCGTCTTCAAGGCCAACCAGCCCCGTGCCGGTGTTCTCCTTCAACTAAGGAAGCTCCAGGAGGTGACGGTTTCCTCTTTGGTCCACTACCACGCCGCCGGTGCCCCGCCGAACGTCTCCTCCGCCCGCCGCTCGCCGTAGGCGTGTTTCCGGCCGGGTTCCGGTGAAGCCGACCCCACCACCGGCATCTCCACGTCGCCCCGAGTCTCTAGACCCCTTCCCGTGTTGCCTTCCCTTTTCCCGCACTCCTCCGGCCGCCACTCGCCATGGCAGGCGAGCTCGGCCCGAGCTGGGCCGCGCGCGTCATGGGCCACCCACTCTTGGGCCAGCTCGGTTTCGGCCCAAAGTAAGTTCCACCGATTTTCGAATTTATGTGATTCCAGATTTGATTCAAACTTCGAAAATTCGTAGAAAATTCCACAAAAATCAGAAAAATGTCAAACAAAGTTCATTAGATTCATAAAATTATTTTCTATTTGATTATGTATTCAAATATCTATTTTGAGAAATTATAATTTCATAGTTTAATTAATTCCCTTTCCTTTAATTAAGAAACCTATTATTTTATGCTAATTATTAATTGTTTTTCAAGAATAAATTTCTTTAAAAATTAGAGATACTACAGACGAAAGTGTTTGTGAAAACTATTTTCCAAATTTCAACATAAACACCGTCATTTCATGTGATCCCAATTTAGTACCCTATGTATCGTTAATTAAGGATTAATCATGAATTGTTAATTAATGGACATGATTAATTGTTAATTAATGAACATGAGTACTTGTTACTTAATAAACAAGATTAATGATTATTTATTGATTAATGACCACTGATTACGTATTAATTAACGAGCATGATTAATCTGTTAATTGTTAGTTGTTAATTACTGAACATAATGAATCAGTAATTGTTGGTTAATGAACATAATTAACAAAACCTTTGCATGATCATATCATCTTCATTCATGCATACATGGTTGTGATTCGCAACGTATTGTTGGTCGACCTAGGTCATGGCGTGATCGAGGTTCCGTCCGAGGTCGAGAAAGGAGACGGAAGCTTCGAAGTCGACCAACACACGAGAAAGCTGACTCCGACTCAAATCCAGGCAAGCCCCGGTGCATCCCACCTATGTTTTCAAAGTCTTTTCTTTTATCACGAGTAATGAGTCGTGATTGTGCATTAAGTTATAGGAGTTGCTTGATACCCTAGATGCATGAGATAGGTTTCCATTTGTTTTTGCTATACTTGGTACGGGTAGCTCGATCGAGTTCGATAACTGCTAAGCTTATGTCTTAGGGCATCGGTAGAAGTCGAGTGGTGGTGACACTACTCGCGAGACATAGGAAATGGCTGATTTATTATTGCTAAGAGGAGTGATAAGAGAAAGTTGAAGTTGAGAGTGTTAATGAAGTTGAGACCGGACGGGTCCCGTAAGAGAAAGGGCAAGACGGAGATGAGGTCTTGCAAGGTGGTAGCCCCGTCTCGTGTCGGTCAAGGACCGTACCGTTGTCGGCTTAGTTGAACAAGTTTGAACGTACCGTACTACATGCTGGTATCATGAGCCCGGCAAGCTGATGTACCCTATCGCCCCGAGAGATGTAGCGTAGCCAACTCTCTTTACCGGCTGTTAGTGAGAGGATAGTCTTACGGGAGGGAGATGGGTCGACCACGAGGGAAGTCGTGGCGTCGCCATACTTCCGGGAGAGTTGAAAATGGCTAGTCTCGCTGTCGGTGCTAGCGGAAAAGGTTGTTGTATACGATCGGTGTGATGCGTATACGTCGTGTAGTCGGGTTTTGCCAGCTGGTATAAAATCGATTCGAATCGCTGTCCCTCGCAGTAATGAGTACCGCTTGTTTAGCTCGTCACATCGTAGCAATCAACCGAAAGATGAGGTTGAGAGATGAAAGAATTGTTGGTCGAAAAGTGATCTTTTTCTTGCAAACATGATTGCAATAGCTTTAGACTGCAAACATAGATGTTAATGAATCCTAATGTTGAGCTAAAACACCGAAAGTAAGGATCCACCTCTTAGCGCTGTTTTCGCAAAGGAGTCAACCACACAGCCAGAAAGCCTTTGCATACTAGGCGTCGGCCTTAGCGTGCCATGTTGACGGGTCGGTCTTGCTGAGTATTAGAATACTCAAGGTTTGTTCGTTATGTTTTTCAGGACCGAGTCGTTCTTCCACGATCGTCACGGTAGCTGTCCGGAAAAAGGAGCCGTGTTCGAGGGTGGTTCCCTCAAGTGGGAACAGATCCCGATGTCCTGAGCGAGGATGATCGTGATGTACGACGGGCTCGAGTACATCACGCTAGTGATCTTTTGGTGTAAAGTACAAGTTTCCGCTGTAAGACTCGTAGGTTGTTAAACTTCGGTAATGTATTATGCTTCCGCTGTAAAATGTTTGTATTTCGAAAACCTGGTTGTATTATACCATGATGTATATATTCCGGCTTGTATGAGATGATGAACTGTTGTAACTCGCTGCGTCGAGTGTCCCCCTGTACCGAGTCCTGGGTATCCCGGAGGGGATGTCACAGCTGGTATCGGAGCGGTTCAGGGGCAACAAGTACATTGTTTACAAGCTCGTTGTCAAAACTTAACACGTTTAGTGCGCTTAGAGCACGAGAGAATACGGAGCCTATAAGGATGTAGAATAGTTAGATTTTTACTAACCGTTCGACGTTCGGGTTTTGGGAAGTGCTAACTATTCGTTATAGTTTTATATGCTATAGTACGTATAGTTAGTTTACCGAACATACATCGTGTCATATTGAATGCTATAATAAAAAGCTGGGGTTATACTTTTTAGTATCGCAGTTGTAGAGTTAGTTCCCTGTGGAGGGCATTAGAAAGGAGTTTATGCTAGTGAAATAGAAGGCCAAAGGAACTTCCACACACAGAGGCAATGGAATGGGGAACTCAAGATCTTCATCTACGAGATGATCAACGTTAATCGGAGAGAAGGACGATCATGTGTAGTAATCAAGGAGCCCATATGAGAGCTACGGATTTAAAAGGATAGATTAAAGATGACGAGTATGAATGGGTGCTATAGGTGAATCTTGGGATGAACAACTTATAGCTACAAAGCTACCAAAGAAATAGTTGAACAACTAGATGCAGATCCGATAAAGACACATGATGGGATACTTGGATCTTGAACAAGTCAATAACTATCCAAGGAAGAGCAGAAGGATGGAATATATGAGTAGAAGAATTCAGGAGCTAGTCACCGATGCCACTTCGATCGCTCTAGGCCTCATCCAGGGAGATGACCGGTTAACCACCACTTGTAGCTACCAAAGGTTCTCTTTCTCTCTCCGAGTAATAGCCATTGGATTTCTGTTTAGACTCCTCAACTCGACGAAATTACTTGGATGATAAGATACCAGTATTATGAGATGACTATTCCTAGTTTGAAAGTCATTCTCCTTCTTTCACTCAATTGTGTCCGGAACTTATCTTTCCTTGAAGATTCCTGAATGACTTCCATTTGAAGAAATAATAATTCCTTTTTGACTAGACTAAGTTGTATCGAGAGCTAGTTTAGAAATGGGTATTGTGCACTTCTAAATTGCTATTTTGCCTTCGAATTGTTCCGGTTCGCCTAGGCGCTTCTCAAAGTCAAACATGAGTGATTTGGAAATGCATACTCTATTTTGAAACTAGAAGAGAATCCCAACATAATGTTCTTCCGAACGGACGGCGTATAACCCGAGGTACGCAACCGGAAAGAAGAATACTGGTTTGGAAACTCATCGGTGCAATTAACCTTATAAATATCTTAAGCCTATATTTCCTTCAACACCAAGACAGACGAAAGCACTATCACATCTCTTGTTAATCCATGTTGTGTCATAAGCTTAACCATTTCAATTAAATATTTTCCTTTATCGGTGACTTTCACCAACCCCTTATAAATCTCGTGCCTCCCGATCCCGGCATGAAAGTGGTAGAAAGTGACAACAAACACCACGACAGCCTAAACTTGGATTAAGGAGTTAGTTTTATGGAGAATGCTCTTCGTGTTCATTAAGAAGAGAAGACTAAGAAGAAAGCAGACCGATGAGCCAGGAAGTGAGGTACTCTCCAGGTATTGGCTAGTCTACACTTCTACAGCAGATCGGAGGTTCGAGCCGGTGCTATCAAGTTCTATTTCTTATCGGCCACCTCGAGCATCGGCAACAGGTATTTCCCTATTCAGCGGTTCAACAATCAGGGCTAACAAAGTATACGCCCCTTATTCTCGACACCCCAATCCGTCGATCCTCCAGGCAATAGCGGTGGTTGTCTCGGACACTTGGCTCAAGGTGGTGTCGCACCAACAAAATAGAGTTTTTCAACGCATCCTCAAAGGAAAGCGGTTGGTCGACAGAGTCATGCAAGTAAAAATAAGATGACGACTGGTTGTGTCACCTTTACCACATCCGAGGAGATTCCGAAAGGATCACGATACCATTGAAGTCGGGTCGTAAGGATTACTCCACCTCCTTTACGAGTCTTAGACGGACAAGGATTTGATGCGATTCTTGGCATGAGATGGATGAAGTATTATAAGGCAGATCTGGATATAGATGCTTTTGCAGCTCATCCGAACTCTCCTCTTCATGGACGAGATTGTCTTCGGTTGACTTCTTCCCAAGCTATTTTTTCGGTGATCTATAAAACTATCGGTAAAAGTTTAGAAGACATTCCTGCAGTTTGCGAATACCTTGATGTTCTCCGGAAGACTTACCGGGTTTACCACCTGATCGGGCGAGTAGAGTTCAAGAGAGAACTTCAACCAAGGACTGCATCTATATCAAAACCGTATAGGATGCCACCCTATGGGCTGGCGAAGTAAAGGTGCAAGTAAAGGAATTACTCGAATAAGAGATATATTTGCCCAAGTCCATCACCTTGAGGATGACGAGCATTGTTCGTCAAGAAGAAGAATCAAACATTTAGGTTATGTGCAGCTCATCGAACTTGAATGCGGTGACCGTTAAGCACAAGTGTCCACTTCCTCGGATTGACATCCTGTTTGATCGGTTGATGGGAGCAAAAGTATTTACCAAGATAAATCTTCGCTCCGGAAATCATCAGATCGAGATTAGAGCGGAAGATATACCAAAGACAGTTTTCTCTACCATATATGGACTTTATGAGTACCTGAATTGGATAAGTTTGTCGTTGGTTTCATAGACGATATTCTGATCTATTCCAAGTCGGAAGAGGAACACGCCGAGCATTTAAGGACCATGCTCCAACGTCTAAGAGATCTCCGGTTAGATGCCAAATTCGAGTAAGTGTGAGTTTTGGCTAAAAGGAGGTACCATTCCCAGGTCATGTAATATCAAAAAAAGGAGTGGTCGTTGATACAAGCAAGGATAAAGAAGTATTGGATTGGAAACCACCTAAATCGGTCACACGAGATCCGAAGCTTCTTAGAGTTGGCTGGGTATTATAGAAGATTCATTTTCAATGTTTCAAAGAGTCTCAAGCCACTGATTAAATTGTTGGAAAAAGGATAAGAAGTATCAATGGAGCAATGTAAAGAAGATTTTCGGACATTGAAGAAGTTACCCACTACCAGCACCGAGTGTTTAGTTCAGCCGGATTTGACCAAGCCGTTTGATGTGTACTATGATGCCTCCGGCACTTGGACTTGGATGTGCTATAATGCAAGAGGGTCGAGTGACTACCGATGCGTCTCGGCGAGTTGAGGCGACGGGAGGAACAATAACCAACACAGAAGCTGGAATTAACGGCTGTGGTTCTAGCATTGAGGAACTAGAGATAATATCTCTTGGAAGATTTGGTACATCCATACACCGACCACAAGAGCCTCGAATATATCCTCACTCAAGCGGATCCGAACAGTGCCAACGAAGATGGTTTGAATTAAGGATTATGAGAGCGAGATCCATCACCATTCCGGGGAAAGCCAATGTCATAGCTGATGCCTTGAGTAGGAAAGCTCATTGCAACAATTTCACGACTCGGCTATTAACCGAAGCACTTGGAAGAGGAAACTAGCGAATCCAGTCTTCGAGTTCTTCCATATGGAATATTGAGTAATTGGCTCTTATTCCTACCATTCGCGAAGAACTAGTAGCAACTCAAAAGAAAGATGTTGGTAAGAGTCACATTAAAAGATGAATTAAGAAGGGTGAAATGGAGTGTCTTTGAGGAGGTAGCGAAGATGTGATCCGGCTCAAGAATAGGCTAGTAGTACCTAAGAACTTGGAACTTCGCAAGGAGATACTTGGATGAAGTACATACATCTACTCACTATTCATCCTGGAACCAACAAGATGTATAAGACTTGAAGAAAAGATTCTAGTGGACAAGAAGGAAACGAGAATTAGCAAGGTATGTCCGTGAGTGAAAAACCGGCCGATGAGTGAAAGCGAGTCATCGGAAGCAAGCAGGTCCACTTCCATCTTTGAGTATTTCCGAATAGAAATAGGAAGATATTAGTATGGATGTCATTATCGGCTTACCGTTAACTCCACGAAGCACAACTCTATGTGGGTCATAGTGGACGAAGTTGACCAAGGTCGGCTCACTTCAGACCGGTATCTACTCGGTACACCGCGAGAAATATGCGGAACTATACATCACCGTATTTTCTGTCTACATGGAGTACCAAAGACCATCATCTCGGATCAAGGAGCTCGGTTTGTAACCAGATTACGGGAGCAGTACATGAGTCATTGCGAACGAGGTTGATTCGAAGTTTAGCTTATTCACCCTCAAACGAGATAGACGGACGGAGAGAATCAACCAATATTTAGTAGATATGCTTCGAGCTTGTGTCTTGCTATGTTTGGAAAGATGCCTACCATTAGAAGAATTTTCATACAATAACAGACTATCAAGAAAGTGTCTGGAATGTCACGAGTTCCAAGCTCTATACGGTCGTGGTCGTCGTACACCGTTGAATTGGTCAAAACTTGGAGTGAGAATAATATTGGGATCGGATCTAGCAAACGATGCCACAGAGCAAGTAAGCCTCATTCAACGGAACCTAAAGAGAGCTAAATCTCGACAAACCGAGATAAGGGACGTCGAGAATAGTGCTCAAGGCTGGAACTAAGTTATCTCTAGGTATCTCCTACCAAAGCTATCCAGCGATTTGGAATTAAGGAAAGTTAGCTCCACGAGTATATCGAACCTTTTCCAATTCAAGAAAGATGTGGAGCCGGGGCATATCGTTGGAATTACCAGCACACTTATCGGAATTCGCAAGGTGTTCCACATATCTCAAAGAAAGACGTGTTTGAAACCACTAGTACACATTCGACGACAAATGTGGAACGATTCTGATCAGATTGACGTCGACGAATATCCGAGCAGAGTGCTCGACACCAAGGATCGAGTGACTCGACATCGAATCCTCCGGTTCTACAAGATTCAGTGGAGCAATCCCTCGGAAGCTGGAAGCTACATGGGAACCCGAAAAGTTTCTCCGATCCAACTACCCCAACTCGCTTTAGTACCATCGTCTAGGCGTTTCGAATCGTGAATCTCGGGACGAGATTCCTATAAGGGGAGGGCTATAACAACCCTCACAAACAAAAGTGCATCTCATGTCATTCATGATCATGTCATCATGTTGCATTTTTAAAGCTATTTCATTTGGTGTAAAAATGCACATAAAATAATAAATTTAACCTAAGTTAAAATCAAATTCTTAAAGGAGGAAATTAAACAAAAGAAATTTTGGAGTTTAACATTTTCTGTTGATTAAACATAACAATAAGAGATTTATGTAGTTGATACGAAATTATTTTATTTTGTAAAAATGTCCACAAGCAATAATGAAAGCGTCTCTTTTTAATTTCAACTTGAATTTTTAATTCAAAATTTATTTGGAATTTGAACTTAGTCCTAAAAGGAAAAAGATCCAGAATATTCTCAAATGTATCCCTGAATTTTCGCAAAATTTTTCGAGCCTTGGAAGTATGCTTTTCAATTAAGTAAAAACCGAAGGACGTTTTTCCAAAAATTCCAAAACAGGCCAGTGGCCAAATCTCTTTCTTTTCTTCCCCTCCGAACCGCCTCACCCCGCACCGCCTTGCCGCCGGCGCCACGCAGCTCTTCTGGCCGCGCGCCCTGGCCAGCTCGTGCCACGCAGCCCCGCCTGTCCACGCAGCTGCTTGCTCCTCTAGTCATCAGCAATAAAAGCCGAGGCAGTGTTCTTCTCTCCCTCCCGGAGCTCACTCCCGAAACGCTGACGCCGGTCCGCCTCTCTGTCCCACGCCGGCCGGCCGCCTCGAACTCTCCCCGCATGAGCCACCACCCCCAGATGATGCGCGTCCCCCTCCTGAAGCTCACCAGGACGACCAATCGCGCTCCACTGCACTGACACCCGAGATCGAGGCGTTCCCCTCCTGGGCGGTCGCCATCGATGGTCATGGCCAATTCTCCAAATTCTTCTTCACTGGTTCGCTTTTCGTTGTGATTTTTGGAGCAACCGGGAGCGCAAGAGTCTTCCCTAAAGCATAGAGAACTCACACCGGAGATTTCCACCAAGTTCTCTTCAATTTTGCTGTCTTCTTCAAGACCGGACCACCGCCGGCTTTGCCTCCCCGGTGAAGTCCACTTTCCGGCCGTCTTCAAGGCCAACCAGCCCCGTGCCGGTGTTCTCCTTCAACTAAGGAAGCTCCAGGAGGTGACGGTTTCCTCTTTGGTCCACTACCACGCCGCCGGTGCCCCGCCGAACGTCTCCTCCGCCCGCCGCTCGCCGTAGGCGTGTTTCCGGCCGGGTTCCGATGAAGCTGACCCCACCACTGGGATCTCCACGTCGCCCTGAGTCTCTAGACCCCTTCCCGTGTTGCCTTCCCTTTTCCCGCACTCCTCCGGCGATGCCGCCGCCGTCCTCCGGCCGCCACTCGCCATGGCAGGCGAGCTCGGCCCGAGCTGGGCCGCACGCGTCATGGGCCACCCACTCTTGGGCCAGCTCGGTTTCGGCCCAAAGTAAGTTCCACTGATTTTCGAATTTATGTGATTCCAGATTTGATTCAAACTTCGAAAATTCGTAGAAAATTCCACAAAAATCAGAAAAATGTCAAACAAAGTTCATTAGATTCATAAAATTATTTTCTATTTGATTATGTATTCAAATATCTATTTTGAGAAATTATAATTTCATAGTTTAATTAATTCCCTTTCCTTTAATTAAGAAACCTATTATTTTATGCTAATTATTAATTGTTTTTGAAGAATAAATTTCTTTAAAAATTAGAGATACTGCAGACGAAAGTGTTTGTGAAAACTATTTTTCAAATTTTAATATAAACACCGTCATTTCATGTGATCCCAATTTAGTACCCTATGTATCGTTAATTAAGGATTAATCATGAATTGTTAATTAATGGATATGATTAATTGTTAATTAATGAACATGAGTACTTGTTACTTAATAAACAAGATTAATGATTATTTATTAATTAATGACCCTGATTAAGTATTAATTAACGAGCATGATTAAGCTGTTAATTGTTAGTTGTTAATTACTGAACATAATGAATCGGTAATTGTTGGTTAATGAACATAATTAACAAAACCTTTGCATGATCATATCATCTTCATTCATGCATACATGGTTGTGATTCGCAACGTATTGTTGGTCGACCTAGGTCATGGCGTGATCGAGGTTCCGTCCGAGGTCGAGAAAGGAGACGGAAGCTTCGAAGTCGACCAACACACGAGAAAGCCGACTCCGACTCAAATCCAGGCAAGCCCCGGTGCATCCCACCTATGTTTTCAAAGTCTTTTCTTTTATCACGAGTAATGAGTCGTGATTGTGCATTAAGTTATAGGAGTTGCTTGATACCCTAGATGCATGAGATAGGTTTCTATTTGTTTTTGCTATACTTGGTACAGGTAGCTCGATCGAGTTCGATAACTGCTAAGCTTATGTCTTAGGGCATCGGTAGAAGTCGAGTGGTGGTGACACTACTCGCGAGACATAGGAAATGGCTGATTTATTATTGCTAAGAGGAGTGATAAGAGAAAGTTGAAGTTGAGAGTGTTAATGAAGTTGAGACCGGACGGGCCCCGTAGGAGAAAGGGCAAGACGGAGATGAGGTCTTGCAAGGTGGTAGCCCCGTCCGTGTCGGTCAAGGACCGTACCGTTGTCGGCTTAGGCCCTGTTTGGATCCACCATCTAAACATTAGCTGACTAAAGTTTAGCAACTTTTCCTCCAAACACTACCTCCTAAAGTTTAGTCAGCCTCCTCCTAAATGTTTAGACTAGAAGTCAGTTCCCCCTTGCTAAAATCTCCTAAACTCTGCTAAAAGACCAAACAGCCCCGCGAGGTCGCGTCTCCCGCACCGCCGCCCCGACCGGCTCCCGCATCGCCGCCCCGACCGGCTCCCCGCGCCGCTGCCCCATCCGAGCTGCCGGAGAGATCCCCGCCGCCCGGACTGGCTCCCCGCGCCGCTGCCCCGTCGGAGGTGCTGGAGAGTTCCCCGCCGCCCGGACCAGCTCCCCGCGCCGCTGCCCCGTCCGAGCTGCCGGAGCCACCGTACACGGTACACCACCGTTCCTCTTCCTCCTCCCCGTCGTCCGCGCGTCTGCCTCCTTCGTCCGCTGCTGAGATCCTAATCCGCGCCTCCAGCACTCGTCGCTGCAGCCACCGCCACCAGATTCAGGGTCTCCGATCTCCCATCTGTCTCCTCTGGACCCGGCGTCGGTCCTCGCCCCCTCGCCCAAATCCTCCAGATTGGTTGGTTACTGTATTCTCGGTACAGTAATCTTTGAAGGTACCGCGATTCGTATCCCTCTCGTGCGCGTACTTTGATTGGTTGGTTACTGTATTCTCGGTTCTCGCTCGCGTGATGGCCTGGTTAAGGCAGAGGTAGCCGGATCCGTTTATAAGCTAACCGCGAATCATGTACCCTGTGCTAAGGCAGAGGATTCTTGGACTGCTCGTCACAAGAACAATCGATTTAGATGAACTGAAAATTCATTTCGTTACCTAACTCATTGGTTTTAAGTGTCGTTAATAATCACCTTGTAGTTTCTCAGGTGGTGGACCTGTCTGTACTTTTTTATGTTTTACCTATTCTTTGGATGATAAAAGGATTCGGGGTTAACAAAAAAAAAGAACTGATGAAACTGTAGCTGATCAATATTCTTTTGTACTAGTATATCTGTTTGTTCGTATTTCGTACTTCTTGAGCCTGAGGTGTGACAGTGCGAGTTTTTTCTCAACACTGGAAAGCGGTATGGATATTTCGTAACACCACCTAGCTATGATCTCAATGAGAAGCCACACCAATTTCAAACATGTACACTCAACAGAGGATATTTCAGTTTGTATCAACATGTAGTACGTCGATAAACCAGAAACAGAACAACCAAAACAGAAGATTAAGGTGCTCATAGTTCTCTTCATCCTCCCAAGTTCACTGCATTGCTTTCAGCTGCTCCTGCTGTTTTGCAAACAGAGCAGAGATTTCTGTTCGTTTTTTTGGTGAGGAGATTGCTGTGATGACTTGTACAAGGACGGTATCTGAGCAAGGAGCCTATCCTTGCATGATTATGCCCAGACTGAGACAAATGTCTGAGCAAATTCAATTTCTATCGTAGCACTTTTATTTGGCTACCTTGATGTTCGATCGCCTTGTAGAATGCACTGGGGATTTAACTTGTCACTTTATTTGGTTACCTTGATGTTTGATCGCCTTGTAGAATGCACTGGGGATTTAACTTGTCTAGGTTACTTGTGCCTTGTTTGCTATGATACACTCCAAAACTGGTAGTCTACATGTGTTGTGGGCATTTTTTTTTGTTGCTTTGTTAATTTCTGTCAGCCAGATGATACACTGAAAACCTTAGCAGTATTTTTTGTTTCTTTAGATGGATTAAATCCATGATTATACACTGAAAACCTGGCTATGTGTGATTTTGACATGAGATTCACTTTTGTTGTGACGGGGTGGCCAGGTTCAGTTCATGACATGAGAGTGTTCAATGATGCTATACACAAGTATGGTGACAAGTTCCCTCATCCTCCTCCAGGTATGCCTACTAATAATCTTTCAATCCTATCATATTTCTTTACTTGTCAAGAGCTGTAAGTAAATACATTCTTACTTTGTAGGCAAGTTTTATCTGGTGGACTCGAGGCTACCCTAACAAGCCAGGCTACCTTGCACCATACAAGGGTACGAAGTATCATTTGCCGGAGTTTGAACAAGGGCCACTCCCAAAAGGTAGAAAAGAGGTATTCAATTTTGCACATTCGTCACTTAGAAATGTCATTGAGCGTTCATTTGGAGTGTTGAAGATGAAGTGGAGAATATTGCTCTACCTACCAAGTTACCCGGAGGAAAAACAATCCATGATTATACATGCTTGTATGGCTCTTCACAATTTTATTAGGGAGAATGACACTAAAGATGCGGACTTTGCAAGGTATGAAAATGAAGAGATTGTGACCTGTCATGGTCGAAGGGGTGCAAAACAGAACCGACAGTTCTTTTTTTTTTTCTGAAACATGGCTGAACGAGCACTTTTTTTTCTTTTTGAACATTGGAACATTGCGGGAGTGAGAAGTCCGAGACAATGAGTGGGAGGAAGAAGTAGTTATTGAGGGGTAAACAAGTCGGTTTGTGTTTAGTCAAGGATTTTAGGAGGTGGATCCAAACATGAACCTACTAAAGTTTAGTTGGTTAAAGTTTAGTTGGCTAAACTTTAGTTGGCTAAAGTTTAGCAACTATGGGATCCAAACAGGGCCTTAGTTGAACAAGTTTGAACGTACCGTACTACATGCTTGGTATCATGGGCCCGGCAAGGCTGATGTACCCTATCGCCCCGAGAGATGTAGCGTAGCCAACTCTCTTTTACTGGCTGTTAGTGAGAGGATAGTCTCACGGGAGGGAGATGGGTCGACCACGAGGGAAGTCGTGGCGTCGCCATACTTCCGGGAGAGTTGGAAATGGCTAGTCTGCTGTCAGGTGCTAGCGGGAAAGGTTGTCGTATACGATCATTGTGATGCGTATACGTCGTGTAGTCGGGTTTTGCCAGCTGGTATAAAATCGATTCGAATCGCTGTCCCTCGCAGATAATGAGTACCGCTTGTTTAGCTCGTCACATCGTAGCAATCAACCGAAAGATGAGGTTGAGAGATGAAAGAATTGTTGGTCGAAAAGTGATCTTTTTCTTGCAAACATGATTGCAATAGCTTTAGACTGCAAACATAGATGTTAATGAATCCTAATGTTGAGCTAAAACACTGAAAGTAAGGATCCACCTCTTAGCGCTGTTTTCACAAAGGAGTCAACCACACAGCCGGAAAGCCTTTGCATACTAGGCGTCGGCCTTAGCGTGCCATGTTGACGGGTCGAGTCTTGCTGAGTATTAGAATACTCAAGGTTTGTTCGTTATGTTTTTCAGGACCAAGTCGTTCTTCCAAGACTGTCACGGTAGCTGTCCGGAAAAAGGAGCCGTGTTCCGAGGGTGGTTCCCTCAAGTGGGAACAGATCCCGATGTCCTGAGCGAGGATGATCGTGATGTACGACGGGCTCGAGTACATCACGTTAGTGATCTTTTGGTGTAAAGTACAAGTTTCCGCTGCAAGACTCGTAGGTTGTTAAACTTCAGTAATGTATTATGCTTCCGCTGTAAAATGTTTATATTTCGAAAACCTGGTTGTATTATACCATGATGTATATATTCCGGCTTATATGAGATGATGAACTGTTGTAACTCGCTGCGTCGAGTGTCCCCCTGTACCGAGTCCTGGGTATCCCGGAGGGGATGTCACAAAGGTATGGGGGTAAAATGGTATTTAAAATCAAAGTGTTTGAGCCCGATGGATTTCAGAGAATGGAAACAAAAGGGTAAGCAAATATGAGTAAGTTTATTTTTAATCAATTAACAATCAGATATTAGTGTTATATACTGAACTATATGTCTCTTTTATCTTTTTAGCATCACTAGATATTGATAAAAAGCAACAGAAAATACTGTCTTCTTCCATTAGAAAGCGTAAGACCAAGAGCGATTGGATTAACAATGAAGAATGGAATAAACCAAAAGGCTCCACGACTTCATTGAACAAGGTATCATTATGGAGCAACACTGTCTATGAGATTGGGCGACCATCCTGGATAAGGAAACCGGTCAGCACAAATACACGTACAAATGCTCTTGTAAGCACAGCTGTTTCCTTCTTTAATAAGATAAAATTCTAGAATCCTTGCTTGGTTGGTTTGTGGTTGCTTTTGGATGTCGTAGAGATTGCAGCGCCATGGCATGCTTAACTATGGGCTGTGTGCTTTGCTCTTAAATGATAAACTCAATCACCTTCTTGTTGATTGTATCTCCAACGGAATATAACTCTGATGTATGACTCCTTTGTGGTGTGATGGCTCAGCGGTACGAAGCATGTCCCACAGCACTGACATGCCCTCGACTCCAATGTTCATCCTGTGTTTCTGTCAGCTTTGGAGCGAGAACGAATGGGCATGTCTTCCTTAACTCTTCACCAACATCATAGGATCAAGTACAGATTGTCGAAGGGACATCCCTCTTGCATAAGACCGGTTTGTTGGGTTGGTTAGACTTCATTTTGTCGTCAGTATAGTTCCTCTCTTTTTCGTTGAGAATTAGGTGGTACTCCCTCTGTTCTTTTTTCTTGACGTTAGGACAAGGAATTTAGTTCAAAAATGAAACTAATCTTCTTGTCCTAACGTCATCAAAAAAGAATGGAGGTAGTCCGGTAGATGATCCTCCTTATTTTCGAATAGTTGATGCATAGGGACTTAATGTTGGTCAATTATTTCTGAATAGATCAGAATATGATGCATTGGGACTTTAAGCAATATAATTGACTAACATCAACACAAATTCTGATCAAGACATTTAGCATTCACATTAAAAAAAAGACATCTAACATTCAGTTTTCAGTTCTCTCCAATGAAAAGAAGATCATCAGTCACTGAGATAAGCTGTGTGACCAATTTGATCACAAGTTTCAGTCTTTAGCACCAGCCCTCTGTGATGCAATTGGTTTCCAGAAACCTTGCACATTTACACTCAAGACCTGAACAGATAGCACCAAGTCTTGGCAGGTAGGTGGTCTCCCTTACATGAATAGCAGCTATAGGCTTGTGTCAGGGTGGAAGAAGTTCTGCAAGGTGAATGGGCTCAAGGAAGGTGACGTCTGCACTTTCAATGTCATCGAAACCATGCTGTGGCATGTCGACGTTGTAAGCAAAAGATATCTAGATTTCTGATATTTTCGAAACTGTTAGCAATGGATTGAACGTGGATAAAATACTGAAACGCACAGTGTTTTGCTTTATCAAGTACCGACATTTTCTATTTTATTTACTGATTTTTTTAATAAAAAAAACAGATACTGAAAAGCAACAGGAAGCACCTTCTGATACTGAGACCAAATAATGACATGCCAACTTTGTAAAATTCTTCGGGAATAACAGGCTCAATGGATGTTTTCTGCGCCATCAGCATTCAGCGACGTCAAAACTGCATTGCGGCATGTCAGCATGGTAAGTTGATTAAGCTAGGAGCCTAGGACTACTGGACTCAACAGTTCATCTGTTTGTGTTTGTTCTTGTTAAACACATTGTATGTTTTTTTTTGAGAAAATACAGTAGGGGAAGCCCCTACTGTGGTATTTATATTTATATACATAAAAGAGAAGCTACACAAAAATAATTAAGAGCTGTACAAGGAGCTAAAGGCTCCACCAAGATCAGAAAATGATGAAGAGGTTAACTATACAACTGCTGAAGAGTTAATTTAGTTTAGAGAGTCTATCCATTGTGCTAGATCAGGGTTGTCCTCATGTTTGTATCTATAGAGTTGCTATCTCATGGAGTTAACAAAGGCTGCCCTCCATGATTCAAAGGTTGGAACTGTATTTCTGAAGATTTTTGAGTTTCTCTGTTTCCATATTTCCCATGCAGCTGTGGAGAAGACCTCCAGTGAAGAAGTTATTCGGCCAGTGGTCTTTTGCATGTTGTATGGTGTCAAAGAAGTGTAGTGAGTGGTCCCAGTGGATGTTCAGGAATTGCCAGCATTGAAGACTGAAAGGACAGAGGAAGAAGAGATGATATGTAGGTCCATGTATCCTTGCATTGTTCCTGCTGTTGTAATTCAGATATTATCTGATTCAGACTTTGTAGTTCTTCTAGTGCCTGTTGAGAGAGTGGCAGATGGAACTGTTCTTGTATCTCTGTAATGTTGATGTAAAACTGTTATGGTTGGTAATCAGTATCAAAGGCGCAGCGTACAAAGTGGCTAGATAAGTTCTAGTTGGTTGAGTCGGTTTGTAAATCGTAGCAATCTGGTACGATAGTTTAGTTGAGTCGGTTGAAGTTTGTTCGGAGTCTGTTGAGTCGTGAGCCTATTTAGGCAAAGGTCAAAGTATGAATAAAGAGTTAGCTGGAGATTGAGTCAATCTCTCCCGCGTCCCCTCGTGCGCTTGTTACCCTAGCTTCGGTGTCGCTGGCCGTCAGGACGGCGCCACCTCCTCGCCGGCGTGGCTTCAAGCCCCGTCCCCGACGTCCCACTCCTACTCCCTACGCAGCCTATCGCTGTCTAACAAAAACACATTGTATGTTATTACTCAAATTATGAAATGTACAAGTTATGGAAACTTCCCTCTGGTGTTTTTTTCTTAGTGTCATTATTTATGTATTTCTAAGTTATTTGGTTAGTTGCATCAAATGTGCAATGTTTTAAATGTTTAAATTGGATCGCCACAAGTTTGCTGTGGCAATACCAATAATTTCAGTGGCTGCCACAAGTTAGATGTGGGAAACCGGTGGCTGATAACCAAGCATATCTTAAATGACTGTCAATTTCTGTCCCAGTGTTCCCTTCATTTAGTGGTTATATATATGCTACTAGATGCAAACTCTTTCAGTTTCTGTGATGAATGCAAACTCAGACTCGGTAAATCGATCTCTCTAAACGTCAATTGTCTGATTTACCAAGCTACTCCTCTGTCCAAAAATATAAGGATTTGTTTACTTTCAGCTTAGTGTTTGACCATTTGTCTTATTTAAAAAGTTTTCATAAATATGAAAAATAATCATTAATATTGAAAGTATATTCAACGATAAAACAAATTATTATAAAATATATAATATTTTTACAAAATTTTTGAATAAGACGAGTGGTCAAATGTGATCTCAGAAAGTCAACGAGCGCTTATATTTCTGGACGGAGGTGGTACCACTTATAAGTAAACTAGAGGTGAATGTGCAAAATCGGAGCATTTCATGACCAATCTATATCTTCTCGGCTATTTACTTGGGTGATATGCTTGTTTTCATATTAGGAGCCTTTAAACGTTCTACTTATGAGAGAGAGAGAGAGAAGCACCATCTGACCGGTGATGGCATGACTACAGATTACCATGGAGACGGGGTGATGAACTCTGAAACCACAGGAATTAGATGAGACTTGGAATTTTTTCATGAGGTTGAACCTCATGGAAAACATCATCCAAAATGTGTAGGAATTTTAAGGTTCGGTGTAATAGTGTGTTCCAAAAGGTCCAAATTCCATGAAGTTATTTTATTTTTTATTGTTCCAAAGGGGCCTAATAACATATTGTAGAGTATAATAATAAATAACATTGAGAATTTGACAGTGATGACAACAATTAAGTCTCAATCCAAAGGTGGGAAATCGATCTGATTTTATTGTGCCCAGTCAATCAGTCATATTGTCATTATTACCGAATATTTCACTAGATTCCTAATCAATAGACATAAATTTGGAACTGATTTTTTTTCAAAAAGAAAAGAAAAAAGAAACTGGTTTGACATAGACGCACGAAAACCAAATGACTTATTTCTTGTAGCTACACAACCGTGAATAGTCCCAGTCAACAGAGTCCACTCGCTCCTTCCACACTGTTACTTTTCCCCAACCTTCGTCCCTGTGCGTCCTCGGCTCGGCCATGGCGCCGGTCGGTGACCATGGCGCTGCCGAGCGCAAGAACCTACGGGTGCTGCTTCCTTTCTTCCACGACAGTCTGGTAAGAATCAGCGCCGCCGCAATCGCGCCGCGCCACCCACTTGCCACCGGGAAAACCCCAAACCCAACTGATTTTCCACATTTTCAGCTCATCCCGGACGAGCTCGCCGGGGAAATCAGTGGAGGGAAGGCCTTAGTCGTCGGTCCGTACAAAGGCGAGCCCAAGGTCTGGCCTGTGGATGTCGGGCGTGATGGCGACGGCGCGTTCCTGGGCCGCGGGTGGCCGGAGTTCGCGGACGCGTGCGGCGCTGGCGAGGGGTGGTTCTTGGTCCTCCGCCACCACGGCGGCGGCCTGCTCACCGTGAAGGCGTTCGACGGCAGCGGCTGCCTCACAGAGCTCGGCGCCCGCCCTGAAGGTAAAGAAAGATCCCACCTTTTCTCCCCTTGCCCCTTGGTGTCAAATTCTTAAAGAATTGTTTTTCACCTGTGACTAAATGTGATGGATACTTGGCTGGATAGCATATATCGTTTAGAATTTTTTTTCTTTTTTCTTCTCTGTAAGTGTGGATCTCCTCTCTTACAGTAGGAATCACTCTTCTGTTTGTTCAGATTCAGAAAACGATGGAACAAAAGAATCAGTAATGTGGTGATCTGCTCTGAATTCTGAAAAATAATTGTAGTATTTCATTATCGGAGGCCTTGAATTGTACCTGTGATTCTTGAAATTTAAAGAATAATCTTGGAAATTGTGTTCCGTAGGCTTGCAAGAAGATAATTTGTGCCGATTTAAGAGTAAAGCGAGCATAGTTAACTTCCTACAGCTTGCTGCCAACTAATTTAGTTCATAATTTCAAAAAAAAAAATAGTTCATAAAAAATTTGGAACGAATGATTTTCTGTAATTACTTAATGAATTTATGTCTTCTGTTTGAACTGATTGTCATGGTCTTTCTCCTTCTTTTCTATTGCTTGGACTTGTTCAAAATGGAAACTGAGACTTTACAATTATATTGTTCAGCTGAAGCAACCACGAGCAGCAGGCCACAGTTTATCAGCGTGCTTCTGCCAGGTTCAATGGAAAAGATGGTTCGTGGATTATTGTTACTAGTTCCTTTTACCCACTTTATTTCCATGTGTCAGAAATGCTATGAGTTTCTCTTTTTCGTTTGTTTCTTGCAGCCAATGCCTTCTAAGATTGTGGAACAGTATCTTCCAATAAAGCACCTGAGCCAACGTATGGCCATTGTTTACGGCCCTCTTGGCAAAGTTTGTCCCGTTGAGCTTGAGATGAACTGGCCGGATGTGTTCTTCGCAGGTGGTTGGTCAAAGTTTTTAGAACTTCATGGCATCACTGAAGCAAATTCTCTGCGATTAAGATATGAAGGTAACATGGTGTTTACAGTCAAGGTGTTTGGACCTGATGGATGCCAGAACAAATATAAATACAAGAACACCATAGTGCAACAATGTGAGCAGCACGTTTATGATATGTTTGAATCTATTTGCAGTGGATTTGAACATAATTTAAATACTGAAGTACATGTCTCTTTTGTCTTATCACATGTCAACATTACCAGGTGTTAAAGAGAAGCAAACAGTGTATGAGTCCTCTTTGAAGCGTAAGAATATGAAAGATTGGCCTAGTGAAGGACAGATAAAACCAAAAATTTTGATGACTCCTTTGCACAAGGCATCACTACAGACGAAATGTGTCTTTGACATTGGGCCTCCGTCGTGGATAATGAAACAAATCAACAACAATGCACTTAAGAATCACCTTGTAAGCATATTCATTTTCCCATGGAACAACATAAACTGTGTGCTCTAACTTTTATGAACTGAAAAGTTAATGTGGTGTGGCCTTGGCATCTCGCATCTGAGACTTATGTCAACGCAGCTTTTAATTCCCTGTGGAGAAATAGAGACCTAATATGTTCATTTTATGATTTGATGCTCCAAGTCTATGCACATATGCTAATTCCAAAAACAAATGATCATGTTGAAGTACTGGATTTGTTGTAGTACCATAATTTATGTAGCATTTGGTCATATATCTGCAGCTGGTAATTGTATTATGGAATTCAAATAAACGAAGTTTGGTTTTAGCATTCAGTATTCATCCACTTTGATATCCCTTATCATTATGTCGACTGCTTGCTGAAACCTACATGATCTCAATTATTTCAGAACTTGGCAAATACTTTCTGTGATGCTATTGGGTTGTGGGACTATTGCACAATAACCCTCAAGACCTCGATGCACAGTAATGAATCTTGGCAGGTGCATGGTTTCCCAGACAAGAATAAGAGCTACCGGCTTGGGCAGGGTTGGAGGAAATTCTGCCAGGAGAACAGCCTCGAGCTAGGTGATATCTGCACTTTCAATGTTATAGAGACCACTGTGTGGCATGTTGTTGTCACACGCTATAAGGATAAGATAAATCAGCTCTGCTATGTAAGTTAAATACTGATGCACCTATCCCTTTTCTTTTATTGCAGAACCTATTCATTATCTTATCCAGTATCAACATAACATATAACCATAAACAGCAGGAAACCCCTTCTATGTCCAGTAGGAAGTTTAAGAGCAAGAACAACAGGTCAAGTACAACAACAATAATGACAAAGCCTTTCAGTCCCAAACAAGTCGGGTTAAGCAACAGGTCATGTAGTAAAAGGAAAAAGAGAGAAGAATGCTTGAGAACTTATTTGAAAAGGGCATCAAAGACAAATTGTCTCTTCGAGATTGGACCACCAGCCTGGATAAAGAAGGAGATCAAAACTTGCTCAATTAAAAATGCTTTGGTAAGTACAGTCACATATCTGTGATGTGAACAGCAGAAACCTGTTCCAATTTTTAGCATGAATATGGAGTGAAGTTTGCTATGATATAGCATGTAAGCCTTATTGCCTGCAGGATGGATCCAACAAAATTAGCCATCTCGATATAGAGTAATATACCCGCATATTAAGTGTTTTTGTAGATGGTAAACACTAGAAGGGCAGTCAACCAACGTTTCGCATATATTCAAGGTTTACATGTCTGTTTAATCAGACTGCCCGGCCCTTTAATTAGGTTATACGGCAATTTAGCAAACACAGTTGAACCCATGTAGCGTTTTCAGTGTACATGGTTTTTTAATCCCATTTAGGATAGGTGTAACTATAAATAATGTCAGCAACAGATGGTTTGCATCATTTGGCACCAATGGTGACATTCTGGATCTTACCTGAGGGCAAACTTACATTTTCAACTGCAGAAAGGGAAACCAACACTCACATATGATGTTTGGATTAATTATAACAAGTGGACCCATATCAATATGTTGATGTACTTATTTTGACAAAATATGAACTTTTGGCTTGTTTATGTGCATCAAGTCCCACATTCTGAGCTTGCAGTAATCTATCCTCTTTGATACGTAGTCATGGACAGTCTCACATTCTGAACTTCTAGTAATTTATCCTCTCTGATACATATGATTGCAATTCTTGCAGTATTTGCCACCAGTTTTTTGTGAGGCAATTGGAATCACGAAACTCTCCAATGTCACATTAAAGACCTCCATAAGCGGCGTCAGCTCTTGGCAGGTGCGTGTTACTCCATACAAGCATAGCAGCCACCATGTTGCGGGACCGGGTTGGACGAGTTTCTGTCAGGATAATCGGATCAATGTGGGTGACATATGCACTATCAACATCTTCGAAACCACCCTGTGGCAAGTTGATATCACGCGTCGATAAGCTAGAACGAGGTAGTACATCAGTTCACCCGTGTGAGTGTATCTTGTGTTAAATACCCCTGTATCAGTTCTTTGCTTTCCTTTTAGATTACAACAGCTTCTACCAAGCTAAGATGCTCTGATATTTCAAGAATGGTGTCACTGACCTCAATCTGAAATTCCCAAACTGCATAAATAAGGTGTCTATATACTGTTTATTTTGATGGCTTGGTGGTTATGGAAGACAGGAACAAATGCCGAGCTAGGCTGCCTGCCTCTCCTAATATTCAAGCTAACTTTTACAATATTCAGAATGAGGTCATGATGTGAGTTTGGCAGGTGCAAAAGGAGTGTCTTCGGACTCCATGCCTTGCCATTATTAGTAGTAGCCAAATGGTAGAGTAGGGGTCTATTATTTTGTTTCGTTGATCTATTTAGGCGTTGCCTTGTGCCTTGAGAGGCGTTTGTATTTTGTAAATGTCTGCTTGGACTGATGTGTTTTTTTAATATATCTTGAAGAGCCATATTTGGAGTGATATTTGTGTTATGAATGCCATGTATTTCCCGAAATACCTTATATGTATTGTGTGCTAAGAAACACACTGCATATTGCAAATGGTACGATTAAACATCTATGCAGAATAAAACTATCAATAAAATTGATCAGCATAATTTGAATCCGCCCTTGTTCGACCAACAGTCGTGAAAGCAAAACGAAGAACCAGCACAATTCCTTTTTTTAAAAGTAGGACTTTTGTAATTGAAATGGTCAGAAGAAACTTTTTCGAAAATGGAAATGAACCAACAGATAAAACGACCATTAGATACTGTCAGGGGAGTGATGAAGAGGTATCAGAAGATGGTAAGGCATGCCAACTCCATTTCTACTGTGATGAAAAGAGCTGACTAGGATGGTCAATACGCGTGACATGGTACGAATGGAATCGTTACACTCCCAGGACCTGCACAAGTACACGATTGACCTTCTACTGCCTATGTGCGTTTCACCGTCGCCGGCGTACTTTCGGCACGGTCCAACCCCTGTAAGGTATTTGCAGTTGTTGGAGATATAGCCTGACATCACCAGAATTTTGTCATTCAGAAGGCATTACGATGCTAGTACCAAAAATTTTCACTTGATCCCCAATAATCGACAGAAAGTTGGAACTGTTTTCTTACTAAAAAAAGAAAAATTAGAACCTGTTTTCTTTTGGACGGCTGTTCCCCAATCCACGAGAACCAAATGACGGATTTCCTGTGGTACACAACCGTGAACCCAATCAATGAACACAGTTCGCCGGCTGACTTCCGCCTTCCGCACAGTCGCTTGACCTTTGTCCTCGCGTATCCTCGGCCATGGCGCCGCTACCCGGTGACCATGGCGCCGCCGTCGCCGAGGCCGAGAAACTTCGGGCGCTGCTGCCGTTCTCCCGGTCCCGTGACAGTCTGGTAATAAGAATTAAGAAGCAGTGCCGCCGCCGCCGCATGGCCACCGGAAAACCCCGTAATCCCAACTGATCTTGCTCATTTCAGCGCATCCCCGACAAGCTCGCCTGGGAAATCGGCGGCGGGAAAGCCCTCGTCGTCGGCCAGTCCGGCGGCAAGGCCAAGTTCTGGCCCCTGGAGGTCCGGCTGAACTGCGACGGCGCGTTGCTGGGGCGCAGGTGGCCGGACTTTGCGGACGCGTGCGGCGCCGGCGAAGGGTGGTTCTTGGTCCTCCGCCACCGCGGCCGCCTGGTCACCGTCAAGGCGTTCAACACGGCATCGGCTACCTCACGGAACTCTGACTCACCCCTGCAGGTAAAGATTCCATCTTGCTTCCCCGTGCCTGTTATCAAATTCTTAAAGAATTTTTATTTCATCTGTGAATGTAATGTATATATACTTGGCTGGATAACGTCTTTCAGATGTGTTGTGGAATTTTAGTAGTTTACTCTTTTCCGTTGTAAGTGTGAACCTTCCATGTTCTTAAGGTTGGATCATTTCTCCTGTTTGTCCTGAAATCGATAGAGAAAAGACATCTGTAATATTGGTGATATGCTTTGAAAGCTAATTGTAGTATTCTTGATATATATCGTTCTTGTATTCTACTATTAGTCCATTATTAAGCTGTATTGCACCCCTGGTTTATTTGCAGACCGAACATCATCTAGATGGAATAAATAGATTTATTAGCTTGTCATAAATAATCAATAGATACCATATTGAATTGGCAGCCAGTTTCTCCTGGTACATACAAAGTAAGACAGGGTTACCTTTTTTTATAAGGATAGTGTATATTATTCTTGTGTGCTGGAGTTCTGTGAAACCATAGGAGTAGATTTGCTGCTAAATAAACTTGTACAAAAAGGTTACTCTTACTGAAGGTCTGCTGTTATATTATATATACTGCCTGCATCATCTGTGAAAATGGGAATTGATTCCAGGCAGAATTTGTGGATTTCATTGTTGCTTGTTTTGGAACATGTGAAGTTATTAATATTTAAAATCTTCATATAGCGTGAGTTGTTTGACCACTCCACTTATTTACTGTATCAAAGCGCATATGTAATAATTGAAGAAAAAATGATTCTCCTATGTTAATCTGGACATAATATACAAGGTGAGCTGGACCTTTATGATATCTATTTAATCTGATGGCAGTGGATTTGAATGTGTGAGTTCAATACTGAAGTACTATATGTCTCATTTATCTTATCAAGTATCAGCATTATCAGGTGATGACGAGCGCAAGGAAGCACTGTATGTTTCCGCTTGGAAGCGTAAAAGAAAGGAAGATTGGCCAAGTAGTGAAGGAAAAAAGAAACACAAAATCTCCATCAATCATTTGTCTAAGGCATCATTGTTCAGGGAATCTGCCTTTGATATTGGTCCACCTTCATGGATAAAGAAGAAGATCTATGCCAATACACTTGAAGATTGACTTGTAAGCACAATCGTTTCCCCATGTAATATCATAAAATTTTATACCTCAAGATTTAAGCTGAAAAGTCACTGGGGTATGGCATCTGAAACTTATCTCAACATAGCTTTTAATTATTACAGATAAATAGAGACCGATAATCCAATGTCATTGGACAATTTTGATGCTCTTGCTAAATATAGTATATGCAGATATCCCATCCAAGGATAAGAGCTACTGACTTGAGCAGGGTTGGAAGAAATTCTGTGAGAACAGTCTCGAGCCAGGTGATATCTGCAACTTCAATGTTCTAGAGACCACTGCGTGGCATGTTGTTACGCATTTTAAGGATAAGATAAATCAGATTTGCTATGTGAGTAAAATACTCAATACCCTATCCATTATCTTATTCAGCATGAACATTAACATATAATTGGAAACAACAGGACCCCACCCCACCCCCCCCCCTCCTCAATCTCCAGCATGGTGTATAAGGGCAAGAACAAAAGATCAAGTAGCAAAAACAAAAGGTGGCCAAACTGCTCAAGAACTTTTTTGAACAAGGCATCAAAGCCAAAAATGTTTCTTCGACATTGGATAACCAGCTTGGATATAGAAGGAGATAGAAACCTGCTCAGTTTAATATGCTATGGTAATAACAAAACACATCTACTATATGAGCAATTAGAACTAGAAACTGTGGAAACCTGTTCCAATTTTTAGCATGAATATGAACCGAAGTTTCCTATGATATGGCATCTAACACTGATGCCTACAGGATGAATCCAGTAAAATTAGACTAATGTTAGCAACAAGCCATTGGCTACCATGTGGCGCCAATGATGTGAAACTTACATGAAATAAAGACTCATCGTAGATGCTTTAATTAACGATCATATTTGTATGTGCTTTCTATAACATGTGGACATTACTTTTGGCTTGAATATCACTTGAAGAACATGTTATCAAACCTAACTTATGTGCTTTCCATTGTTGGATTATAGCAGCCTCCACCGAGCTAAGATGTTGTAACCAACTTGAAATTCCCGAGAAGCGTAAAAAAATGTTTCAGTTCGGTGGTTATTTTGATGGCTCGCTGGTTATGTGGAAATGTTTTGATTTGACAAGCATGTAAAATAAAAGTCAAATAAAATATTGATTTATAAGTACCTAGAAAAAAGTTGAATCCCACTTGTTTGAATAGGTTTGCCAAAATAAAAATATTCGACCAACACAAAAAAGTTTGAAAAATAGGCTTTGAAATTGAAGTGTTTGGAAATAAAAACTTTTGAAAATGGAAATTATCCAGAAACAAATAAAGTTAAGTACAAATATACTCTCTGTGCCCAATTAAACTGTCCTCTTAGCCCTCTCACCAATAAAATAGCAAACACGTGAAATGACCAATATGCCTCTATGTATTCCTCAATCCAAGCTCGTTGTCCCAAGCTCGCTGTTGGATCTGGGAGAGGAAGGAGGGACCGACGGAGGTCAACGCACGATGCCGCCATGGCTGAACATATCCTCGCCATCAGCAACAACTCCGGTACTCATGCATAGGATCCATCATCCTCGTGCACTCAAACCTCATAGATCCAGCGGAGCATGTACTCGCCGTGTACCTTGTCATTGAGGATGATGTAGACTAGCCTTTCAAATTGATTTTGCCTACCATCCCTAGTAAGGGGGTGGAAGGGAAGAGGTTGATGAAGTTGCTCCAACGGCTGCCGTGTTGCTCATCGTCGCTACAGGAGTGGATTTGGTGGCTCGGGCGCCTCGACGAGGGAGTGCGAGTGGAAGGATAAGGAGCGTGGGGTTGACACCTTCCTTGGACATTTCATGGGTCATAGGACGACAGTATTTTGTGGGACGGAGGAAGTAGATCATTAATCAATATTGGTGTTTGAGTATAAATCTTGTTCCATCTAATTACAATGATAAATGTTACTATACGAGAAAACGTCCAAATAGTAAGGTCCCGTTTGGAAACCGAAAGCGCTAACCAAAATCTAGATTTTGGGCTGAATATTAAAATCTAGCTTTTGCTCAGAATCTAGAAGGTGCCATTTGGATTCCAACTGTTTGGCTGGTCCCACTGTGCTGTGGGTAAAATATTACTTTGGTCATCCAATAGTTGATGGAAGCACACCCCCACCAGCTACTAAGATTTTGATAATCTATGGCTATGGATTCCAAAGCTGCCACAAAATCCCCTACCTTTGGATGCGCTTCTATCTTATCGATTCTAAAAATCTAGGGTCCTCCAAACGGACCCTAAGACGGGATCAAAATGTTTGAAAAAGAGAAACTTCCGGAAATGGAATTGGCCAAAAGCAAGCCAAACAATTCATGTGCTACAAATCAGAGAATAAGCGAAAAGTTGTCAGCTGTCGGATGACGTGTGTGTCTATCCCCAAATCCACTTTGATAATCATGTGGTACGAATGGAAACGTTGACAGCGGTGGTCACACTTCCCAACCCTGGCCCAGCACAAACCCTGCGGACCCAGCAGCCTCTTTTTCGTCCTCTCTCTCGTCCCCCACCGGCCATGGCGGCGCCCGGCAGGTCTGGCGCCACCGCCCGCAAAAACCTGCGGGTGCTCCTGCCCTTCTCCCGCGACAGCCTGGTAAGAATAGCAGACGCGCGTTCGCCGTCGCGCCGACAGCCGGCTAAGAATCCCGACCTGTGGATCCAGCCACTGATCTTGGTTTCTTCTCTCGCAGCGCATCCCCGATGAGCTCGCCGAGGACATCGGCGCCGCGGAGGCCCACGTCGTGCTTCCATTTGGCAACGGTAAGGTCCGGCGCGTCGAGGTCGGGCAGGACGACGACGGCGCGTTCCTGGGCCGCGGGTGGCCGGAGTTCGCCACCGCGTGCGGCGTCGGCGCCGGGTGGCTCCTGGTCCTCCGGCACCACGGCGGCGGCGTGCTCACCATCAAGGTGTTCGACGAAACCGGCTGTCTCAGGGAGCTTCAAAATCGAACACCGGCAGGTACAAGATCAATTCCTCATGCAAATCTTCGACGTTTTCTTTCCAACATGTGAATTTTTTTTTAAGGTTATCCATATCAGTGTAGCTAGGTACTTGGCTAATAGCATCTTTTTGAGTTCCTTGTGTAACTTGCCCTTTCTCTCCACGTATTAATGTAAATTGTAAAATCCACATGTTCTTGCCATAGGAATTTCACCGTTTTCTTGTGCTCGAAAGATTCTCAAAAACAGATCAGATCAGTAATGTTGGGTATCTTCTTTCACTCTAAGATGCAGTGTGATGTTGCAATTTTAGTCCTTAATATGCTCACACCTGATTCATTAAAGATGAGGGGAATTATTATTTTTGTTTAACCATTGAGATTAAGACTACGAAACTTGCCCCCAAAAGGTTGTGCACCGATTTGGTACACGCCTGTATGCCATCATGGGTCCACTTAATGACATTCTGCTTTTCTAATTTTATTTTAGCTTACGCTGATGATCAATGCTAACTCATATTTTCTTCAGTTGAAGCAACCACGAGCAGCAGAGACGATACTCTGCAAAAGCCACAGTTCATCAGTGTGCTTCCACCAGATTCTATGGAAAAGATGGTTTGCAAAGTGTTGTTACTCATTTTGTTTTATTGTTTTGGAATGGGTCTAACTTTCCTCCTCCACCTGCTTTTGCAGCAAATACCTGCTATATTTGTGCAAAGATATATCCCCAAAGAGCATCTGAATAGTAAAATGGCTGTCGTTGTTTTCAGCCCCCTTGCCAAAACTAGTCAAATTGAGGTGGAGATAAACCAGACAGATGTGTTCTTTGTAGGTGGCTGGTCACAGTTTCTGGACTTCCATGACATCACTCATGCTAATTGTTTGCGGTTAAGGTATGAGGGAAATATGGTATTTACAGTCAAAGTGTTTGAGCCCAATGGATGCGAGAGAGAGTCAGAAAGGAAGGACATTAGAATTGAGCAAAATATGAGTAAGTTTCTGATATTTCTGTATGTGCTATCAATGGATTGACTGTGAATAATTTACTAAAGCACATGCCTCTTTTGTCTTAAATTCTTATCAGCATTGCCATCTGCAAAAGAGAAGAATGAAACACCATCTGCTTCCATTCAGAGGTATAAGAGTGTGAATAATTGTGTAGATAATGAAGGAAAAATGAAAGCAATGATCTCCAAGACTTTGGGTGAGCCATCATTAACAAGGAATTCATTCTACGAGATTGGGCCACAATCGTGGATACAGAAGCAAATCAGCTCCAATTCACTTCGAAAGTGCCTTGTAAGCACAACCATATCTTTATGTAATAAGATAAAGTTGTTCGTTAAACTGTAAGTTGTTGGATAATACAGCAGCTAGCTAGCTCTATAAGAGGGGAGGGACCACTATAGTATCGAATTTATTAATTTGCAGTCAACTCACATATGTTACATGGGAGGATACATGTCTCTATATATAATGTATAGCCTCATGGACTTCCATAAGCCGTCTACTTTTACAACTCAATTCTTACCAAAGTATTACCTAGCACATGTACTTTTACAACTCATGGTCAAATCCAAATTTTCTTCTACTTCTTTGCCACCATAACTTGATTTTTTTCATGATTCTAATATTTTTTGGCTCGAACTAAAAATATAATGATGCAACAATATTGATCATGTATACACTTTATAATACTCAATTCCAACTTGAGAATATGGACCAACAATCATTTGATCTTTATATGTTCTAACTCCAAATAATATATTCATGCCATATGAGGAAGAAAAGAATTATTAGTATATTCAGGTAGATTTGATAGAATATCAGCTGCTGTATGACATCAACATTTGGTGTACATGTACTATATGATCTTGTTGTCTTGACCAATAAAACAGAATTTTCAACCTAGCTACCATTATTTATCCTCTGTGATTTATAGCAGTAACCTCTTGCTGAAACCAGCTCGGTTGCAATTATTGCAGGCTTTGGCAAAAACTTTCTGTGATGCTATTGGGCTGAAGGAATCTTGCACAATAACACTCAAGACCTCAATGGACGAAAATGCATCTTGGCAGGTCCGCGGATGGCCAAGCAAGAGCAGCTACATGCTGATTGGGGGTTGGAAGAGGTTTTGTAAGGAAAACAGTCTCAAGGTAGGCGACATTTGCACCTTCAATATTGTCGAAACCACTAAGTGGAAGGTTGTTGTGAAGCGTTATAATGAAAAGGTAAATTGATCCTTCTATGTGAATTAAATACTGAAGGATTCATTCATTTTGTTTTATCAATTATAAAATCATTAACATATAGTCAAAAGCCGCAGAATATCCCTTATGCATCTAGTATGAAGAGTAAGAGCGAAAATGACAGAACAAGTTATGAGGAACAAATTCGACTAGAAGACTCCATGGCATCTTTGACCAAGTCATCATCTATGAAAAAATGTTTGTTTGAGACTAGGCCACCAGCTTGGATCAAGAAGGAGATTAACTGCACTACAATTAATAATTTTGTAAGCACTATCACTTGCTATTGATATAAGAGACTCCAAATTTCTTCCATTCTGATACGTGGAATGTCACCATCGGCTTGTTGTAACAAGTTTATTGATCAATGTGGTTGTTTTTGATGCAGTCTTTGCCTCTGAGCTTCTGCCAGGCGATTGGAATCCGAGAACCATGCATAGTCACGCTCAAGATCCCAACATGCAACACTAAAGCTTGGCCCCTGCATGTCGTTCCTTACCAAACTTGTGTCAACATACGCCCATTGGGCTGGAGGACGTTTTGCCGGGAGAATGACATCAATGTAGGCGACGTTTGTACCTTCAATATTGTCGAAACCATGCTGTGGCATGTCGATATTAGCCGTGGATAAGATTGGCTCTTCAGTGACCTCTGTTAGATGCGCTGGATGTTATCTTCATACTATTTTATGTACAAGTTCCTCGGTAACTTAGGGTGACACTGTTTAGTGCTTGAAACCTTGTCCGTGGATGTTGTTGTTATGCACATTTACATGTTTCGAAATTATTTTTCTTAACTGTGTGAAATGATAGTATGCATTAAATTAGATCACATGACAATGCGAGATGCATTCATATATGTGTTGTTTCCCCCACATAACACACGTGAGAATTTCCATCTGTCCCAGCCTGCTTCTTCTCAAGTCCAGGCCTCTCTGCCTGCTAAATCTACTGAAGACGAACTAGTCATGGTCGCTTCCAATTGTCAAATATGTCATGCAATCTCTATCTCCACGAGCTGTGTCTCCTGCTTTGCCGTGTTCTCCAAGTCACGGTAGTATGTAAATTAACCTATCTTCTAGTATGACCCGGCGCGCTTCGTGCGCCGCTTGTTGAGATGGCGAATTATTCTCTACTGTTTCTCTCTGACATCCCTTGCGTGACATCGCAGTTGAAAGGTTAATTCATTTTAGGTTCTAGGACTTGTTAAGAAAACATATAAATCGTAGAACTCAGTTTTGTGACATAGTGATTTCCTAATATCCAACGGGCAGGGCCTAATACAATTAAAAGCAATTCCTTTGTTATGCCAGGAGAAATAACGTTATACAACAGTACAAAAGAAATAGAAAACACGAACAGACAAGGCAGCACTCTGAAGAGTTGTTCGGGCTTTCGAATGAAAAGGATGCAACAGGCCTTGTATAATCCATACATGTTCTAGATGCACATGCACTTAACCTGTAAAGAAACAATCATATGCTATAATCAGTTCATTTAATTTATTTTCTAAAAGACTGAATCCACATGAAGCCATAAAACATAGAAACAACGGGTTCTAGATAGATATTAAATGAACATGAATCTCTACCGTTCTTTTTTTCACCTATCAATGCATGTGGCTGTTTCACTTGATCTCTGTACAAAGCAGTAGTTTTGTCGTGGTAAAATAATGTAGAAGGCAAAAATTTATGAGAATCAGAAACCTCATTTTGTTCTAATTTGCTAAATTAAGTTTCAAAGTTGCGTTGTAAAAAGGGAAATACAAGGATCCTTCCAGTTAGTCATGTATATATTTAAGACTACAAAACAAATATATTAACACTACTCTCTAAGTACCATTTTTTTTCTCAGAATGTAAGAAATAGGTAGGCCTTGATATTCCTTGCTTCTAATTTCTGAAATCCAGAAAACAATGTTGTTTCATTAACAAAATTTGCTTGCCTGAGGGTCATAAAAGAACATGGTTCCTCTTTTTCATGCAAACATATAAATGGTTGTAATAATACAATCACTATTGCATTGCAGCAGAAGAAAAGCATGATTGATTATGCATCCTTTCCTTTATCATTCTATTTGGACATTTGTGCAGCAAGGAAACAACATCATGTTCCATTCAGTTGGAATCTGACAGTATAGGTTGACAGTGCCGTGATCTGGAAAAGCCCTTTGAGGCAGTTGACAGTGGTTGGGTTGTTGTTTCTTTTTTCGTTTCTTAGATACTTGTAAAAACTAGGTTGTAATTCTCCTCTTTCTTAATGAATGGCAGTGCTCCTGCTAATTTTTCAAAAAAAAAAATGTATTGTTAAAATTCTAATAGCACATTAGTAGCAGTAGCAGTAGCAGTAGCAGTAGCAGTAGCGGTAGTAGGAGCAGTAGCAGTAGCAATAGCAGTAGCGGTAGTAGGAGTAGTAGCAGTAGCAGTAGTAGGAGTAGCAGTAGTAGCAGCAGGAGCAGCAACAGTAGTAGTAGTGGTGGTGGTAGTAGTAGTGCTAGTAGTGAATAATGAAGAAGAACCCCATTCCTTAGAACAACTTTTTCGTTAGTGCTGGTACGGTGCCTCCCTCCTCTCTATATTCTCCGAAATGTTCAAAAGTTTCTCGGGGGTTCTGTTCCAGCCAATCCTAAGTGCTTTGATAGCGTGCCAGCCGAGTGACTAGCTTTCAGGTAATATGCATTTCCTATCCTAAGGGGTCGTATTCGACCACCTCTTTATCTTACAGTTAGTTCCTTAAGATTCGGGAAAGTTTTCCATTAGATTAGGGAGAGAAATTGTTTGTTTATCTGCCTTCCTTTTTTTGAACCATTCTTCTTGTCGATTTTTCTCGGAACAACCCCCAGGTTCCAGACCCAGGAGTTCACTTTTTGAAGGAGGAGATGCAAGAGGGGTCACCATTGTTTTGTAGAGTCTCCTCCCCTAATTTCGTAGCTTCCTTGCTCTGATCCTGATCTCTCTTTCAAAATCTTGAAGTGGGGGTAAAGTAAGTGAAATTGGAAGGAGTGAGGAAGTAAATGTCCAGCCAGAATGAAACAGAAGAAAAGGAAGTAAGAGAAGTGAACGGAAGCAGGGAAAGGCGAAAAGGGATTCTCAACAGTGAATATTAAGGAAAGGAGAGTGAGGGGAAGAGGGGTAAACTAGTGGCTTCGCCTACCTTGTTGTGTTATAGATATCTTGAACAAGTAAGATCAACTTACGCTTAAGCTAGAGTTGCTACCTCCAAAGAATCACATATTTGAACAGATCTTTTTTCACGACATCCGTCCTTCGAAATTAGGAGCTACGCTAGCTCTTCTTCTTCCCCAAAAAGGTCTTGTCCTATAAGAAGACCCTTTTCCGGGTAGCCCTTCCTTTATTATTCCCTCCATCCCTTAATATGGGGTGTTTTTGACTTTCAGACATCTACTTTGACCATTCGTCTTATTCAAAATATTTATAAAAATATTAACTTTTTATCATCATGTTTACTTTATGTACGATGTATTTGTTTTATATTTTTATAAATATTTTAAATAAAATAAATGATCAAAGTTGATATCTCCCGGTCAACAACGCCCTATATTAAGGGACAGAAGGAGTAATAGCTACTTGCGTATAGAAATAAAATAACCCTCCCTCCTAGAGATCCCCCACTATCAATGATAACGTTTAGGAAACCTAACGCACATCCGTGACGTATAAAACTCTTGATCAGCTTGGTCGTAGTCATAGCATCACTCGAACAATATCTTCCTTCACCACCTACATGCTCCACCGAGGGTACGCCTAGCCAGCTCACATTAGTGGAAATTGTTTCTTCTTATTGTTATCACCGTAAAACTACATGGTCGGACGATCGGAGATTTTGGATTGAGATGGATGGTTGTGCTTGAAGTTACGAGTCGGGTAATGCTAAGTTGAATTGGCTGATCTGTTTCATCCTCTTTCGGCAAAGGAAGTTGAACTTTAGTTAGCTAAAAAAACTATGTGCCGGTTGTTGGCCTCTCCCGGTCCTTTCGTGTGGTGCTTCGGTGCCGAAGTGTTCGGTGGTGGCGAAGGAAAGGAAAGGAATGAGGAAACACCTTTCTTTTCAATTGCTCTATGATGAACCATTAAGCATAGCTCCATACTCTTCAAGTCATGTATCACTCCTTTCTTCTCCCCAGCTAGCTCTCTTCCTCAAACAAATTATCTTCCTCCCTCTCGATCTCTCCCTCCTTAGTAAAAGTGAGACTAGG
>JAUNZO010004531.1:0-11079 GCA_031894775.1 Chloris gayana | reverse complement strand
CGAGTTCGATGGCTTCTTCGTTCGACGTCGACTTCTCACCCGGTTTTAAGATCCGCTTCGGATCCCTCGACTTCGAAGCCGATCCCGCAGAAAGCTACACTTGATGAACCCGACTCACGATCCGGTCGCAGCTTTTGAAGCGCGATCACCGGACACGATCGGAACCATATCTATGGAATCCAGCGGGATCGACGCTGCTTTAGCGCATATCTTCGGACCGCTCACGCTTGAGACCGATACCCGGTCCGTGATAATGGGCAGCTCCGTCGAGCTTAACAACGACTTCGAGGAAGGATCCCGACCTTCTTCCAAGTGTTTATGGCTGGTCTAATCCTTGAAGAACTCACCCCGAGGAAGCTGCTGCCGAGGAAGCTAGGATGGCGAGAGAGGAAGCAAATCGCCGCCAACATGAACAGATGAAACAGACATAGAGGATCCACCTCCACGAGCTTCGACCGCGAACCCTCGCGCAAACATCGTCGGTACCGGTTAAGATGGAGAGGGCGTTCTCGCCACGACCCCGCCCGCTCATCGGACCACTACCGAGAGCGATCCAGGGCGCGACGGAAAAGTCACCGGGGTATAATAACCGACGTGGATGTCGCGGTGGTAGAAATCATCGCTCTTCCGAGTAGGGAGTTGGACATGGGCTCCATGGAGGTTGAATTAAACGTCGCTCGGGTCTTCACATCACCAGTCCACTACATTCTTGAGACTATTCCGGAGGAGGTGTTCAACTCGACGCTGGGATTACAACTTGCTTTGAGCCTGGTGGATGCGGCTGCTTTGCAAACCAACCAGCTTGTCCAGGATAGAGCTAAATCTTCCGATCGTTAGCATTCGCATTCGAGTGGTATGCGACGGCCGGTCTCGAAGGAGCCTCTTTCGGAGGAAGAAGCGGACGTCGGTTGTAACAACCCTAATAAATAAAAGTGCATTTCATGTCATTCATGATCATGTCATCATGTTGCATTTGTGAAACAAATTAATTTTTGTGTTAAGAATGCACATAAAATAACAATTTAACCAAGTAAAGTAAGTTCTTAAAAAGAAATTAAATAAAAGTAAATTATGGGTTCATCATTTTCTACCGATCAAACATAAGAATAAAAGATTTATGGAGTTGCTTGTGAAATTATTTTCTTTTATACAATTGCCTACAAGAAATAAGTTAAGCTTTCCTTTTTAATTTAAACATGAATTTTTAATCTGAAAAATATTCGGAAATTGAACTTGGACTTAAAAGGAAAAGTATTTGAAATAATTTCATTAGCAACCCTGAATTTTTATAAATTTTTCTAAGCTCGGGAAAGTAGTTTTCAATTAATTCAAAACAGGAGGGCCTTTTTGCAAAATGTTCGGATCGGCCCACGGGCCAGCCTCTCTTCTTCTCTCCCGCTCTCACCTCTCTCGAGCACCGCACGTCCACGCGCCCCCATGCAGCTGCTTGCTCGCCCACACAGCTGCCTGTCCGCTTCACCGTCTCCCAGCTGGATAAAGCCCCCGCCATCCCTATCCCTTCCCTTTCTCTCTCATTTCTTGCCCACGCCACCGCCATAGTCGCCTCTCTCGGAGCAACGCCGCCGAGCCGCTCCGGCAGCCCCCCATCCGAACCAACGCCGCCAAGAGTTCCGCAGAAACCACCCGAAGCTCCCCGGGCACTCCAATCGAGCCGAGCGGCTTTGCTCCGTCAAGGCGAGGCCGTCTCCCTCATCGGGACCTAACCGTTGATCCTCTGCCGCATCTCCAAATTCACGAGCTGTGGTGAGCCGTTGGTCCCCGTAATTCTTTCGTATGGTGCGTAACTTGATGCTCTTCGATCGTGGCAACTCACCCTCAAGCTTTCTCCTCGGGTCCGACGAGATTGGCCGTTTTTCCAGGAGCTACACCGTCACCATCCGCACCACTCACGTTGAGCTCTAGTCTCCTGCCATCACCAAGTCCCCGCGACCTGGTGACAAGCTTTCTCATGCTCTGCAGTAGCTCCCCGCACAATTTCCCCCAAATTTGAGGCACTGCGGCGAGCTCCGCACCGTGCCGGAGCACCGCCGGGGCCGCACCTCGCCGCCGGCGTGTCTCCGGTCGAGCTCATGTGAGCTCGTCCACATCATCGTGTTCGCCATGTTGAGTAAAGCACGTAGAGGGTCCCGCGGCGAGCTTTGGCTCAACGCCGGCCATCTCGAGTGGCCGCGCCGCCGTGGGCTCACCTCTGCGGTGGCGCCACACCGTGGGAAACACGCGCGGGATCGCGTGCGGCACAACCCTGTGGCCCCGCGTGTGGCACGAAGCATTTCTAATATTTGGAAATTTGTAGAAAATTAAATAAAAATCAGAAAAATGTGAAACCAAGTTTGTTAGACTCGGAAAAATATTCTCTACCTATTTATGAAATAAAGTATCTATTTTGAGTATTTTTATTTCATAGGCATTAATTAATTACATTCTTTGATTAATAGAAGTTATTATTTTATGCTAATTAAATAATTAATTTAAGAAAAGAATTTATTTAAATGAAGGAGATACTTGCAGACGAAAGTGTTTATGAAAAATGTTTTCCAAAATTAAACATAAACACCGTCATTTCATGTGATTTTAGTTTATTACTTTATGTGTTATTGCATATCATTAATTAATTATTAATTGTTAATTAATGAACGTGTCGATAAAAATCATTGCACACCATATCATGTACATTCATGCACGCATGGTTGTGATTCACGACGTATTGTTGGTTGACCTAGGTCCTGACGTGATCGAGGTTCCGTCCGAGGTCGAGACAGAGATGGGAACATCGACGTTGACCCGAACACCGAGGAAGCTAACACCGACGTGAATCAAGGCAAGCCCGGTGCATCCTACCTATGTTTTAAAGATTTTATTTTATCACACTAGTTTAGTTATGTTTGTGCATTAGGTGTTAGGAAATGATTGACACCCTAGATGCATGAGATAGGTTTCCGTTTGTTTATACTATACTTGGTACAGGTAGCTCAATAGAAGCTAGGCTTAATTCATAGTCGCAACGGTAGATGTTTTAGATGATCTTAAAGCACGGAGGCTTTAAGTATTTTGATCTGTTGTCGTTAATTTAAAGGAGAGTGTTAATGAAGTTGAGACCGGACGGGCCATGTAGGAGAAAGGGCAAGACGGAGTGAGGTCTTGCAAGGTGGTAGCCCCGTCCGAGTCGGTCAAGGACCGTACCGTTGTCGGCTTAGTTGAACAAGTTTAAACGTACCGTACTACATGCTGGTGTCATGGGCCCAGCAAGCTGATGTACCCTACCGCCCTAGAGATGTATCGTAGCCAACTCTCTTTTGCTGGCTGTTAGTGAGAGGGAAGTCTCACGGGAGGGAAATGGGTCGGCCACGGAGGAAGTCGTGGAGTCGCCATATTCCGGGGAGTTTGGAAACGGCTAGTTTTCTGCCAGGTGCTAGCGGAAAAAGTTGTCGTATACGACCGGTGTGGTGCGTATACGTCGTGTATTCGGGTTTTGCCAACTGATATAAAATTGATTCGAATCGCTGTCCCTCACGGTAATGAGTACTGCTTGTTTAGCTCGTCACATCGTAGTAAATCAAGCTGAAAGATGAGGATGAAAGATGAAAGAACTGTTGATCGAAATGATCTTTTCTTGCAAACTTGATTGCAGTAGTTATAGACTGCAAACCCTTGTTTTCTAATGAACTTAACTCCGAGCTAAAACTTAAAAGTAAGGATCAACCATTAGAGCTGTTTTCGCAAGTGAGTCAACTCCACGACCGGAAAGCCTTTGCATACTAGGCGTCGGCCTTAGCGTGCCTATTGATGGGTCGATCTTGCTTGAGTATTAGAGTACTCGGGGTTTATTCGTTATGTTTCGGGATATGAGTCGTACTTCCACGACTTGTACGGTAGCTTCCGGAAGAGGAGCAATGTTCCAAGGGAGGTTCCCTCCAACGGGAACGGGTCCCGACGCCGTGAAAGAGAAGGACCCGGTGTACGTCGGGCTCGATACATCACGATAAACGTTTTAGTAGTATTTTTTTGTACAAGGACTAAGTTCCGTTGTCGGATGTTTGTGTTTCAAAAACCTGGTTGTATTATACTATGATGTATATATTCGGCTTGTATGAAATGATGAACTGTTGTAACTCGCTTCGTCGAGTGTCCCCCTGTACCGACTCCTGGGTGTCCCGGAAGGGATGTCACACCAGCACACCCCGATCGCGGACGAGCATGAGCGTGCCCCGATCGGGATCTACGCGTGCCGATCAATGGCAATCGTGATGCTCGTAATGTGCTTATTGATCGTCATGCGAGAGACGACGGAGGATTGCCCGTTCCACCTCTCCCGCTTGCAAGCCGGTTCGACTAGGCATGGACCGGTTGCTTCAATATCTGATGTTGAAGATGCCTGGTCCCAACGGGGTCTTATCGTTTCGGTCGACATTAAGACCGCATATGCTTGTGAAGTACACAGACCGAGTTGGCCACTCGAGTCAATTCAAAGGAAGAACGCCGAGAGATCGGAGAAGCGGCGGACGCCATTGCGGCGCAGGCTCCACTTGGAAGAAGAAGTTCCATCTAAGAAGGCTGCTAAAGAGAAAGTGAAAACTAATGCGATCGCTTCCAAAGTCATTCGGCTTGATGAGACAGACCCCTCTAAGGTCACCCATATTGGGGCTGACCTAGGGGACAAATAGGAAAGCATGCTCACTCTTTTCCTCCGGGAAAATAGGGATATCTTTGCATGGCAGCCTTCGACATGTCGGGTGTCCCTAGGGAGAAGATGGAGCACATACTATTGGTGCGTCCGATGTAAAGCCGGTTAAACGAAGCTCCGGAGGTTTGCTCAAGACCGCAAGGAGGCGATTAAGAAGGAGATAACTAGATTGTTAGCAGCTAAGTTCATTAGGGAGGTGTATCATCTAGATTGGCTTGCCAATCCGGTTCTTGTACCAAAAAAGAATACTAAAGAGTTAAGAATGTGCGTTGACTAGACTGATCTTAACAAGGCTTGCCCCAAAGACCCTTTCGCACTGTCTCGAATTGACCAAGTTGTTGATTCAACTGCTGGTCTGTGAGCGTCTTTGCTTCATTGATGCTTATTCTGGATACCATCATATTCCCCGAAGGTTGAGGATCAGATTAAGACCGCGTTTATCACTCCCTTTGGATCATATTGCTACGCAATGATGCCATTTGGTTTAAAAAATGCAGGCGCCACTTATCGGCGTGGCATGCAACGCTGTCTGGATTCGCAACTTGGAAGGAACGCAGAAGCTTATGTTGATGATATAGTAGTGAAATCTCGGAAAGTCGAAGATCTTCTCTCCGACTCGGCGAGAGACCTTCGATGATCTGCGAAACTTTTCTACTGAAGCTCAATCCTGGTAAGTGTGTATTTGGAGTTCGTTACGTGAAATTACTTGGGTCATTTGGTGTCATGGCGAGGCATTGAAGCTAATCCGAGAGAAGATCCGGACGATTGTTAACATGAAACCTCCAAGTTGTTTGAAGGATGTACGGAAGTTGATCGGTTGTATGGCTGCACTTAGTCGTTTTATTTCAAGGCCGGGGTTCGAGAGGCCTTCCGTTCTTTAAACTACTCAAGAACCAGGATAAGTTTGAGTGGACAGATGAAGCACAAGCTGCATTTGATCAACTCAAGGGACATCTCGATAATCCGCCGGTCTTAATATCGCCGGAACCCGATGAGACCATTCAATTGTACATATCCGCAACCACTCACGTCGTGAGTACGGTATTGGTGGTTGACCGAAAGGAGGAAGGACATCTGCAGCTGGTTCAACATCCGGTATACTTTGTAAGTGAACTCTTAACCGAGTCTCGGATGCGATATCTCTAGTTACGAGAAATTGATATATGCTTGTAGTGATAACTTCTCGGAAGTTGAAACATTATTTTCAAGCACACTCGATCGAACTCAAGACTCGGGTTTGCTATTGGGGATATAGTGCATAATCGAGAGGCTATTGGACGAGGTTACCAAGTGGGCTATAGAACTTGGTCGAGTATGAGATCACTTTTTCTTCGCGCACGGCTATTAAAGGACAAGCATTGGCTTATTTTGTTACTCGAGTGGCTTGAAACGCAAGTGCCACCGGCAATTCAGAATTTGGAGTATTGGGAGATGTATTTTGATGGATCCCTGAGGCTTTCGAGCACGGGGGCTGGAGTTGTGCTTCTCACTCCACAGAAAGAACCATTGATATTTATTACTTGATGCATTTCCGTGCTTCAAATAATACTGCTCGAGTATAAGGCCTTGTTTCATGGACTTCGGGTAGCTATTTCGCTTGGAGTTAAATGATTGGATATATACGGGGATTCGATGCTTGTGATTAGTCAAGTTAACAAAGTATGGGACACTCATGATGACCATATGATAGCTTACCGCCAAGAGGTAAGGAAACTTGAAGACAAGTTTGATGGTCTGCGCTTTTCTCATATCTTGCGCAGAAATAATTCTGCTGCGGATGAGTTAGCCGGATTAGGATCTTCGAGACAAGCGGTGCCACTTGGTGTCTTTCTTCAGGTTTTAAGTAAACCATCTAATAAGATGGATCACAAGGTCACTATTAAGGAGATAGAGACAACGAGACGCAATCTCGGAGGCGAAGACCGGGGATGCGGTCTTACGAGCATGAGGTTGCCAAGGGGCTCAAAACGGATTACGAGCGAGAAGAAGCGGAGCGAGTTACCGAGGTGATGATTGTCGATTCTAATTGGCGTACTCCGTACCTTGAATATCTGCGATCGGGTAAAACTACGGAAGACAAAGTCGAGCGGCAAAGAGCGGAGGTTCGAGCAAGAAGTTGAGAACTTTATCGACGTGAGTCAACATCTTGATGAAGTGTGTATCCGTTTCTAATGGCATTCAATTACTTGAAGAAATTCACAAGGGGATTTGTGGTAATCACGCTTCATCAAAGACTTTGGTTTGGAAAGTGTTCCGACAAGGTTTTTATTGGCCTACGACTACCGATGATGCACATACGGTGGTTAAAAATTGCTAGGGATGCCAGTTGTTCGCTCGACGACCTCATACTCCAGCTCATGAGTTGCGAGATAATCCCAATGACTTGGCCTTTTCAACTTGGGGGCTGGATATTGTCGGACCATTCAAGAAAGCGCCGGGAGGGTTTACTCATATTTTTGTGGCAGTTGATAAATTCTCTAAATCGATTGAAGTTGAAGTCTGTCACTAGCACGACCACTGCTCGAGCAATCAAGTTCTTACAGAATATCTTTGTCCGTTTTGGTGTTTCGTTTACTTCAGAATTCTTCAAGGATTATGCTTGAAAGTCCGGGAGTCAAGATACAATATGCTTCGGTTTCGCATCCGTAGAGCAATGGACAAGTTGAGCGTGCCAACGGTATGATTTTAACCGGTCTTAAACACAGAATTTTTTACCGCTTAAAGCCATATGCTTGGAAAGTGGGTTAAGGAATATTGATCAACTTCATCGTTTTTCTACTTAATGATTTTCTTGTAATTTTCCAGTAATATAATAAAGCATTTTTTATTTCAGGTCTGAATATTTTTATGTTTTTTGTGCCTCGATAACTTAATTTTGCATTAACTTATCGATTCAGGGGATCTGTGTTAAGAGCGATCTGTGAGATTATGAAATTCCTATATACTAGTACCGATCATTTACTCAAGCCGAGGGCTGCTGTGGTAAGAGCGATCTGTGAGATTGTTTATTTGTTTTTTCAGCTTCGACCGGTATGTTTAGGAAGGGAAATTTTAAGCATCTATTTTCAAGTACTTGGTCCGTAGGTTGTTGTCTCAAAGAGCGAGTCTACGATATTATGTGATCTTAAATCTTAAAGACTGGTTGTTTTTTTATATAGCATGATTTTGTTAAAGTAAGCTACTGCTATGCATTGTGATCTCGTGCTGATTAGAGCCGGTATTCAGTCATAGTTGGTTTAAGCTGAAATAACCATCATTGCCTAGATATAGATTTTGACTAGTAGGAATAAGATGGTGAATTTCTGCTGACTAGTATAAAACAAGAGAAGATAGGAATTCAAATTTCAGCATGGTTAAATTATAGAGTACTTGTGATAAAACTGCCTGTTCATCAAATAAAAGACCAGTCCTATGATAAACAACTACTAGGCGGTCCGCTGGAATCACCGGTATCTCCGGTCTTGGGATCTTCTCGCCAGTCTATCATCAATTGTGCCTTCGGAATCCAAGGGAGAGGGCAATAAATCTGCATCAAGATCTTCATACTCCTCCTCCACTAATTGTCTGAAGGCGGCAACAGCATCTTGAGCAGCTTGACCTAGAACAGGGAGTGCAACAGCTTCATTTAATGGGATGCCAGTTGGATCTAGAGGGACATCTTCGATTAGTTCGGAGATGGTACCAATAAGTGAATTCTTCAACTCATTGAACCGGTCTTCGGTAGTCTCCGGGTGGGCACCTGCTCCGATGAAGTTGAAGTCACGGTCTTTGACCGAGTCCAAGACTGGATTATGGCAGCGATATGCCCTCCTCCCGCCACTCGTGATCATCTTGGAGTGCTCTTTTATCCTTCGAGGGACATCCCGGATAGCGGTTTCAAGATGCAGTTCATCTTGGTGAATGGGCTGACCCCCATTTAGGTATTCGAGCGTCCGCATACCGCCTGCTGCAAGTTCCGAAGAAGACGAAAAAGAACGAGAAAGGTTATAAGTGCAGACCGGTATTAAAAAGTGTCTCTTAAATAAGAATAGGAAGAAGGAACCTACGCTTGTGCCCGATGTCCGTAGCTCCGAACTTGCCCTTGATATTGACGTTTGAAGCCTTCGGCTTGGCTTCGCTCTTCGAAGACGTTGTATTTCATGCTCCTTTGCTTTGAGAGCAAGTTGAGCTGACTCATGCGCGGTCCTCGGAGCGTTTTCCTTTTCGCTTGCGCAGTCTTGGCAGCTTCTAATGCTTCAGCTAGTTCGGTGTTCAGGCGAGCATTGTCATTTTCAAGCATTTTGTTGGAGCGAAGAGTTTGCGCCAGAATGTTGTCCTTGGCGGTAAGCTCGCCCTCCAGTTCACCAATACATGCAGCCTACTCGCTCTTCAATCCGGAGCCCTCCTGAAGAGCTTGTTCTTGAGCGATCGTTTTTCGGAGAGGATTTCCTCAGCCTTCTTGTGAGCAGCGACAAGATTCTCGAGCGCTAAAACAGATAAGACCGCTTAGAAGAATTATAAGTCAAATAGAGAAATTAAGGATAGCATCGAAACTTACTTTGGATTTCCTTCCGGAGTTTGCTGATTTCCTGCCGGCGGTCTTCCATCAAGCGATGGGTATTCATCAAATTGGCTTCCCTCTTTAGCAAATCCGCTTCCTTGAATTTCAGGCTAGTAGTCCGGGAGCCGAGTTCAACTAACCGTTCTTGGGTCCAGCACAGTTCTTCTTCAAGATGAGCAATGATTGTGCTCTTGGCTTTAACATTTTTGAAAGAATGCGGACGAAGGCGAATCAAAGGATCAAGATTGGAATATGATGAAGTTAGGACAAGATCGGGTAAGAGACGGAGATATACCCGGCCGGATTCGGAGAAATTCTTCAAGGCCTCCTCTTCTTGAAGAGAATCCGATTGGGCGGTTGCCGTAAATTTCCGGCTCCGCTCGAGATGTCTATTTCCACGTCACCTACCACCATTTTGGCGTGCTTTGGTGGACCTGGAGCTTTTCCGGTAGTCCTAGCCCGGCGAGGGATCTCTTCAATCCGGACCGGTCCCAATGGGGGAGTTCGGCGCGACTTGGAAGAGAGTGGCTTGGGGCGGGAAATCATTCACGATTGTATCAATGACATCGGCATGAGTGGTAACTTGCTCTTCCACTGCTTTGGAGGTCTTTTCTTTGGTTGAGGCAGCAGGGATTTGCTTTGCGCTTGTTGCACCTTTAATTTCAGAAACTCCTTCGGTACTAGGCACCGAAGGAGTAGGAGTTGATGTTGTGCCACCTGGTTGTGGTAGGGATAGAGGTTTTTTTCTCAACAAGCTAGCTATGTCGGCTTGAAGATTGGAAGGGATTCTATGAGAAAATTAAACAAGTTGAAAGACTGGAATGAAGTGAAGATGATTTTAAAACTGTATGAGTGTTGCGGAAGACTTACGAAGTGGCTTTTTTAAGCCAAAGGATGTCTTGCTCTTTTTGGGGGACTTTGAGTCTCCCCACTCGAACCCTCTCGCACTCCTTTTCGCCGCTGGTTGGGCTTGCGGCGCAGGAATGGATCCTCCTATAGCACTCCCCGAAGAACCGTTCCGAATGCCATACCGAAACTTCTTGGGAATGTTGGCAAGAGAATCTGTTAATTGGGGGACTCCCCGAGATCCCCAGCAGCGGCAGCTTCGAATGCAGCCGGAGCGACTCGACGATCTCTTTCAAAGGCCTCTTGCTCTTTGCGCCGGTCTTCAAGTTTTTGCGCTTCCGTACGAGTGTCGCCGGTACGGAAGTAGTGATGATCAAAATACCGGTATTCGAGAAGAAGGAGAATACTTACGAGTCCGGGGGTTTGATGTGCTGAATGCCAAACCCACCCTTTGGCACCCTACTTCATCATAACCGGTCCGGAGCATCTTCTTCGAGCGTTTACCCAACCGCTCCGGATCGGGAAGAGATGTTCCGTCGGTTGGATTGGCGCTATTTTCATTGAAGGACCATCCAGGGTGTTCTTGTCTCTTGAGTGGTTGAACTCCCCGAACGATGAAACTCCAAAGGACCGTTTCGGCTGTAACGCCTTTGACTTCCTTCGAGATACTTGATACTGGCCAAGAGGGTGAGCACTTCTTCATCTTCTTTGAGGCTCTCTTTGATGTCTTTGGTGTTCCAAGAGGAGAGTTCCTAAGCTATTTTAGCTCTATAAGGGGGAAGAGCAGGTTAAGGGTTATCACGGATAAACCACTCATTCTTCTAGTTGGACAAACTTTTATTAAGGGACAAGGGGAAATATTCCTTAGCACTCCAAAAAAAGGAAGGATTGTCGGCTCATTTCTTCTTGCCCATCTTGAAGATCAAAAAAAGGAAGTTGAAGATTGGTTTATTTGGGAAAAAAATGATAAGTTGAACTGGAGAGATGTTCA
>JAUNZO010004530.1:0-46432 GCA_031894775.1 Chloris gayana | reverse complement strand
TGTTGACGCCGGTTTTTGACCAAGGGACCCATTGTCGGCGACTATAGGTCAAAAGAAGGCCGGTGAGCGGAAGGCCGACGGCCGCTTGGGAGAGTAAAGGCGCGTACCTCCCGGGAATCGTGCGCCAACGCCAACGAGATGAGCATAACATTGATGGGCCTGGCCCACGTTGTAAAATTAGAAATAATAGTTTAATTTTGGAAAAAAAGATCTTAGTCGGTTAGGAAATCGGCCCGAAGAGGGTCCGAGTAGGATTCTTTGTGCCGAGTATAAATACATACTCGGATGTAACATGTAAACTCGATTCACATCCAATACAACTTTCGGCGCATCGCCAAACCTAATTTTCTGTCAAGTCTTTACTTGTTTTCGCGCGGGGATCTTCGGGGCTCCGGTCGACGATACGTTGGCTTGACAAGGTAATTATGTTGTCTAATTCTCGGCGCATTGTTCGTAATTAGATAGCTTAATTGCTAGTTATCCGGCGACAGATCTGTTTTCGATCGGCGTAGTGAGTATCGGCCGGGATGAGTCAAGTTGACCTGGTCGGGCTCGTGGTGGAGGTAGTTTGACTTGTCCTGCCTCCCGTTCCAGCCTTTGCTCACGGCGCCGATTGGCTCGGATCCGGTCGTTCGAGTCACGGTAGCTGCTATGAGAATTTTTCTATATCTTGGCCGATTCGATCGTGCGGATTCGGTTGACGTGTCCTGTGTACTGCCTTTGCGATAGTTGACTTGTCCTAGGCGCATGCAGCCGATTGGCTAGGGTGTAGACTTACTTTCATAGTTAAGACGTTTATGATTGTGCTTGTCCTGAATCGGCCGGGCGTGCGCGGCCGTTAGACTGGTCCAGCCGCGTGCCATCAGTTGACTTGTCTGTTGGAGCGGCCGAGTCGATTCGGGATCTGTGTGGTTGTATTTGTCTTACTTGTTCTTTCGGAGTGTTTAGCCGATTGCTTATCACGTTCATTAAGCTGTTTTATGTTTAATTAATGCTAAACACTGTTAAAGCTGCTTTTGAACCCGAGTTACTAAGTATGATCTTATTGATCATCATTATACCTTTGGACAGATCTAAATAATTCAACGATATAATCAATGGCGAGAATCGGCCGCATATCCGATCGGCCGATTCACGGATCCGATTGATGATTAAACTATCCTCTTGCTACCAAACCAATTACATCCTATTAATAGTTGCTCTGTTTACATTGTACTCGATAACATATCCCTGTAAAGTCTTAATGATTTGGTCGTCTACCGACGAAATCGGCTGCTAGTCACCGATCGCATGTTATAGCATCGGCTGATTTCGTATCGTTTGTACCACGGTTCGTTTGCCTAACATTTAATACATAAATGGATGGGCCGTGCTGTTCTCTGTTCATGGCCGATTTTGTCTATCTTATGCCGTGATCGGCCATGGCTGCACATCGGTCTATCCGGGCCGATGACCTGGAATTTTACACTCTTTTATCGTCTTTGTTGGTTTGCAGGAAAACCATCGGCACGCACCGGCGCACACGAACATCGGCGAGTTGAACCGGTCCGTTGGGAGCACGGGATTCTGCGTCGGCTGGAATTTCGGTGGACTCTCCGGACGACGGTGTGTCGGCGACTTTTGACGTCAACACACTTTTTGGCACGCCCGGTGGGACTTCAACGCACTCGCATCAATCGTGATTAGATGTCGTACATGCGAGGCGATCGGGGAGGACGGAACACCAATGGTCGATGCTGAGAATCGGCCGATTTTCGTTCCGGTCCCTCTCGGGACGGATGGCAAAGGCCATGGGGAAGTTTCTGATGACAACACACTTTCGGCACTGGGGAAGATGACGACAGAACAAAAACTGCAGTACCGGGAATACTTGGCCGAAGCAATGAAAAAGTACTTTCAAGCCACTGACGGTGACACGTGGCGAGTGGCCACAAAAGGAGACTTCCCTCGGATTCTGCATCCGGAAGAACTAGACCAAATCAAAGCCCGAGAGCTGCCGGATGCCAACCAACTCGGTGATATGGTCAACTCGTCCGTTCATCATGCCCTAATCAATCAATCGGGCGTGTTGACCAACACCATCGGGAATTTGATCAAGGACACAATTGATGGTAGGCTGTTCACTGAAGGGTATTCCGGACCTGCATACACTCGGCCTTTCGGCACTCCTGTACGGTCGAATCGGGGAATTAGCCTCCGAGTACCATACCGCGGGAAGGGTTTCAGCCCCCGTACGGCATGCCACCTCACCTATGGCCTGGCAAGGACAATGCAAATGCAAGTACCAGTGCAACCCAGCCAGGCAAGGAGGATGACGGTGGCCCCAAGAAGTCGGTAACGGAAGAAGGCAACGGACAAGATGTACAACAGCCGACTTCGAGTTGGGGGCAGCAACCAATGTGGCAGCGGTCCCACGGATGGCACAGCAACCCAATTTCTTCTACGTACCAAATATCGGCCCGAGTGGAATTGAAAACTCACCTACTATAGTACGGCCGATATACGGTATTCCACGAGCCAAGCTGCTGGGGGACGGGGATTCATGATCGGACGGCCGATCCAATCGGCCATGAATTATGGAATCGCTCATGATACATTATTCCCGGCTACTAGCACGGGATTTCCGGGAACGGTCGGTTGATACACCCAAGCTGGGGGACAACCCAATACAGCTTATATGACGGGGACCGGATCAGCAATTGCTGGACCCAATGATATGAATAGCCTCATGGCTAAAATCGCCGATATGATGAGAGATCAATTCGATTTGAAGCCTAAGGAGAAGAGTGCATTATATCGGCGACCTTACCACTGGCTGGATGGATTCCGTAGCTTTACCCAATAAATATAAAATTCCTGAGTTTTCCAAATTTTCCGGGCAAGATAATACATCGACTATGGAGCACATCGGCCGATATGACGCACGAGCTGGGTGAGGCGTCTACTCGGGAGGCTTTGCGGGTCGGGTTATTCCCACTGTCATTGTACGGATCGGCCTTTTCATGGTTTGCTTCGCTGTCGCCTGGTTCTATTCAAAGTTGGGCCGATCTGGAGAAAAGGTTTCACTCGTACTTTTTACGGGCATCACCGAGCTTAGTTTGTCTGATTTAATGGCGGTAAAACAGAAAAGCGGGGAATCGATAGCTGATTATATACGAGAGGTTCGGGACTACGAGGGGACGATGCTACAACCTGAACCTGACAGAGCAACGGTTGGCCGAAATTGCTTATGCGGGGTTATTCTCCAACATCAAAGAAAAGTTTACCCCACATGAGTTTGATGGGCTGGCACGGCTAACACGAAGGGCGGTTGGCCGGGAAGAGAATCTCCGGCTCACCGGGAATCGGCGATATCGGGTAGCTTATGCTGATTTCGACGGAGAAGATGATGAAGAGGAAATTAATGCAGTGGAGTGGACTAATAACAAACGGCCGATATTTTCTCCGCATGTCAATCCTAAAGAGAGAAAATATGATTTTGATTTATCTAAGGCCGACGAGATATTTGATCGGCTGCTGCGGGAAAAGAAAATTCAGCTTTCGCCTCATCACAAGATTCCTACGCCGGAGGAGTTGAAGAAAATGGCTAAGTGGTGCAAATGGCATGGAAATTCACATCATAACACTGTTGATTGTTATGCTATGAGAGATGAGATCCGGAAGGCGGTTGACGAGTGGGATATTGCGAGCGGCTGATGTGAAGAAGAAGATGAAAGTTGATGGGCACCCTTTCCCTACTAATACGATGTACATCAATACCATCGGTGGTGGATCAGCTGGTTTCATACGCCGATATGAGAGGAAGAGGGAGAGGGAAGAAAGAGATCAAGTGGCATATGAACAGGAATCTATCGGTCAAAGTCAGCGGTACGGGCAAAGCGTGATCCGCCGAGAAGATTTTGACCCACAGCTGGGATTGTCCTTTCTTTCGATGCTTGCTGGGACCGAAACATGAAGCTTCCATCTATCGAGAACTGTCCAGAGTGCACTGGCCGGGAAGAGTATCGTGACGTCGGGTCGTCAAATTACCGGGGACGGCCGATTGATCGCAACTATGAATCTCGACAATCGGCCCCCGGAAGAGCAATCGACTACGATCACGGGTATGATGAACGAAGATACGTAGTGCCAAAGAGAACCTCTGTTCACGATCGGCTGGGGCCAATAAATGATGAAGAAGAGTTCGATTACCAATACCATGAAGATTCGAGAGGTGATCAAATCGAGAACGAAGGTCGGTGGTGCCCCGGTGGTTTGCTCGGCAAAACCCAAAAGAGGAGGCTTCAAAGAATGCGTTGTCGAGAAATCAAGGGTGGACGCCATTACGGAGATGACCAAGATGATGAGCCCAAGCCCAAGAAGCAATGGAGGCCGAAAGTGCGGTCTCGGGTGGTACGGGCTGAAGCCGCGGTGAATATGATGTCACTGATGCCCGGGATTGTCGGATCGGCCGATGAAAATTCGGCTGAAGAAGAACCGGTTGGGGAAACTTCGGAGATTACGTGGACGCCGGAATCAGCGGTATTTGATAAGCCGGTCAACTACGATCATTTGCACCTCAAGGCATTGTACATTAGCGGCTATGTCAATGGGTCGCCGATGAGGAAAATGTTGGTCGACGGAGGAGCGGCGGTCAATGTCATGCCGATTACTACATACCGCAAGCTCGGGAAGACGCCGAGAAGAAATGATAAGGGCTAATCGACGCTCAAGGATTACAGCGGGAGAAGCCAAGATGTGCGTGGGGCCGCAATAATGGAGATCACTGTGGGAAGCAAAACCATACCCACCACTTTTTTCATCATTGACGGGAAAGGTGCATACACAACTTTGTTAGGGAGAGGCTGGATTCATGCCAATTGTTGCATCCCCTCAACCATGCACCGGTGTTTGATTCAATGGGTCGGCAACAAGGTCGAAATCGTGCGGGCCGATAAGTACGTAACCATTGCAACCGCCGATTTCGAGTTTGCTGGTCTAGAGAGCTTGCCTTGTTTATCGGGCACGTATTGGGATGCGGAGGCCATAAACATCACGAGATGATGGAGTTATTGTGACCGGGGGGTCAGGTACCCCCGGCTACTACGATGGGCCCCACGGGAGAATTGACGGACAATCGGCCGATCGATGTACACACTGAAGACATGGTGAGTCGGCCGATTGATGAACCGGAGGACGGGAAATTAGGCCACGGTTTTGTGTCGGCCGATGAATTAGAAGAAGTGGATATAGGGGATGGAGCCAAGCCTCGACCAACATATATTAGCAAGAAATTGTGTAAAGAAGTAAGAGATGAATTGGTGGCCTTATTGGAAGAATTTAAGGATTGTTTTGCTTGGGATTATAGCGAGATGCCTGGACTCGGCCGATCGATTGTTGAACATCGGTTGCCCACTAAACCCGGATATCGACCATATAAGCGGGGGGCTCGGAAGATTGACCCTAGGTATTATGAAGCCGTCAAAGAAGAGATTATCAGATTGTATGAAGCCGGCTTCATCGGGCCATGCCGATATGCGGAGTGGGTTTCTAGTATTGTGCCGGTGGAGAAGAAAAATGGAAAGATGCGGGTCTGCATTGACTTCAGGAATTTGAATAAGGCAACTCCGAAAGATGAGTATCCAATGCCAAACGCCGATTTGTTGGTTGATGCAGCCGCCGGCAACAAAATTTTGAGCTTTATGGATGGAAATGCTGGGTATAATCAGGTTTTTATGGCTGAAGAAGATATATCGAAAACGGCATTCGGATGCCCGGGGCGTTGGGATTATATGAGTGGGTTGTTATGACCTTCGGCTTAAAAAATGCTGGTGCCACGTATCGAGAGGGCCATGAATTTTATATATCACGATTTGATCGGCCGATTGGTGGAAATTTATATTGATGATGTCATGGTGAAATCAAGATCGGTTGGAAGTCATGTGGCTGATCTCGGGGAAGTGTTGAAGAGGACGAGACAATACGGACTGAAGATGAACCCGCTCAAGTGTGCGTTTGGTGTCTCAATTGGACAATTTCCGGGGTTTATTGTGCATGAAAAGGGAATTGAAGTCGGCCCTAAGAGTATTGATTCTATCGAGAAAGTTGGAACCGCCGACGAACAAGACGAAGCTCCGAGTCCACGATCGGCAAGATTAATTTTATTAGGCGATTTATCTCAAACTTGTACGGCCGACTTGATGTGTTTACGCCATTATTGAAGCTCAAGGCCAGTCAAGAGTTTCGGTGGGAGCCGATCCATCAAAAGGCTTTAGAAGATATCAAGAAGTATTTGGTGTCCCCACCGGTGATGGTTCCGCCAAAGTCGGGCACACCCTTTAAGTTATATTTATCGGCTGATGATAGGTGCATCGGCTCGAGCATTGACTCAAGAGCGAGGAGGGAAAGGAGCGGGTCATATTTTATCTCAGCCGCAAAGCGATTGATGCGAAACACGGTATCCGAAGTGGAAAGGTTATGTCTCTGTCCGTATTTTTCATGCACGAAATTAAGGCATTATCCGTTGGCCGAAGAATGTACTGTCGTTTGCCGGGCCGATGTCGTAAAGTATATGCTATCGGCTCCGGTCCCCAAAGGCCGGTTGGGCAAATGGATGTTGGCAATTGCGGAGTTTGATTTAGGCTATGAATCGGCCAAAGCGGTGAAAGCACAAGTATTGGCTGATTTAGTGGTGCAACACGGTGAACACTCGGCCGGATATGTTGAACCGAGTGCCATGGACGGTGTTCTTTGATGGTTCGATTTGCAAAGAAGGAAGTGGAATCGGCTTGGTTGTTGTGTCGCCTCGGGGGCAGTACGTGGATACTCTATTACGGTGGAGGCGTACACCAACAACCAAGTCGAATACGAGGCAGTATTAAAAGGATTGGAATTACTCATCGATGCCGGGGCTGATTTTGTGGAAATTTTCGGAGATTCCTTGTTGGTTGTGAGTCAGCTGGCCGATGAGTATGAGTGTAAAGATGGAATATTGTTGCAATATCATAGAAAGTGCCAGAAGTTAATGAAAAGGTTCAAGTGTGTTAAAGTCAGCCATATACCAAGAGAGCAGAATTTTGAAGCAAATAACTTGGCTCAGCTAGCATGCGGATATCGGCTTGTTGGTATTTCTTACGTCACGAATAAATCCGCAAGCGCACGGAATACCGTTGTAGCACTTCACCCGGGAGTATTCCAAGGTATCGTATTTATATCCGCAGGGAACGGAGTATTTCTGCAACAAGGTTAGTTTACCCAAGGACAACCAAGACAACGTAGCAAAATAGGGTCGAGAGGGTGACTCTTATCTATTTATCCTTTAAAGGTAGACGAACGCAAGCTAGACTTGTTTACTTCGGGCACCGTCTTAGGCTTGGTCTCGCCAAGCCACTCCGGTCTACGAAAGCTCTACTATGTACCCGAACGTGGAGGGTTCCTTTGGATGACAGGGCTGTCACTTCCTGCCACCTACCTCTACAAACCGTGGGGCACACAAGCAAACAAAGGCGATCTCCAGCCTAGACACCACGTCTATGCTATTGACCGCTACTCTAGCCTCGGCCTAGAACTGAGTTCGAAAGCTAGAGCACTTCTTGCGAAGCGATGATCCCGTAAACAAGTATAACAAGAATTACGTCTAACAAAGATATGTCACGATAGATAAGTAGATCACCACGTATAAATCACCTAAAAGAGTGTTTACACGCCAAGGTAAAAGGAAAGGAAATACTACTCCACTTTATAAAAGGGAGGAACACTCCTTCCTTTTCCTTGCCCTCTCTCCTATTCTACTAAGATACAAGAGGCCCTTGGCCTAAGGATGAGAATTTTGTCTTCTATCTTGATGTTGGTGGTGTGTTGAGAGAGGGGGTGTAGCCCTTTATTTATAGCCTTGGAAGGTCGGCAACTTGGAGGCGGTTCCGTACGTCGGTGGCATTAATTGCAGGTGGAACCGACATCAGGAAGGCGGTAGCTGCCAGCAGGCCAAAATCGGGCCCCGTTGGGCATCAGTAGCAGCTCGGCCGAACCCATCGTAGCGGTTCGGCCGAACCCCCATTGGCCCCTATGGCCTTGGGCTTTGGTCGAGGGGTCCTCCTTGATGTCTTGTTCAATGATCCTCATGCAAGGGCCCAAGTTGGTTGAGTTTTGTATGACTTTTGATCCATATCTTGTCGGGTTGCCGATGCTGAATTCTCGGAGTGATAAGTTGTGGGCTTCTTGATGTGTTTTCCCTTCTTTTGATATGAAATGCACATGCACTCATAATTTCACCAAGACTAGTGGAAATTGTTAGAAATAAACCCTATGTCTACTCTTGGTGATGGTGTTTGGTTCGGAAAGGTGCAATATGTTGACGGTAAAAATAGACCATAAGGACCGTCAACAAGACCCCCACACTTAGCTCTTTGCTCGTCCTCGAGTAAAGCTTGTGAGCATAAGGCGGGAGCATACTTCTCATGGTATGATGCTAGCATACAAGTTATTCCAGGCCATACCTGCACTCGTGAACTTTTGATGTGTCTACCATGTAATCTTGGGTAGTTGAGGAATGGAACGGTCATGATTCGAGTCATCATAGCCACCTCTCGCCGAGTCACTTGGGTTTTTGAAGGATTTTCAAAAGTAAAAGCATAGCTCATACTCCTCGAATGATAGCTCTCAAATTGCTCAATGTGTATGATTCCTCACCAAGGCATTGGAATTGCCTCTTTTTATCCTACTTCTACAAAAGGCTTTATGTGGAGCTTGGTAGGGAATGAAAGAGAGGCATACTTGCATCACATATTTTTGCCGAACCAAAAGAGTGGATCCATGGAGGATGCAAGTCATACAATCCCGATCAAGATGTGCATGTGTGTATAATGGTAGCGAGGTGGAAAGCATACTCCTTTTTGTATTCCTTCTCTCTCTCTCTTTTTTCAGCATTTTTGAGGAGGACATGGCTAGTATTTCTTTCTTTCTCTCTCTCTTTTTTTTTTTTTTTTTTAACATTATCCCTCTTTTCATTTTCAACATGCTCTACTTTTGTATGAGCAGGGATTATTCTTTCTCTTGCATAGCCATGTCTCCGATGATAACTTGAGAGAGGAAGGTAATAATGTGGAGTATTTATTTTGGTGGATGGATGGGCGTATTGCTTGACTTCCAGTGTAGAAGCTTAGTGTGAGGTGGAGTGTACGTGATCTTTGATCATGAGAGTATAACAAGCTTCTCACTAGGGTCACACAATTTTGATAAAGCTCAATGCAATGACAAGCAGCATATGTGTGTAGGCTTTGCAATGTGATCAACATATGGCTTTGGTGGGAATATAAGATCATTGAGGAGCATGAAGCTATAAATTTTAAATTTTTTTCAAGATAAATACCCAATTACTCTATGCAGGAGGAGCAAGATTCATCTCATCCAACCATATCACATTCGCCAACAACTTAGATAAACATGGGTTCCTATGAGATTGGTGTTCACAAGCAACAAGATATGATGCGAGGAATAAAGAGTATGCAGGCCAACCGTCTAGAAGCATGTAGTTTGAGGGAACAATAACGTTCATTTTATTCTTGAGTTAAATTTTAGTGATTGGCTCAAAAGGTTGGTTTAACTCATGAATTGGAGAGATAGAGTAGTGGGGTAGAATGCGCAAACCATCGCCTTGGGTGAAGTGGAGGCCAAGTGGACCATAGGATATTTGATCGAACCAAAGGTTCGGCCAAACCTTGCTTTCTTGTCCCGATGGCTCCACCTTCTTTTGTGTCGATTAGTGCGATGTTGTGCATCATGTTGGTGGGGGAGATCTCAAATGTGTGTGTGATGAAGAACTCAAGAGATCTCCCCCACACTTGTTCTTGTATCTCGCTTTATTTATTCGAAACAAACAAAAACAAAGCGAAGACAAAGAGGACTCTACCGGGGTTAAAGACCGGGGAGCCTAGATTTATTGAATTAAACTTTAGGTGCCTTATGTGTTTGAAACAAAAGAGAGATGAAGCACCTTACTTATTATTTCTTTTTCAAGTGTTATTCGATTTTTCATTTTATAATTTTTATTTTATTTTGACATTTTCAAGGTGGAAGAAAAAGGATGCAAGTTGCGATACAAGTTACCTTTGTGGGGGAGGGAACCTCCCCCACACTTGTTCTTTTGCTCATGGCGTTTGATTTGGGGTTGAACCCAATGTGATTGTGGAAGGCCTTTGTGCAAGTGTGGCTCGTGATGTTGGTGCAATGTTTTGGTGGGGAGATCTCGAGCATGTGCGTGATGAAAACTCGAGAGATCTCCCCCACACTTGTTCTCTCGCACCCGAGAATCCTGCCAAAAACACTACTCCCGCAAGCAATTTCCTCCAACTTGGAGAGGCAAGGTTAGCTTTCGGAGCACATACAAACAAGGTCCCGGGTTAGATGACCGGACCTCATTTGTACAGCCGAGGAAGAAAGGCACAAGCATGTCATGTGGACCATGTTTGAGTGCGATCATGGGCAAGATATTCCTCGTTGATAAAAACAACTTGGGGCTTAGTGATATGAAAACTTGAAACAGTGTAAGCCCCAACTCTAGGAGTGATATGATAAAACAACGAGGTGCACTCAAGAAGTCCTAATTGCTTGGAAAGTTCTTAACCATTCATGCATTGCATAGGAGGGATTTTGATATCGTTAACCATGGCGAGAGGATTCTAAGCTCATTCCTCATACAGATATGTCTATGATTGCTTTGAGGAACACAAGTCATAGCAAGCCAACCATGCATCAAGCACAAGAAGGAATATGATTCATTGCCAATGAGCATGCTTGTGAAGATCAGGAGTTTGTAGGCTCAAAGTTTGATAAGCAATGCTTATGAAAGCCTAGTAGATAGCAAGGATGTATGCATGAAGGGTGATACTCCCTATGGGAGAACCAAAGGGTAGTACCATTGCCTAACTACTACAAGGATGCATGGAAAATCATGTGGTAAGTAGGTGGGAGCCATACTCACCCACACGAATAAAAACCATATCACCCTTGGGCTTCCAATTATTAGCAAAAAATGTGGTCATACCTTTGTTGTGCAGAGATATCAAATTGAAGTTGTAGGCTTGTTCCTTCATTTCGCACACCACAACAAGGTTGGTGTCGAAAAGGAGTCTTGACATGTTGTTTTCATCAAGGTCCTCCTCCATGGGATCTTCGTGAGGCTCTTCATGCCAACCTTCTCACATTAGGCATGAGCTCAATGGAGGGGGACGAGTATGTGTCACGTCGGGGGTGACTTGTGCTTGAACTTGTCGCCTTTTTCAACGTGTTGATGAGCTGATTATTGTCCTTTCTCCTGGCTGCACATAAGAGCAAGAACACAAAAGCGAACTCGAGCACGGGTTATGTTAGTGAAAACCAAATGGATTTCCCGTCGGTTGCCTTTGCAAGGATTTTTTTTTTTCGCAACTTAATTTATTAAACAAATAGAAAAGAAGAGAAAGGGAAACCGTTTTCTTAACTTCCGGATCGAAAAGCCAAAATGGTTTGTCTCAAAATTGTTTTTCTTTGAGAATAAATTTCTAAAGAAAAAAGAAGAGTTGGAGACGATCGAAGATGGAAGAAGTTTATTTTTGAAGGACTCCAACTATGCAAATAAGAAAACCAAAGAGAAAATCTTTTTCTTAAACTTGAGACAAAATATCGTGGAAAATTGGGGAAATGCGAGAGCAAGAATTTAGCTTTTAAGGGTGCTTGAATGCGGAAGGGATGAAATTGAAGAATTCAAACACCCTTGCATCCAAAAAGAAATAAAGTTTAACTTGGTCAACAGCCCCATAATGGCTATAGGCTTTAAAGTCAAGGGGTTGTGCCAAAATTCCATCAAAACTTTTGCTCAAAGCATTTTCCAAAAGGTTGGGTCGAGTTAAATTTTACCAAACTTATTCTCTCAGATTTTATTTTTTTTTTTTTCAAGGAGAAAAAAAAAAGAACAAAATAGGAGTTGGAGAATGATTCCAACAAGGAGGGAATTTATTTTGGAAAAACTCCAATTATTTAAATGGAAAAACCAAAAGGAGAAAGAAACAAAATCTTTTCTTTTCTTGAACTTGGGGCAAACAATTAAAATTCTCAGGAAGTGCAAGAGTAAGAATTTTGGAGAAAGAGTGCTTGAGTGGAATGTAAGTGAAGGCACGAAGCACTCTTTTTGGTTAACAACCCCATGATGGCTATGTGTTAGAGAGCCGGAGGGAGTTGTGCCCAAAATTCCTCCAAAATTTTGCTCAAAGCATTTTCCATAAAAAGATTGCCTCAAACTCATTTTCTAAAATAGAGTTTTTTCTTTTTTAATGCAAAAAGGTTTGAAGAATCCCAAAATGGTTTGGAACAATTCAAACATGCAGAAAGCAAATATGCAAGGAATGCGGTGTCTAATGGGAAAACAAACATGCATGTGAAAAACAAATGATTTGCATTTTTTTTTTTATTATTTTTTTCATATGTAAATCAGAAAAATCCGAATATGCATGTTGAGGAGAAATCAAATATGGAGGAAACAAATATGAGATAACTACCGATTATCCTATCGGCAAGGGCATCATCATTTTAAGTCCGATGAGCAAGACTTTTCTCCATCATCATGATTTGTCAATAAAGTCCCGGAGAAGGACCTCGCAAGGTTAGTGCCAACAATATACAAGCACGATATTTGCAATATTTATGATAAACAAAAGTATCTACAACCATCCTAAAGAACATATAGCAAAACAAGGCACCAAGGTGGTTGTGGGCAGCAGAAGTGGTGTTGGCACTAACGAGCATTGACCCTAGAGATTCATGATGTGAGCATGTGTCATGTGGTTGTTCAAAGAAGAAGCTCCCATGCTCATTCAAAGATTCCTCTTTAGATTCTAGAGTCGATGCCTCATGAAATTCCATGGCCCAAGGTTTGTTTTCAAAAAGTTCTTGATCATCATCAAGAACGGTGCGTGAAGGGCCGTAGGGAAAAGGCTCAAATGGTGAAGAGGACCGTTTGGGTTCATAGGTATGAAAGGTTTCGTCAAACTCATCCTCTTCATGGGTGGAAAACTTTGCATCCTCATATAATGAAGGCTCGAGCGATCGGGTTCGGATATGAACTTCACTTGCTCAAGTGGTTCATGATTGTGATGAGGATTCTCCAAAGGATTTTGAGTGGTGGTGGTGGTGAAAACGGTTTTCCCATGATTCTCCGTCATATCCTCCTTATGAAAAGGGTTTTTAGGAGGATCGGGAGGAGAAGGAGGTGGCGTCTTTACCCATGTGTAATTCGAGGTGTTTCCAAAATTTTCAAAAATTTCTTCCTCAAACTCAAAAGGGAACTCAAGAGGTTCATCTTCCTCTATCATTGCTCTTGTGTTAGATGAGGACTCGAGTGTTGGGTCTACCTTTGTAGGCACCAATTGTTGTGTTTCTTGCACAACGAGTTCTTCATCTTTTGACTTCGGCTCAACGAGTAAGTCAGCGGAAAAAGGTGTGTTTTCCACAATTCGATCCAAAAGTTCGTGTGCTTCCGCTATGGTCTTATGAGAAAAAGACCCACCCGCGGCCGTGTCAAGATAAAGTGCGGTATCGTTGCTCAATCCCGAATAAAAGTGTTGTAATAAAACGGGTTCGGGGAGCAATAATTCTGGTCCGGAGTCCGTTAGAGAACAGAACCGAATCCATGACGCACTTAAGGTTTCCTTTTCTTCTTGTCGAAAGCCTATTATTTCCGCTCGTAGAGAAGTGATACGAGATACGGGGAAGAATGCTAGACAAAATTTGTCTCGCAATTCTTTCCAATCACCGTTCACTCTCTTAGCGGTGTAAGTGTACCATTGCTTCGCCTTCTCATTGAGAGAGAAGGGAAACAACTTCCACTTCAATGTTTCTTGTGTCATGCCATGGATCAATCGGCATGAACACAAATGTTCAAACTCTCGCAAGTGTTCATAAGGATTTTCATGTTTAAAACCCGAAAAGGATAAACCTCTAATCATCGAAATGTAATCGGGGAGAACTCATAGCCAGGTGAAGAAATAGGTTGTGATGATGATGGTGGCTCTAAGAGTTCACCCCGTGGAGTGGAGAAAGATTGGATGGTTGGGTGTGACTCCATGATATGTTTTTGTGAAATTTTGAATGTAAGGAAAAAATAAAAACAGAACGGTAAGTAAGATAGATTACGAGGGCAAACCTGATTCGTTACAAAGATAACAACCGCTCCCCGGCAACGGCGCCGTAAATGCTTGTTGGTATTTCTTACGTCACGAATAAATCCGCAAGCGCACGGAATACCGTTGTAGCACTTCACCCGGGAGTATTCCAAGGTATCGTATTTATATCCGCAGGGAACGGAGTATTTCTGCAACAAGGTTAGTTTACCCAAGGACAACCAAGACAACGTAGCAAAATAGGGTCGAGAGGGTGACTCTTATCTATTTATCCTTTAAAGGTAGACGAACGCAAGCTAGACTTGTTTACTTCGGGCACCGTCTTAGGCTTGGTCTCGCCAAGCCACTCCGGTCTACGAAAGCTCTACTATGTACCCGAACGTGGAGGGTTCCTTTGGATGACAGGGCTGTCACTTCCTGCCACCTACCTCTACAAACCGTGGGGCACACAAGCAAACAAAGGCGATCTCCAGCCCTAGACACCACGTCTATGCTATTGACCGCTACTCTAGCCTCGGCCTAGAACCGAGTTCGTAAAGCTAGAGCACTTCTTGCGAAGCGATGATCCCGTAAACAAGTATAACAAGAATTACGTCTAACAAAGATATGTCACGATAGATAAGTAGATCACCACGTATAAATCACCTAAAAGAGTGTTTACACGCCAAGGTAAAAGGAAAGGAAATACTACTCCACTTTATAAAAGGGAGGAACACTCCTTCCTTTTCCTTGCCCTCTCTCCTATTCTACTAAGATACAAGAGGCCCTTGGCCTAAGGATGAGAATTTTGTCTTCTATCTTGATGTTGGTGGTGTGTTGAGAGAGGGGGTGTAGCCCTTTATTTATAGCCTTGGAAGGTCGGCAACTTGGAGGCGGTTCCGTACGTCGGTGGCATTAATTGCAGGTGGAACCGACATCGGGAAGGCGGTAGCTGCCAGCAGGCCAAAACTGGGCCCCGTTGGGCATCGTAGCAGCTCGGCCGAACCCATCGTAGCGGTTCCGCCGAACCCCCATTGGCCCCTATGGCCTTGGGCTTTGGTCGAGGGGTCCTCCTTGATGTCTTGTTCAATGATCCTCATGCAAGGGCCCAAGTTGGTTGAGTTTTGTATGACTTTTGATCCATATCTTGTCGGGCTGCCGATGCTGAATTCCTCGGAGTGATAAGTTGTGGGCTTCTTGATGTGTTTTCCTTCTTTTGATATGAAATGCACATGCACTCATAATTTCACCAAGACTAGTGGAAATTGTTAGAAATAAACCCTATGTCTACTCTTGGTGATGGTGTTTGGTTCGGAAAGGTGCAATATGTTGACGGTAAAAATAGACCATAAGGATCGCCAACACGGCTCGCCGAAAAACAGCTTAGAGATAGCTGATATTGAAGAAGCCGATTGGCGTACGGAAATTCGAAAATTTTTGAGCAATCCATCCCAACCTACGTATAAGAAGATAAGATATAAAGCTTTAAAGTATGTTCTGTTGGATGATCGACTATTTTTCAAGACAATTGATGGGGTGCTTCTCAAGTGTATTGATGACACCGAGGCAAAAGTGGTAATGAGCGAAGTACATGATGGGATTTGCGGAACGCATCAATCGGCCCATAAGATGAAGTGGCTGCTAAGGCGAGCTGGTTATTACCGGCCGACAATGTTGGCCGATTGTTTCAAATATTACAAGAGTTGCCAAGACCGCCGTAAATTCGGGCCTATACAGTAGGGCGCCCGCATCGGCTATGAATCCAAGAATCAAACCTTGGCCGTTCGGAGGTTGGGCTATGGATATGATCGGCCGATAAATCCAAGCATCGAGCAAAGGGCATCAGTACATATTGGTAGCTACAGATTACTTCACAAAATGGGTTGAAGCAGCGCCCTATCGTAAAGTTTCGACGGCCGACGTGATAACGTTTGTTAGAGAGCATATTATTTATAGGTTTGGGATTCCAGTAGACAATCACAACAGATCAAGGATCAGTATTCACGTCGGACGAATTTCAATCTTTTGCTGATGAAATGGGAATTAAGTTGATTAATTCATCGCCATATTATGCCCAAGCCAATGGACAAGCCGAAGCGGCGAATAAGAGTCCGATCAAGTTAATCAAGCGGAAAATACAAGAGTATCCTCGTAAGTGGCACATGAAATTGATGGACGCTTTGTGGGCTTATCGTATGTCACGACATGGAGCTATGCAAGTTGCGCCGTATCAGCCGGTATATGGGCACGAGGCCGTACCGCCATGGGAGACAGCTATCGGCTCCGTAAGGATTGAGTTGCAACAAAAGCTTTCGGCCGATCAAGTACTACGGATTGATGATGGATGAATTAGAAGATGTAGTACAAAATCGGCTGGATGCATTGGAAAAAATAGAGCAGAATAAGGCGAGGGTTGCCCGCCATTATGATAAGAAGGTTGTGCAGAAACAGCTTTAAAGAGGGCGATTTGGTCCGGAAGCTTAGGATGCCGATCGGTGTGAAAGACAATCGGTTTGGTAAATGGTCGCCTAATTGGGAAGGACCTTATTTGATTAGCCGATCGGCACCGGGTAATGCATATATTTTGAAAGAGTTAGAAGGGGAAGAATTCGGCCGAGCACTTAATGGAAAGTATTTGAAGCAAGTATTATCCTAGTATTTGGATTAGCTCATAGTGTTCGGTCTAAAAGAGACTACAGCCGATGTCGATGCACATCACTTTGAGGCGGCCGATACCGAGAATATCGCCCTTAGCCCAAAAAATATACGAAAGTAAGACAGAGGAAGTCACCGATAAATTAGCCGATGTTTGAACATCGCTTTCGCATGGCCGATATGATTGTATATCGCCCTTAGTGCAAAAAATGTTTACAACCAAAACTTTGTTCAAAGTCCTATTACACCTAGGCATAGTCAACGGCCTCGCCGCGGGACAAGAAGTCTTGGACAGCAGATAGTGCGCCGCCAGCCGTGGAGTCGAGTTTGGCCATGACCAATAGGTCATCCTCGATGGGGCCGACATCAGCCTTGCGCCGCGGCAACCATCTTCTCGGCCGTTTGAATGGCTTCGTCCGTCGTCTTCTCGCCGAGCCGCCACATCGGCCGACAACCGTGTAATAGTAGCTTCCAAGACCGCCGCTGCCTCCTCCTTGAGAGCCGTAGATGCTCTCAAATCGGCAATCTCCCGGTTGATTGCTTGCAGCTCATCCCGCCGATTTGAGAGTTGCTCTTGCATCTCCCGGGTCTTCCGGACCTCCTCCTCGTAGCGCTTGATGGAGTTATCGGCGAGTAACGCAGCTTGCCGCTGCTCCGCATGGCGAGCCAAACGCCGCCGGGCACGAGTGAAGTCCATTTGCCGCACTCCATGTATGCCACGCGGTGCAAAGCATCGCGCACATCCTCCGGAGCTCAGTCCGGACCTCCAAGTACCGGGTCCTTATGGGTTGTGCGTCGGCCACCAAGCGCCAACGTAAGAGGCCTCAAGCCTCGCGCGCGATTTCGGCCATGGTGTTAAGACTAGAAGCAGTATACCAAAATCGGCGCGGGACGAGGGAAGCTTAGTGCCCGGAATACCAAGGAAAAATAAGGTGAAGTTAATAATCGAAGCAAATCAAGAAAATAAAAAGGAGATAGTAAAAACAAACCTCGCGAAGCGTCAATGCGAAGTGGTCGGACGTCTATCGGCCGAGCCATTGAACCCACAGGTTCATGTGTTCCGATCAGCCTCTCGGCCGGCCGATCCTCCTTCTCCAGCCGCATCCTCGGAGGCAGCATCGTGCATATGTCCAGCTTGTTCAGCTTCGCGGGCTCATCGGCAGGCTCATCGGCAGCAGCATTTACAGGAGAAGCCGCGGACGGTTCCCGGCCGGCCGGTTCTTCGACAAAGAATGGTGCCTTGTTCAAAATCGGCGGCGATTTCGTAAGACGCAGGCCGATCCAAGCGAGTTGGGCTCTCCATGGGATTTGGATCGGCCCGGCTTGGTGTGACTTCGGATCCGGAGCCGTTTGAATCGGCCTTCGGTGTCGGCGTCCCGGCCCGTGGAGGAGTCGACAGCGAACCGGCCTATCGGTGTTGGAGTCTCGGGCCCGAGGAGGAAGAACCGCCGGTTCCCGCTAAGAACTCATAGTTAGACAAAGATATGCAATGGAAAAAGGGATCAGCAATCATACAATAATAACCCGACGCGGCGGAGATGGATCATCGAAATAGTCCGGCCTGACGGGCGTACAGTGCCGCTTCACCAGCCGCGCGGTGTCGCTTTAGGGCTTGAGTCGGCCCCGCAGCCGGCACGTTAGCCTTTCTCTTGCCGGGGACGGCCGTTTTAGTCTTGGCCTTGCGGGCAGCCGGTGCCCTCGACTCATCGCCGCAAAGGCTTGGGCGGGAGTGCGATCGGTGAAGCCGATATTTGGAGCAATTGGGCTCGGCATTAAGTATGCAATCGGCCGGCCACCGAAACTCGGGTCGGCGGCTCCTCCGTGTCCGACCGAAAAGAATATACAAGGGTGAGCATTTGGAGTGGCCGATTTCATTTACAAAATCGGCCTTATAAAATAAATCGATTATACATACCTCGGCGAAAGCTTCACTCAGACTAAGCCGTAGAAGAAGGAGGCGGTATTCCGGCCGCGGAGGTGCCGGTTCCACTCGCCCCACCAACGGTCAAAGAGGCGAGTACTTCGGGGCGCCGGGGAAAATCCGGCTAAGTCGCCGGTGACGACATCGGCGGTGCGGCCGACGAGCCAATTCCACCGAATGGCGTTGTCGACGTAGCTCGCGCCTTTATTTGCCCCACATAGAAGAGGCCGGGGGCAACCGGCCGAAACCGAGTTGGCGGGCTGCCACCGACGGGTGGTAGAACTCATAGGAGCAGAAAGCTTTGCTCCCGGCAACGAGTCCCGTCGGCAGCAGACAGTGGGCGGAGACAAGTGGTGAAGATCTTGACCGCTTCCGCGTCGGCCGTCGGGAAGGTGGGGTCGATCAGGAAAGGAGTGTCATACCCCTTCTCGAAGAAATCAATGTACGGGTACCAATCCGTACTTTCGTTGTTGAGGCCCTTGTAGAGGGCGGCGAACCAATATGCCAAGGTGTCATCCGATATGGCCGCCCCCGGTGCCATGGACAACGCTTCCCCGAAAGAGATACATCGGCCGGATCGGGCGTGGCCGATTCGGCATGATTGCCGGGGAAGGTGAGAACACCGAGGTCCGGATCGATGGCCTTGGTGGTATGAAGGGACAACCACATTTGGATGAACCACCAAGGGCCTCCCAGTGTTCTTGACCGATCGGCCGGAGCGCAACTCCACCGAGACTTGGTGAAGAAGGAGGTAGGCCGATCCCGTAAGATACTTGCCCATAGGGAGGGCATAGCCGTCGGCCAGCACATCGGCCATCGGCAGAAGTTGTTTGTGGGGCTCACGCCGACCCCACGTAAGAAGAAGTGGTCAAGCCACATGTTGAGAAAGGCAACGTGCTCGCGGCGATCGACCGAGCCGTGCCCTTTGTTGTAGGTCCGGATGTAGTTCTTCCAACCCCCGGTGTCCTTAGGGTTGATCCGATGGGAGGACTTAATGCGGATGGCGTCCGGGGTGGCCTCCGCCGTGATATTCAAATCGGCCAACATGACCGTGTCCAGGAGGGTCATGGTAGCCGGCCGTGGCCGAACATGAAACAGCTTCAAGGCATCCGACTGCAGGTAAGAAGCTGCCACCAAGCAACGGTTCGTTCTTGTGGTGGTCGGCCAAGGAGAGTTTGATGGCGTGGGCAATGCCGATATTGGCCCAACCTTGCCGATGGACGGCCGATACTCTGTTATACCAATCGCGCCATCCGGCGACGGGAGTCGGCCATGACCTAAAACTATTGGCCCACTCGGTCGGTAAAGGAGACTCGTTGCCGAAACGGGACCCGGTTCGCTTCGGCACGTATGAGATCTCGTGGGGTCGGGATCACCCATGGGGCCCAAAAAGAAGTGAGTGGGGATATTGGATGGGATGGCGACTTGGTTCCGGATTTCCTAAAAACAAGGAATAGGGCTAAAATGAGAAACGGAACGGAAAGGAAATAGATCGTGAAAATGAACAAGAACAAGAACATGAAGAAAATTGCAAAGGTAGAAAAGAGAGATGCTCGAATGTACATTACCTCCGGAACGGCGTTGGTGGTAGCAACGACGCGGTCTGCGGCGGCAGCCGCAACAAGAAGCAACAAAGCAGGATTCATGGTCGCCGGAGGAGAAAAGACGGCGGCGGCGCAGTTGAAAGGTTGAAAGGGCTCGAGAAGGCAAAGGTCGCTAGGGCAGATGAAGACGAAAGCCAAGGAGAGGAAACAGATGGGAATGACCAGGGGTGGCCCCGGGTTTTATGGAGAAGTGACGGGCAAGAAAACCGGCGCGGTAAAAGAGGATAAATCAGTCCGACGCATGCGTTGCATACCCCGCACCGGGGGACATGTGTTGACGCCGGTTTTTGACCAAGGGACCCATTGTCGCCGACTATAGGTCAAAAGAAGGCCGGTGGAGCGTAAGGCCGACGGCCGCTTGGGAGAGTAAAAGGCGCGTACCTCCCGGGAATCGTGCGCCAACGCCAACAGTATGAGCATAACATTGATGGGCCCGGCCCACGTTGTAAAATTAGAAATAATAGTTTAATTTTGGAAAAAAGATCTTAGTCGAGTTAGGAAATCGGCCCGAAGAGGGTCCGAGTAGGATTCTTTGTGCCGAGTATAAATACATACTCGTATGTAACATGTAAACTCGATTCACATCCAATACAACTTTCTGCGCATCGCCAAACCCTAATTTTCTCGTCAAGTCTTTACCGTTTTCGCGCGGGATCTTCGGGCTCCTGGCCGACGATACGTTGGCTTGACAAGGTAATTATGTTGTCTAATTCTCGGCGCATTGTTCGTAATTAGATAGCTTAATTGCTAGTTATCCGGCGACCGGATCCGTTTTCGATCGGCGTAGTGAGTATCGGCCGGATGAGTCAAGTTGACCTCGGTCCGGCTCGTGGTGGAGGTAGTTTGACTTGTCCCGCCTCCCCGTTCCAGCCTTTGCTCACGGCGCCGATTGGCTCGTATCCGGTCGTTCGAGTCACGTAGGCTGCTATGAGAATTTTTCTATATCTTGGCCGATTCGACCGTGCAGATTCAGCTTGACGTGTCCCGTGTCTCGCCTTTGCGATAGTTGACTTGTCCTAGGCGCATGCAGCCGATTGGCTAGGGTGTAGACTTACTTTCATAGTTAAGACGTTTATGATTGTGCTTGTCCCGAATCGGCCGGCGTGCGCGGCCGTTAGACTCTGGTCCACCCGCGTGCCATCGCTTGACTTGTCCCGTTGGAGCGACCGGTCGATTCGGGATCCGTGTGGTTGTATTTGTCTTACCGTTCTTTCGGAGTGTTTAGCCGATTGCTTATCACGTTCATTAAGCCGTTTTATGTTTAATTAATGCTAAACCCGTTAAAGCTGCTTTTGAACCCGAGTTACTAAGTATGATCTTATTGATCATCATTATACCTTTGGACAGATCTAAATAATTCACCGATATAATCAATGGCAGAATCGGCCGCATATCCGATCGGCCGATTCACGGATCTCGATTGATGATTAAACTATCCTCTTGCTACCAAACCAATTACATCCTATTAATAGTTGCTCGTTTACATTGTACTCGATAACATATCCCCGTAAAGTCTTAATGATTTGGTCGTCTACCGACGAAATCGGTCGCTAGTCACCGATCGCATGTTATAGCATCGGCCGATTTCGTATCGTTTGTACCACAGCTCGTTTGCCTAACATTTAATACATAAATGGATGGGCCGTGCTGTTCTCTCGTTCATGGCCGATTTTGTCTATCTTATGCCGTGATCGGCCATGGCTGCACATCGGTCTATCCGGGCCGATGACCTGGAATTTTACACTCTTTTATCGTCTTTGTTGGTTTGCAGGAAAACCATCCGGCACGCACCAGCGCACACGAACATCGGCGAGTTGAACCGGTCCGTTGGGAGCACAGGATTCTGCGTCAGCCTGGAATTTCGGTGGACTCTCCGGACGACGGTGTGTCGGCGACTTTTGACGTCACCGTAGTTCCCGGCGAGTTCGATGGCTTCTTCGTTCGACGTCGACTTCTCACCCGGTTTTAAGATCCGCTTCGGATCCCTCGACTTCGAAGCCGATCCCGCAGAAAGCTACACTTGATGAACCCGACTCACGATCCGGTCGCAGCTTTTGAAGCGCGATCACCGGACACGATCGGAACCATATCTATGGAATCCAGCGGGACCGACGCTGCTTTAGCGCATATCTTCGTACCGCTCACGCTTGAGACTAATACCCGGTCCGTGATAATGGGCAGCTCCGTCGAGCTTAACAACGACTTCGAGGAAGGATCCCCACCTTCTTCCAAGTGTTTATGGCTGGTCTAATCCTTGAAGAACTCACCCCCGAGGAAGCCGCTGCCGAAGAAGCTAGGATGGCGAGAGAGGAAGCAAATCGCCGCCAACATGAACAGATGAAACGGACATAGAGGATCCACCTCCACGAGCTTCGACCGCGAACCCTCACGCATACATCGTCGGTACCGGTTAAGATGGAGAGGGCGTTCCCGCCACAACCCCGCCTCGCTACCGGACCACTACCGGAGCAGTCCAGGGGCGCGACGTAAAAGTCACCAGGGTATAATAACCGACGTGGATGTCGCGGTGGTAGAAATCATCGCTCTTCCAAGTAGGGAGTTGGACATGGGCTCCATGGAGGTTGAATTAAATGTCGCTTGGGTCTTCACATCACCGATCCACTACATTCTTGAGACTATTCCGGAGGAGGTGTTCAACTCGACGCCGGGATTACAACATGCTTTGAGCCTGGTGGATGCGGTCGCTTTGCAAACCAACCAGCTTGTCCAGGATAGAGCTAAATCTTCCAGATCGTTAGCATTCGCATTCGTAGTGGTATGCGACAGCCTGGTCTCGAAGGAGCCTCTTCCGGAGGAAGAAGCGGACGTCAGCTGTAACAACCCTAATAAATAAAAGTGCATTTCATGTCATTCATGATCATGTCGTCATGTTGCATTTGTGAAACAAATTAATTTTTGTGTTAAGAATGCACATAAAATAACAATTTAACCAAGTAAAGTAAGTTCTTAAAAAGAAATTAAATAAAAGTAAATTATGGGTTCATCATTTTCTACTGATCAAACATAAGAATAAAAGATTTATGGAGTTGCAGTGAAATTATTTTCTTTTATACAATTGCCTACAAGAAATAAGTAAAGCTTTCCTTTTTAATTTAAACATGAATTTTTAATCTGAAAAATATTCGGAAATTGAACTTGGACTTAAAAGGAAAAGTATTTGAAATAATTTCATTAGCAACCCTAAATTTTTATAAATTTTTCTAAGCTCGGGAAAGTAGTTTTCAATTAATTCAAAACAGGAGGGCCTTTTTGCAAAATGTTCGGACCGGCCCACATGCCGGCCTCTCTTCTTCTCTCCCGCTCTCACCTCTCTTAGCACCGCACGTCCACGCGCCCCCCATGCAGCTGCTTGCTCGCCCACACAACTGCTCGTCCGCTTCACCGTCTCCCAGCCGGATAAAGCCCCCGCCATCCCTATCCCTTCCCTTTCTCTCTCATTTCTTGCCCACGCCACCGCCATAGTCGCCCTCTCTCGGAGCAACGCCGCCAGGCCGCTCCGGCAGCCCCCCATCCAAACCAACGCCGCCAAGAGTTCCGCAGAAACCACCCGAAGGTCCCCGGGCACTCCAATCGAGCCGAGCGGCTTTGCTCCGTCAAGGCGAGGCCGTCTCCCTCATCGGGACCTAACCGTTGGTCCTCTCGCCGCATCTCCAAATTCACGAGCTATGGTGAGCCGTTGGTCCCCGTAATTCTTTCGTATGGTGCGTAACTTGATGCTCTTCGATCGTGGCAACTCACCCTCAAGCTTTCTCCTCGTGTCCGACGAGATTGGCCGTTTTTCCAGGAGCTACACCGTCACCATCCGCACCACTCACGTTGAGCTCTAGTCTCCTACCATCACCAAGTCCCCGCGACCTCGTGACAAGCTTTCTCATGCTCCGCAGTAGCTCCCCGCACAATTTCCCCCAAATTTGAGGCACTCGGCGAGCTCCGCACCGTGCCGGAGCACCGCCGTGGCCGCACCTCGCCGCCGGCGTAGTCTCCGGTCGAGCTCATGTGAGCTCGTCCACATCATCGTGTTCGCCATGTTGAGTAAAGCACGTAGAGGGTCCCGCGGCGAGCTTTGGCTCAACGCCGGCCACCTCGGGTGGCCGCGCCGCCGTGGGCTCACCTCTGCGGTGGCGCCACACCGTGGGAAACACGCGCGGGATCGCGTGCGGCACAACCATGTGGCCCCGCGTGTGGCACGAAGCATTTCTAATATTTGGAAATTTGTAGAAAATTAAATAAAAATCAGAAAAATGTGAAACCAAGTTTGTTAGACTCGTAAAAATATTCTCTACCTATTTATGAAATAAAGTATCTATTTTGAGTATTTTTATTTCATAGGCATTAATTAATTACATTCTTTGATTAATAGAAGTTATTATTTTATGCTAATTAAATAATTAATTTAAGAAAAGAATTTATTTAAATGAAGGAGATACTGCAGACGAAAGTGTTTATGAAAAATGTTTTCCAAAATTAAACATAAACACCGTCATTTCATGTGATTTTAGTTTATTACTTTATGTGTTATTGCATATCATTAATTAATTATTAATTGTTAATTAATGAACGTGTCGATAAAAATCATTGCACGTCATATCATGTACATTCATGCACGCATGGTTGTGATTCACGACGTATTGTTGGTTGACCTAGGTCCCGACGTGATCGAGGTTCCGTCCGAGGTCGAGACAGAGACGGGAACATCGACGTTGACCCGAACACCGAGGAAGCTAACACCGACGTGAATCAAGGCAAGCCCCGGTGCATCCTACCTATGCTTTAAAGATTTTATTTTATCACACTAGTTTAGTTATGTTTGTGCATTAGGTGTTAGGAAATGATTGACACCCTAGATGCATGAGATAGGTTTCCGTTTGTTTATACTATACCGGTACAGTAGCTTTTTTTTTTTCTCGAATACGCAGGAGAGCTGCGTATCATTGTATTAATAGAGGAGAAAAACGGTCCCTTACAAATCTGCGCCACCTCGCTCCGGACCGAGCTGCGAGGGGCTGAGTACAAAAATAAGATGTAACTTGAAAAACACCCGCTGGATCGACCGGACTAACCTACACACACACACTAGGTGATGTGTTCCACCCGACCGAGGGAACGCACCCCTCTAGCACCAGCCAAACACCACAAGTGGAGTTCGTCTACGAAGAGTTTTACTAGCCCATTGAGACTCGGGTTAGCATTCTCAAAAACGCAGGCATTCCGTTGTTTCCAAAGTAGCCACGCTCCAAGAATTATGATGGAGTTAAAACCCTTTTGCTTGCTCTTTGCCACCCGAGAATTGACCTTCAGCCACCAAGTTGCAAACACCGTATCACGGCGACCCGGCGCTTTATCCGCGAAACCCATCATGGAGAGAATCCTTAACCAGAAATCCCTCGCAAAAACACATGAGGTGAGCAAGTGCTGCGCCGTTTCGTCTTCTTGATCACAAAGGGGGCAAACCGCCGGGTGTGGGAGACCACGTTTTTGCAAGCGATCAGCCGTCCAAGCACCTATTACGGATTGCCAACCACAAGAAGGCTTTGCATTTACCGGGAGCCCAAGATTTCCGGATTAGCTTCCACGGAGCCATTAAAAAATGCTCGTAGGCTGATTTAGAGGAGAACAGACCTGAGTTGTCCAGCCGCCAAATGTGTTGATCGGCTGAGTCATTGAGCATCAAATCAAACAACGTATCCCGGAGCTGAAAATACTCATACCAGCTCGGTCATTGATAAACCTCCCTGAATATCCCTTGGCCAAGAACGGTCACTCAAAGCCTCTTGAACTGTGCGGCTGTCCCTTATGTTTTTTGGGACAGCAGCCACTACCTCAGGCGCCAACTCCACAAGGCAGCAACCCATGAACCAACGATCAGACCAAAAAGGGTGGATGACCCGCTGCCAACTTGTGTAGATGTTGCTATCTTAAACAAGGCTTCGGCATTTGGGTGGACTTTGATATCTAGCCCTTGCCAAGGGCGGTTCGAACCAATTTTCATGTACCACAACCATCGCAATTGTAGTGACCAGCCCATATACTCGATGTTGAGGATGCCTAGACCACCAAGGTCCAAAGGTCGTCAGTACCTTTTCCCAAGCCACAAGACAAGAACCACCATTGACTTGCTCCCTTCCTTTCCATGTAAACGCTCGGTGAATTTTGTTGATGGCTTTGATAAACCACTTGGGCATGTTGATCGCTATCATCACATAAATCGGGATAGCCGACAAAACAAAGCGAACCCAAGTTACCCTACCGGCCAAGTGGGAGACCACCAAGGTCCAAAGGAGAGTGTTAATGAAGTTGAGACCGGACGGGCCATGTAGGAGAAAGGGCAAGACGGAGTGAGGTCTTGCAAGGTGGTAGCCCCGTCCGAGTCGGTCAAGGACCGTACCGTTGTCGGCTTAGTTGAACAAGTTTAAACGTACCGTACTACATGCTCGGTGTCATGGGCCCGGCAAGGTCGATGTACCCTACCGCCCTAGAGATGTATCGTAGCCAACTCTTTTTGTTGGCTGTTAGTGAGAGGGAAGTCTCACGGGAGGGAAATGGGTCGGCCACGGAGGAAGTCGTGGAGTCGCCATATTCCCGGGGGAGTTTGGAAACGGCTAGTCTTCTGCCAGGTGCTAGCGGAAAAGTTGTCGTATACGACCGAGTGTGGTGCGTATACGTCGTGTATTCGGGTTTTGCCAGCTGATATAAAATTGATTCGAATCGCTGTCCCTCACAAGTAATGAGTACTGCTTGTTTAGCTCGTCACATCGTAGTAAATCAACTGAAAGATGAGGATGAAAGATGAAAGAACCGTTGATCGGAAATGATCTTTTCTTGCAAACTTGATTGCAGTAGTTATAGACTGCAAACCCTTGTTTTCTAATGAACTTAACTACGAGCTAAAACTTGAAAGTAAGGATCAACCATTAGAGCTGTTTTCGCAAGTGTGTCAACTCCACGACCGGAAAGCCTTTGCATACTAGGCGTCGGCCTTAGCGTGCCTCGTTGATGGGTCGAGTCTTGCTGAGTATTAGAGTACTCGGGGTTTATTCGTTATGTTTCAGGATATGAGTCGTACTTCCACGACTTGTACGGTAGCTTCCGGAAGAGGAGCAATGTTCCAAGGAGGTTCCCTCCAACGGGAACGGGTTCCGACACCGTGAAAGAGAAGGACCCGGTGTACGCCGGGCTCGATACATCACGATAAACATTTTAGTAGTATTTTTTTGTACAAGGACTAAGTTCCGTCGTCGGATGTTTGTGTTTCAAAAACCTGGTTGTATTATACTATGATGTATATATTCTGGCTTGTATGAAATGATGAACTGTTGTAACTCGCTTCGTCGAGTGTCCCCCTGTACCGACTCCTGGGTGTCCCGGAAGGGATGTCACACCAGCACACCCCGATCGCGGACGAGCATGAGCGCGCCCCCGATCGGGATCTACGCGTGCCGATCAATGGCAATCGTGATGCTCGTAATGTGCTTATTGATCGTCATGCAGAGACAGACGGAGGATTGCCCGTTCCACCTCTCCCGCTTGCAAGCTGGTTCGACTAGGCATGGACCGGTTGCTTCAATATCCGATGTTGAAGATGCCTGGTCCCAACGGGGTCTTATCGTTTCGGTCGACATTAAGACCGCATATGCTTGTGAAGTACATAGCACCGAGTTGGCCACTCGAGTCAATTCGGAGGAAGAACGCCGAGAGATCGGAGAAGCGGCGGACGCCATTGCGGCGCAGGCTCCACTGGAAGAAGAAGTTCCATCTAAGAAGGCTGCTAAAGAGAAAGTGAAAACTAATGCGGTCGCTTCCAAAATCATTCGGCTTGATGAGACAGACCCTCTAAGGTCACCCATATTGGGGCTGACCTAGGGGACAAATAGGAAAGCATGCTCACTCTTTTCCTCCAGGAAAATAGGGATATCTTTGCATGGCAGCCTTCGACATGTCGGGTGTCCCTAGGGAGAAGATGGAGCACACACTATTAGTGCGTCCGATGTGAAGCCGATTAAACGAAGCTCGGATGTTTGCTCAAGACCGCAAGGAGGCGATTAAGAAGGAGATAACTAGATTGTTAGCAGCTAAGTTCATTAGGGAGGTGTATCATCTAGATTGGCTTGCCAATCCGGTTCTTGTACCAAAAAAGAATACTAAAGAGTTAAGAATGTGCGTTGACTAGATCGATCTTAACAAGGCTTGCCCCAAAGACCCTTTCGCATTCGCCTCGAATTGACCAAGTTGTTGATTCAACTGCTGGTCTGTGAGCGTCTTTGCTTCATTGATGCTTATTCCGGATACCATCATATTCCCTCGAAGGTTGAGGATCAGATTAAGACCGCGTTTATCACTCCCTTTGGAGCATATTGCTACGCAACGATGCCATTTGGTTCAAAAAATGCAGGCGCCACTTATCGGCGTGGCATGCAACGGCTGTCTGGATTCGCAACTTGGAAGGAACGCAGAAGCTTATGTTGATGATATAGTAGTGAAATCTCGGAAAGCTGAAGATCTTCTCTCCGACCCGGCAGAGACCTTCGATGTCTGCGAAACTTTTCTACGAAGCTCAATCCTGGTAAGTGTGTATTTGGAGTTCGTTACGGGAAATTACTTGGGTCATTTGGTGTCATGGCGAGGCATTGAAGCTAATCCGAGAGAAGATCCAGACGATTGTTAACATGAAACCTCCAAGTTGTTTGAAGGATGTACGGAAGTTGATCGGCTGTATGGCTGCACTTAGTCGTTTTATTTCAAGGCCGGGGTTCGAGAGGCCTTCCGTTCTTTAAACTACTCAAGAACCAGGATAAGTTTGAGTGGATAGATGAAGCACAAGCTGCATTTGATCAACTCAAGGGACATCTCGATAATCCGCCGGTCTTAATATCACCGAACCCGATGAGACCATTCAATTGTACATATCCGCAACCACTCACGTCGTGAGTACGGTATTGGTGGTTGACCGAAAGGAGGAAGGACATCCGCAGCTGGTTCAACATCCGGTATACTTTGTAAGTGAACTCTTAACCGAGTCTTGGATGCGATATCTCTAGTTATAGAAATTGATATATGCTTGTAGTGATAACTTCTCGGAAGTTGAAACATTATTTTCAAGCACACTCGATCGAACTCAAGACCGGGTTTGCTATTGGGGATATAGTGCATAATCGAGAGGCTATTGGACAGGTTACCAAGTGGGCTATAGAACTTGGTCAGTATGAGATCACTTTTTCTTCGCGCACGGCTATTAAAGGACAAGCATTGGCTTATTTTGTTACCGAGTGGCTTGAAACGCAAGTGCCACCGGCAATTCAAAATTTGGAGTATTGGGAGATGTATTTTGATGGATCCCTGAGGCTTTCAGGCGCGGGGGCTGGAGTTGTGCTTCTCACTCCACGTGAAAGAACCATTGATATTTATTACCGATGCATTTCCGTGCTTCAAATAATACTGCTGAGTATAAGGCCTTGTTTCATGGACTTCGGGTAGCTATTTCGCTTGGAGTTAAATGATTGGATATATATGGGGATTCGATGCTTGTGATTAGTCAAGTTAACAAAGTATGGGACACTCATGATGACCATATGATAGCTTACCGCCAAGAGGTAAGGAAACTTGAAGACAAGTTTGATGGTCTGCGCTTTTCTCATATACTTGCGCGGAAATAATTCTGCTGCGGATGAGTTAGCCGATTAGGATCTTCGAGACAAGCGGTGCCACTTGGTGTCTTTCTTCAGGTTTTAAGTAAACCATCTAATAAGATGGATCGCAAGGTCACTATTAAGGAGATAGAGACAACGGACGCAATCTCGAGAGGCGAAGACCGGGGATGCGGTCTTACGAGCATGAGGTTGCCAAGGGGCTCAAAACGGATTACAGGCGGAAGAAGCGGAGCAGCTTACCCGAGGTGATGATTGTCGATTCTAATTGGCGTACTCCGTACCTTGAATATCTGCAGATCGGGTAAAACTCCGGAAGACAAAGTCGAGCGGCAAAGACCGGAGGTTCGAGCAAGAAGTTGAGAACTTTATCGACGTGAGTCAACATCTTGATGAAGTGTGTATCCGTTTCTAATGGCATTCAATTACTTGAAGAAATTCACAAGGGGATTTGTGGTAATCACGCTTCATCAAAGACTTTGGTTTGGAAAGTGTTCCGACAAGGTTTTTATTGGCCTACAGCTACCGATGATGCACATACGGTGGTTAAAAATTGCTAGGGATGCCGGTTGTTCGCTCGACAGACCTCATACTGCAGCTCATGAGTTGCGGATAATCCCAATGACTTGGCCTTTTCAACTTGGGGGCTGGATATTGTCGGACCATTCAAGAAAGCGCCGGGAGGGTTTACTCATATTTTTGTGGCAGCTTGATAAATTCTCTAAATCGATTGAAGTTGAAGCTCGTCACTAGCACGACCACTGCTCGAGCAATCAAGTTCTTACGGAATATCTTTGTCCGTTTTGGTGTTTAGTTTACTTCAGAATTCTTCAAGGATTATGCTGAAAGTCTGGGAGTCAAGATACAATATGCTTCGTTTTCGCATCCGTAGAGCAATGGACAAGTTGAGCGTGCCAACGGTATGATTTTAACCGGTCTTAAACACAGAATTTTTTACCGCTTAAAGCCATATGCTGGAAAGTGGGTTAAGGAATATTGATCAACTTCATCGTTTTTCTACTTAATGATTTTCTTGTAATTTTCCAGTAATATAATAAAGCATTTTTTATTTCAGGTCTGAATATTTTTATGTTTTTTGTGCCTCGATAACTTAATTTTGCATTAACTTATCGATTCAGGGGGATCTGTGTTAAGAGCAGTCTGTGAGATTATGAAATTCCTAAATACTAGTACCAGTCATTTACTCAAGCCGGGGGGCTGCTGTGGTAAGAGCGATCTGTGAGATTGTTTATTTGGGTTTTCAGCTTCGACCGGTGTTGGTATTTCTTACGTCACGAATAAATCCGCAAGCGCACGGAATACCGTTGTAGCACTTCACCCGGGAGTATTCCAAGGTATCGTATTTATATCCGCAGGGAACGGAGTATTTCTGCAACAAGGTTAGTTTACCCAAGGACAACCAAGACAACGTAGCAAAATAGGGTCGAGAGGGTGACTCTTATCTATTTATCCTTTAAAGGTAGACGAACGCAAGCTAGACTTGTTTACTTCGGGCACCGTCTTAGGCTTGGTCTCGCCAAGCCACTCCGGTCTACGAAAGCTCTACTATGTACCCGAACGTGGAGGGTTCCTTTGGATGACAGGGCTGTCACTTCCTGCCACCTACCTCTACAAACCGTGGGGCACACAAGCAAACAAAGGCGATCTCCGGACCTAGACACCACGTCTATGCTATTGACCGCTACTCTAGCCTCGGCCTAGAACCGAGTTCGGAAAGCTAGAGCACTTCTTGCGAAGCGATGATCCCGTAAACAAGTATAACAAGAATTACGTCTAACAAAGATATGTCACGATAGATAAGTAGATCACCACGTATAAATCACCTAAAAGAGTGTTTACACGCCAAGGTAAAAGGAAAGGAAATACTACTCCACTTTATAAAAGGGAGGAACACTCCTTCCTTTTCCTTGCCCTCTCTCCTATTCTACTAAGATACAAGAGGCCCTTGGCCTAAGGATGAGAATTTTGTCTTCTATCTTGATGTTGGTGGTGTGTTGAGAGAGGGGGTATAGCCCTTTATTTATAGCCTTGGAAGGTCGGCAACTTGGAGGCGGTTCCCGACGTCGGTGGCATTTAATGCAGGTGGAACCGACCTCCGGACGTCGGTAGTGAACCGCCGGAGAAAAATGGGCCGGTGGGGCCACCACCACAGCTTCGGCCGAACCCAAATCCAGGTCGGCCGAACCGGGCCGGGCCCCACCGGGTCCGGTCTTCTTCGTGGTGGCTCTCCGTGTTGCTTCCTTCCTTGGTCCAGCTTGCTAGGGATAGAGTTGGAGCCTCGTTTCTCCGGATTTTGGGCTGAGAGAGTTGTCTTTTATGTCGGGGAAAGTTCGGCAAGTGCGAAGCCCATGTTTTATGCATACTTGTCCCCGTTTTCATATGGATTGCACCCGCACTCACGAATTCACCAAGACTTGTGGAAATGGTTAGATAAAAGCCCTATGTCTACTCTTGGTGGTGGATATGATTTCAAAAGGTGCATAAAGTTGACGGTAAAAATGGATCGTAAGGACCGTCAACAAGACCCCCACACTTAGCTCTTTGCTCGTCCTCGAGTAAAGCTAGTGAGCATAAGCGGGAGCATACTTCTCATGGTATGATGCTAGCATACAAATTATTCCAAGCCATACCTGCACCCGTGAACTTTGATGTGTCTACCATGTAATCTTGGGCGGTTGAGGAATGGAACGGTCATGATTCAAGTCATCATAACTCCCTCTCGCTGAGTAACTCGGGTTTTTGATAGATTTTCAAAGTAAAAACATGGCTCATACTCCTCAAATGATCACTCTCAAATCGCTCAATGTTTATGGTTCCTCACCAAGGCATGATTTTCCTCTTTTCATCTTACTTCTACAAAAGGCTTTATGTGGAGCTTGGTAGGGAATGAAAGAGAGGCATACTTGTATCACATATTTTGCTGAACCAAAAGAGTGGATCCATGGAGAATGCAAGTCATACAACCGTGATCAAGATGTGCAAGTGTGTATGAGGGTGGTGTTGTGGAAATTGTACTCCTTTTTGTGTTCATTCTCTCCTTCTCTTTTTGATTGTTCGAGGAGGACATGGCTTATGATTCTTTCTTTCTTTTCTCTTCTTCTTCTTTTTTTTTTTTTTTTTTTTTTTTTCAACATGCTCTACTTTTGTATGAGCAGGGATTATTCTTTCTTTTGCATAGCCATGTCTCCGATGATAACTTGAGAGAGAAGGGTAATAATGTGGAGTATTTATTTTGGTGGATAGATGGGCGTATTGCTTAACTTCCAAGTGTAGAAGTTTAGCATGTGAGGTGGAGTGTATGTGATCTTGATCATGAGAGTATAACAAGCTTCTCACTAGGGTCACACAATTTTGATAAAGCTCAATGCAATGACAAGCAGCATATGTGTGTAGGCTTTGCAATGTGATCAACATATGGCTTTGGTGGGAATATAAGATCATTGAGGAGCATGAAGCTATAAATTTTAAATTTTTCAAGATAAATACCCAATTACTCTATGCAGGAGGAGCAAGATTCATCTCATCCAACCATATCACATTCGCCAACAACTTAGATAAACATGGGTTCCTATGAGATTGGTGTTCACAAGCAACAAGCATATGATGCGAGGAATAAAGAGTATGCAGGCCAACCGTCTAGAAGCATGTAGTTTGAGGGAACAATAACGTTCATTTTATTCTTGAGTTAAATTTTAGTGATTGGCTCAAAAGGTTGGTTTAACTCATGAATTGGAGAGATAGAGTAGTGGGGTAGAATGCGCAAACCATCGCCTTGGGTGAAGTGGAGGCCAAGTGGACCATAGGATATTTGATCGAACCAAAGGTTCGGCCAAACCTTGCTTTCTTGTCTCGATGGCTCCACCTTCTTTTGTGTCGATTAGTGCGATGTTGTGCATCATGTTGGTGGGGGAGATCTCAAATGTGTGCGTGATGAAGAACTAAAGAGATCTCCCCCACACTTGTTCTTGTATCTCGCTTTATTTATTCGAAACAAACAAAAACAAAGCGAAGACAAAGAGGACTCTACCGGGGTTAAAGACCGGGGAGCCTAGATTTATTGAATTAAACTTTAGGTGCCTTATGTGTTTGAAACAAAAGAGAGATGAAGCACCTTACTTATTATTTCTTTTTCAAGTGTTATTCGATTTTTCATTTTATAATTTTTATTTTATTTTGACATTTTCAAGGTGGAAGAAAAAGGATGCAAGTTGCGATACAAGTTACCTTTGTGGGGGAGGGAACCTCCCCCACACTTGTTCTTTTGCTCATGGCGTTTGATTTGGGGTTGAACCCAATGTGATTGTGGAAGGCCTTTGTGCAAGTGTGGCTGTGATGTTGGTGCAATGTTTTGGTGGGGAGATCTCGAGCATGTGCGTGATGAAAACTCGAGAGATCTCCCCCCACACTTGTTCTCTCGCACCCGAGAATCCTGCCAAAAACACTACTCCTGCAAGCAATTTCCTCCAACTTGGAGAGGCAAGGTTAGCTCTCGGAGCACATACAAACAAGGTCCCGGGTTAGATGACCGGACCTCATTTGTACAACCGAGGAAGAAAGGCACAAGCATGTCATGTGGACCATGTTTGAGTGCGATCATGGGCAAGATATTCCTCGTTGATAAAAACAACTTGGGGCTTAGTGATATGAAAACTTGAAACAAGTGTAAGCCCCAACTCTAGGAGTGATATGATAAAACAACGAGGTGCACTCAAGAAGTCCTAATTGCTTGGAAAGTTCTTAACCATTCATGCATTGCATAGGAGGGATTTTGATATCGTTAACCATGGCGAGAGGATTCTAAGCTCATTCCTCATACAGATATGTCTATGATTGCTTTGAGGAACACAAGTCATAGCAAGCCAACCATGCATCAAGCACAAGAAGGAATATGATTCATTGCCAATGAGCATGCTTGTGAAGATCAGGAGTTTGTAGGCTCAAAGTTTGATAAGCAATGCTTATGAAAGCCTAGTAGATAGCAAGGATGTATGCATGAAGGGTGATACTCCCTATGGGAGAACCAAAGGGTAGTACCATTGCCTAACTACTACAAGGATGCATGGAAAATCATGTGGTAAGTAGGTGGGAGCCATACTCACCCACACGAATAAAAACCATATCACCCTTGGGCTTCCAATTATTAGCAAAAAATGTGGTCATACCTTTGTTGTGCAGAGATATCAAATTGAAGTTGTAGGCTTGTTCCTTCATTTCGCACACCACAACAAGGTTGGTGTCGAAAAGGAGTCTTGACATGTTGTTTTCATCAAGGTCCTCCTCCATGGGATCTTCGTGAGGCTCTTCATGCCAACCTTCTCACATTAGGCATGAGCTCAATGGAGGGGGACGAGTATGTGTCACGTCGGGGGTGACTTGTGCTTGAACTTGTCGCCTTTTTCAACGTGTTGATGAGCTGATTATTGTCCTTTCTCCCGGCTGCACATAAGAGCAAGAACACAAAAGCGAACTCGAGCACGGGTTATGTTAGTGAAAACCAAATGGATTTCCCGTCGGTTGCCTTTGCAAGGATTTTTTTTTTTTTTCGCAACTTAATTTATTAAACAAATAGAAAAGAAGAGAAAGGGAAACCGTTTTCTTAACTTCCGGACGAAAAGCCAAAATGGTTTGTCTCAAAATTGTTTTTCTTTGAGAATAAATTTCTAAAGAAAAAAGAAGAGTTGGAGACGATCGAAGATGGAAGAAGTTTATTTTTGAAGGACTCCAACTATGCAAATAAGAAAACCAAAGAGAAAATCTTTTTCTTAAACTTGAGACAAAATATCGTGGAAAATTGGGGAAATGCGAGAGCAAGAATTTAGCTTTTAAGGGTGCTTGAATGCAGAAGGGATGAAATTGAAGAATTCAAACACCCTTGCATCCAAAAAGAAATAAAGTTTAACTTGGTCAACAGCCCCATAATGGCTATAGGCTTTAAAGTCAAGGGGGTTGTGCCAAAATTCCATCAAAACTTTTGCTCAAAGCATTTTCCAAAAGGTTGGGTCGAGTTAAATTTTACCAAACTTATTCTCTCAGATTTTATTTTTTTTTTTTCAAGGAGAAAAAAAAAGAACAAAATAGGAGTTGGAGAATGATTCCAACAAGGAGGGAGTTTATTTTGGAGAAACTCCAATTATTCAAATGGAAAAACCAAAAGGAGAAAGAGAAGGAAAAATCTTTTTCTTGAACTTGGGGCAAACAATAAAAATTCTCGGAAAATGCAAGAGTAAGAATTTTGGAAGAGAGTGCTTGAGTGGAGTGTAAGTGAAGGCACGAAGCACTCTTGAAAACCAATATAATGAAATGAAGTCCATTTTTGGTTGACAACCCCATGATGGCTATGTGTTAGAAAGCCAGAGGGAGTTGTGCCAAAATTCCTCCAAAATTTTGCTCAAAGCATTTTTCATAAAAAGATTGCCTCAAACTCATTTTCCAATACAAAAAGGGTTGAAGAATCCCAAAATGGTTTGGAACAATTCAAACATGCAGAAAGCAAATATGCAAGGAATGCGGTGTCCGGTGGGAAAACAAACATGCATGTGAAGAACAAATGGTTTGCATTTATATATATATATATATATATATTTTTTTTTTTCACCAAGTAAATCAGAAAAAATCCGAATATGCATGTTGAGGAGAAAATCAAATATGGAGGAAGCAAATATGAGATAACTACCGATTATCCTATCGGCAAGGGCATCATCATTTTAAGTCCGATGAGCAAGACTTTTCTCCATCATCATGATTTGTCAATAAAGTCCCGGAGAAGGACCTCGCAAGGTTAGTGCCAACAATATACAAGCACGATATTTGCAATATTTATGATAAACAAAAGTATCTACAACCATCCTAAAGAACATATAGCAAAACAAGGCACCAAGGTGGTTGTGGGCAGCAGAAGTGGTGTTGGCACTAACAGTGCATTGACCCTAGAGATTCATGATGTGAGCATGTGTCATGTGGTTGTTCAAAGAAGAAGCTCCCATGCTCATTCAAAGATTCCTCTTTAGATTCTAGAGTCGATGCCTCATGAAATTCCATGGCCCAAGGTTTGTTTTCAAAAAGTTCTTGATCATCATCAAGAACGGTGCGTGAAGGGCCGTAGGGAAAAGGCTCAAATGGTGAAGAGGACCGTTTGGGTTCATAGGCATAAAAGGTTTCGTCAAACTCATCCTCTTCATGGGTGGAAAACTTTGCATCCTCATATAATGAAGGCTCGAGCGATCGGGTTCGGGATATGAACTTCACTTGCTCAAGTGGTTCATGATTGTGATGAGGATTCTCCAAAGGATTTTGAGTGGTGGTGGTGGTGAAAACGGTTTTCCCATGATTCTCCGTCATATCCTCCTTATGAAAAGGGTTTTTAGGAGGATCGGGAGGAGAAGGAGGTGGCGTCTTTACCCATGTGTAATTCGAGGTGTTTCCAAAATTTTCAAAAATTTCTTCCTCAAACTCAAAAGGGAACTCAAGAGGTTCATCTTCCTCTATCATTGCTCTTGTGTTAGATGAGGACTCGAGTGTTGGGTCTACCTTTGTAGGCACCAATTGTTGTGTTTCTTGCACAACGAGTTCTTCATCTTTTGACTTCGGCTCAACGAGTAAGTCAGCGGAAAAGGTGTGTTTTCCACAATTCGATCCAAAAGTTCGTGTGCTTCCGCTATGGTCTTATGAGAAAAAGACCCACCCGCGGCCGTGTCAATATAAAGTGCGGTATCGTTGCTCAATCCCGAATAAAAGTGTTGTAATAAAACGGGTTCGGGGAGCAATAATTCTGGTCCGGAGTCCGTTAGAGAACAGAACCGAATCCATGACGCACTTAAGGTTTCCTTTTCTTCTTGTCGAAAGCCTATTATTTCCGCTCGTAGAGAAGTGATACGAGATACGGGGAAGAATGCTAGACAAAATTTGTCTCGCAATTCTTTCCAATCACCGTTCACTCTCTTAGCGGTGTAAGTGTACCATTGCTTCGCCTTCTCATTGAGAGAGAAGGGAAACAACTTCCACTTCAATGTTTCTTGTGTCATGCCATGGATCAATCGGCATGAACACAAATGTTCAAACTCTCGCAAGTGTTCATAAGGATTTTCATGTTTCAAACCCGAAAAGGATAAACCTCTAATCATCGAAATGTAATCGGGGAAGAACTCATAGCCAGGTGAAGAAATAGGTTGTGATGATGATGGTGGCTCTAAGAGTTCACCCCGTGGAGTGGAGAAAGATTGGATGGTTGGGTGTGACTCCATGATATGTTTTTGTGAAATTTTGAATGTAAGGAAAAAAATAAAAACAGAACGGTAAGTAAGATAGATTACGAGGGCAAACCTGATTCGTTACAAAGATAACAACCGTTCCCCGACAACGGCGCCGGAAATGCTTGTTGGTATTTCTTACGTCACGAATAAATCCGCAAGCGCACGGAATACCGTTGTAGCACTTCACCCGGGAGTATTCCAAGGTATCGTATTTATATCCGCGAGGAACGGAGTATTTCTGCAACAAGGTTAGTTTACCCAAGGACAACCAAGACAACGTAGTAAAATAGGGTCGAGAGGGTGACTCTTATCTATTTATCCTTTAAAGGTAGACGAACGCAAGCTAGACTTGTTTACTTCGGGCACCGTCTTAGGCTTGGTCTCGCCAAGCCACTCCGGTCTACGAAAGCTCTACTATGTACCCGAACGTGGAGGGTTCCTTTGGATGACAGGGCTGTCACTTCCTGCCACCTACCTCTACAAACCGTGGGGCACACAAGCAAACAAAGGCGATCTCCGGCACTAGACACCACGTCTATGCTATTGACCGCTACTCTAGCCTCGGCCTAGAACCGAGTTCGGAAAGCTAGAGCACTTCTTGCGAAGCGATGATCCCGTAAACAAGTATAACAAGAATTACGTCTAACAAAGATATGTCACGATAGATAAGTAGATCACCACGTATAAATCACCTAAAAGAGTGTTTACACGCCAAGGTAAAAGGAAAGGAAATACTACTCCACTTTATAAAAGGGAGGAACACTCCTTCCTTTTCCTTGCCCTCTCTCCTATTCTACTAAGATACAAGAGGCCCTTGGCCTAAGGATGAGAATTTTGTCTTCTATCTTGATGTTGGTGGTGTGTTGAGAGAGGGGGGTATAGCCCTTTATTTATAGCCTTGGAAGGTCGGCAACTTGGAGGCGGTTCTCGACGTCGGTGGCATCTAATGCAGGTGGAACCGACCTCCGCACGTCGGTAGTGAACCGCCGAGAAAAATGGGCCAGTGGGGCCACCACCACGAGCTCGGCCGAACCCAAATCCAGGTCGGCCGAACCGGCCGGGCCCCACCGGGTCCGGTCTTCTTCGTGGTGGCTCTCCGTGTTGCTTCCTTCCTTGGTCCAGCTTGCTAGGGATAGAGTTGGAGCCTCGTTTCTCCGGATTTTGGGCTGAGAGAGTTGTCTTTTATGTCGGGGAAAGTTCGGCAAGTGCGAAGCCCATGTTTTATGCATACTTGTCCCCGTTTTCATATGGATTGCACCCGCACTCACGAATTCACCAAGACTTGTGGAAATGGTTAGATAAAAGCCCTATGTCTACTCTTGGTGGTGGATATGATTTCAAAAGGTGCATAAAGTTGACGGTAAAAATGGATCGTAAGGACCGTCAACAACCGGTATGTTTAGGAAGGGAAATTTTAAGCATCTATTTTCAAGTACTCGGTCTCGTAGGTTGTTGTCTCAAAGAGCAGTCTACGATATTATGTGATCTTAAATCTTAAAGACTGGTTGTTTTTTTATATAGCATGATTTTGTTAAAGTAAGCTACTGCTACGCATTGTGATCTCGTGCTGATTAGAGCCGGTATTCAGTCATAGTTGGTTTAAGCTGAAATAGCCATCATTGCCTAGATATAGATTTTGACTAGTAGGAATAAGATGGTGAATTTCTGCTGACTAGTATAAAACAAGAGAAGATAGGAATTCAAATTTCAGCATGGTTAAATTACAGAGTACTCGTGATAAAACTGCCTCGTTCATCAAATAAAAGACCAGTCCTATGATAAACAACTACTAGGCAGGTCCGCTGGAATCACCGGTATCTCCGGTCTTGGGATCTTCTCGCCAATCTATCATCAATTGTGCCTTCGTAATCCAAGGGAGAGGGCAATAAATCTGCATCAAGATCTTCATACTCCTCCTCCACTAATTGTCTCGAAGGCGGCAACAGCATCTTGAGCAGCCTTGACCTAGAACAGGAGTGCAGCAGCCTTCATTTAATGGGATGCCAGCTTGGATCTAGAGGGACATCTTCGATTAGTTCGGAGATGGTACCAATAAGTGAATTCTTCAACTCATTGAACCGGTCTTCGGTAGTCTCCGGGTGGGCACCTGCTCCGATGAAGTTGAAGTCACAGTCTTTGACCGTAGTCCAAGACTGGATTATGGCAGCGATATGCCCTCCTCCTGCCACCGTGATCATCTTGGAGTGCTGTTTTATCCTTCGAGGGACATCCCGTATAGCGCTTCAAGATCCAGTTCATCTTGGTGAATGGGCTGACCCCCATTTAGGTATTCGAGCGTCTCGCATACCGCCTGCTGCAAGTTCCGAAGAAGACGAAAAAGAACGAGAAAGGTTATAAGTGCAGACCGGTATTAAAAAGTGTCTCTTAAATAAGAATAGGAAGAAGGAACCTACGCTTGTGCCTCGATGTCCGTAGCTCCGAACTTGCCCTTGATATTGACGTTTGAAGCCTTCGCCTTGGCTTCGCTCTTCGAAGACGTTGTATTTCATGCTCCTTTGCTTTGAGAGCAAGTTGAGTTGACTCATGCGCGGTCCTCGTAGCGTTTTCCTTTTCGCTTGCGCAGTCTTGGCAGCTTCTAATGCTTCAGCTAGTTCGGTGTTCAGAGCGAGCATTGTCATTTTCAAGCATTTTGTTGGAGCGAAGAGTTTACGCGTAATGTTGTCCTTGGCGGTAAGCTCGCCCTCCAGCTCACCAATACGTGCAGCTCTATCGCTCTTCAATCCGGAGCCCTCCTGAAGAGCTTGTTCTTGAGCGAGTCATTTTTTCGGAGAGGATTTCCTCAGCCTTCTTGTGAGCAGCGACAAGATTCTCGAGCGCTAAAACAGATAAGACCGCTTAGAAGAATTATAAGTCAAATAGAGAAATTAAGGATAGCATCGAAACTTACTCTGGATTTCCTTCCGGAGTTTGCTGATTTCCTGTCGGCGGTCTTCCATCAAGCGATGGGTATTCATCAAATTGGCTTCCTCTTTAGCAAATCCGCTTCCTTGAATTTCAGGCTAGTAGTCCGGGAGCCGAGTTCAACTAACCGTTCTTGGGTCTAGCACAGTTCTTCTTCAAGACGAGCAATGATTGTGCTCTTGGCTTTAACATTTTTTGAAAGAATCTGGACGAAGGCGAATCAAAGGATCAAGATTGGAATATGATGAAGTTAGGAGAAGACCGGGTAAGAGACGGAGATATACCCGGCCGCATTCGGAGAAATTCTTCAAGGCCTCCTCTTCTTGAAGAGAATCCGATTGGGCGGTTGCCGTAAATTTCCCGGCTCCGCTCGAGATGTCTATTTCCACGTCACCTACCACCATTTTGGTGTGCTTTGGTGGACCTCGGAGCTTTTCTCGGTAGTCCTAGCCCGGCGAGGGATCTCTTCAATCCGGACCGGTCCCAATGGGGAGTTCGGCGCGATTCGGAAGAGAGTGGCTTGGGGCGGGAAATCATTCACGATTGTATCAATGACATCGGCATGAGTGGTAACTTGCTCTTCCACCGCTTTGGAGGTCTTTTCTTTGGTTGAGGCAAGCAGGGATTTGCTTTGCGCTTGTTGCACCTTTAATTTCAGAAACTCCTTCGGTACTAGGCACCGAAGGAGTAGGAGTTGATGTTGTGCCACCGGTTGTGGTAGGGATAGAGGTTTTTTTTCTCAACAAGCTAGCTATGCTCGGCTTGAAGATTGGAAGGGATTCTATGAGAAAATTAAACAAGTTAAAAGACTCGGAATGAAGTGAAGATGATTTTAAAACCGTATGAGTGTTGCGGAAGACTTACGAAGTGGCTTTTTTAAGCCAAAGGATGTCTTGCTCTTTTTGGGGGACTTTGAGTCTCCCCGCTCGAACCCTCTCGCACTCCTTTTCGCCGCTGGTTGGGCTTGTGGCGCAGGAATGGATCCTCCTATAGCACTCCCCGAAGAACCGTTCCGAATGCCATACCGAAACTTCTTGGGAATGTTGGCAAGAGAATCCGTTAATTGGGGACTCCCGAGATCCCCCAGCAGCGGCAGCTTCGAATGCAGCCGGAGCAGCTCGACGATCTCTTTCAAAGGCCTCTTGCTCTTTGCGCCGGTCTTCAGGTTTTGCGCTTCCGTACGAGTGTCGCTGTGTACGAAGCAGTGATGATCAAAATACCGGTATTCGAGAAGAAGGAGAATACTTACGTAGTCCCGGGGTTTGATGTGCTGAATGCCAAACCCACCCTTTGGCACCCTACTTCATCATAACCGGTCCGGAGAATCTTCTTCGAGCGTTTACCCAACCGCTCCGGATCGGGAAGAGATGTTCCGTCGGCTGGATTGGCGCTATTTTCATTGAAGGACCATCCAGGGTGTTCTTGTCTCTTGAGTGGTTGAACTCCCCGAACGATGAAACTCCAATGGACCGTTTCGGCCGTAACGCCTTTGACTTCCTTCGTATACTTGATACTGGCCAAGAGGGTGAGCACTTCTTCATCTTCTTTGAAGCTCTCTTTGATGTCTTTGGTGTTCCAAGAGGAGAGTTCCTAAGCTATTTTAGCTCTATAAGGGGGAAGAGCAGGTTAAGGGTTATCACGGATAAACCACTCATTCTTCTAGTTGGACAAACTTTTATTAAGGGACAAGGGGAAATATTCCTTAGCACTCCAAAAAAAGGAAGGATTGTCGGCTCATTTCTTCTTGCCCATCTTGAAGATCAAAAAAAGGAAGTTGAAGATTGGTTTATTTGGGAAAAGAATGATAAGTTGAACTGGAGAGACGTTCACGGCCCGACTACAGCCAACAAGGATGCACCTTAGCAACCGATACACCAAATCCAGCGGTTAATCACGATCTTGTGGAGCACGATCCACCAAACCACGAGGGTAATTCCTTCAAGCAATCGAAGAACAAGCAAGAACAAGATAAACAAGTAACTAAATGCACAAAGGTGGGGTTCTCGAATGAAGTAGAACGGATGGTCTAGCCGACGCACACGTCTACAAGGTAGTAGCAGTGGCTAAACTAACAAAACAAAACCCAATCTGTTTGTGGCGGCTATGGGGGTATAAGAGAAGAGGAGAGGACGACTAGGACATGGTGGGGGTCGTCCTCAAACCCTAGGACGCGCCCCTATTGGGCCCAACTTGATACAAAGCCCAATAGCGATATAACGGTGACTCAGCACCGAGGCAGATTCTGTCCATCAAATTGTTTTGACAATTCCTGTTGACTCCAAATGGCTTTGGACCTCAAACCGGCGCCATTGGAATGGTGGTCTTCTTATCTTTCTAACCATATGTAGAACGTCCAAAACGGAGTCCGTATGCGACCTGAGCGTCCGTTTTATTGCGGACTGGTCCTGGAGTCCGAATCGGACCCGAAACCTACCTTGATTGGGCCTCCCACTTGATTTGCAATACATGGCCGGCCCTCCACGCCTTTGAGCACCTCTCTAGCCATATCCTCATCATCTCCATGGTTCCTAATAATAATTAAATCATTAGGTAGTATTTTTATTCTCAAAACTATATAAGGAAGGCATTAGAAACGAGCTCACCGATAAATTCCAAATTCGTGCTTCAGCTCTCATGATTGGACCATGAATATCAAATGAGGGAGAGTTGGTTGTATCCGTACGAGTGATGTCCTCATAATTCTCCCATTCTTTGCCGCAAACCGTCCTCGATTTCGCGTCGTGGTTGAAGTTCATGCAAAGAGTGAGATTATGCTCTTTCAAATATGATTCTTGAACTTCCAAGTAATTCACATTGCAGTAAGAATTGCTCCCTTTCTTGAAGCTTGACCTGCAACTTATAATCAATAGAAGAGAAACTAGATATGATGTTGTTAGCTTCAATGCAAGTCATCCTTTGATTCCTTGAGGACTTCATTAAAAGTGTTGTCAAATCTGAACAGATATATAATCTATGCACCATGAACTTATCATTTTCATCATATTTGCCAATTGCATGAAACGAACAATAATCCAAACATGGCAAACCAGATTTCTTAAACAAATCATTCTCAAAACTATTCAGGTCACAAAGAAAATCAAAATAGATATAACCTAAACAATTTAAAGAAGATATATTTTTTATCTCTTCTTCCTCATTATCAATGCAACGAACATGTCTCATTTTAGCATGCGTGTCCTCAAACACGAAGTATCATGTTCGTGCAGCAGTTATGTCGTAGATATAAGTGAAGCATTATCACACAACTTTTCTCTATCACAAGGATCAGCAAGGAAATCACCATGTGACAAAAGCGAATCAGCAAAAGATTCCACTAAAGATTGCTCTAAACTAGCATGAGGAGTGGATAAATTCAGCATCAAATCAACAGGTTCACATGGAGCAGTAACTAGCTCATGTGCCTCATCATTCACTTGGTCAATTTCAACACAAATAGAAGTACCTTTTTCAGTATCTTCCTTTGATTTGTCTTCAACCAAATAACTATTATCCTGTCCAAAGTTAGTCATTGCAGAACATGGAACATTGGACATCATGTCGGTTTCACAAGCAGTAGACGGCATTAAAATTTGATTCTCAGCATCACGAGCAAGCAAATACATGAGAGATGGGTGGGTATAATTTTCAGATTTCAGCATGGATTGAATTTCAAGATTGAGTCCTCTCATAAACCTACTTGTTATATCTTTGTAGCATTCATCTAGACCACCAAATATGACACAAATCTTAAAAACATGATAGTATTCTTTCACACTCCTACTACCTTGGTTCAAGTTGTCTAATTTTTTAATCAAATGATCAGCATAATATTCAGGAATGAAAGCATCTCTAAAAACAAGTTTGAAGTCATGCCATGATTGTGGAACTTTGTGCCGCCTACAAATACGATTCCATTCATACAAAGCATCTTTAGTCAATATATTAGAAGCAATATAAACCTTTTGTTCCTCGGAAAGATCATGCTCATCAAACTCACTCTCTAACTTTAGCTCCCAATCAATATATAATTTATGATTAAGAAACTCACCATCATATGAAGGCAAATGTTGAATAATGTTTAGAATATGAGGGTGCACTTTTGTCATCTCAAGAAGCTCCGTATCACCTGCCATGATTAGATGAAAACAAGAAACACACACAATATGTATGCTCCTATATATCAAGTTGTATGACGTGGCTGGTGTAATTTCCTCAATTGCAACTTGTTCAAACAACCTCTAACAAGTTCTTACCTTGCTCAACAGGAGGTGATGGCAACTAACAAGTCGGTAACCGTGGAAAGAATGTATTGGTGCAGCAACAACAAACCTGTCAAGCTGTAATTGAATATGTGGAGCTGTAGGTGGGCTGAAAGTAATGCACAAGGAAAGCTAGTACCACGTTAGTTAAAAGCAAGTTGAATAAGTGTTCAATGACTGGTACCGTGCTGGTCCTAGGCTAAACCATTGTAGAGACGCGAGCCTAGACACCAATGATGTCACACAAAGCAAATGAAATAGGTAGAACCAGCAGCAACTACAACTCACTTTTGTTCTCTCTTTCTTTTGGTTTTCGTACTCTCTTTTTTAGCAGATTGAACAATCTTGTTCAAACGGCAGATTGCAAATTTCTTCACTGATTGCAGCTCACTCAGAAGGAATTTTTATGAAAGGTCAGATCCGTTGGAAAAATAAGATCATAAGCTTTCTAGATTGTGCTTAAAGGCACAAAACGCACCAGTGATGATAAAAATATAGCCTTTTTGTTAGAGATCAGAATTTTTCTCTCGTGAATCTGTCTTGATATTGAATTGATTTTCTTTCTTCTAGGTGCAAAATAAGAGGTGGACAAAGATAAATTTGGTGTGGCACAACACGAAACAACAAGTATAATGGTGATGGTGGATAATTTCGTGGTTCTATAGGTGGACAAAAAAGATGATGACAATAGCGGTGGATTAAGTAGTGATTAAAACATGAATAGAACTCGAAACTCTAGTCAATTAAACACTAAGACCAGCAACACGTCACGACGATGCAACCACGAACTCAACAATAATTAACTAAGTAGTAACAGCAAAAATCTCAAAGTGTTTAAAGGTAAAGGGAAATATGATGTGTGTGTTTTTTTGTATGGTTGTTTTGGGACTATAGGAGAGAAAAAAATTCAGGGAGGAACACGAAATCTCTCACCGATGAACCTTGCTCGATTACCAACCGATAAGTACACGGGTGCTGTCCGATCTTTCGATGAGATGGGATAACTTCGATTTGAACCGGAGAGACGTTCA